>CM065185.1:7800000-8157500 GCA_033026295.1 Channa striata | reverse complement strand
CATGTATTTTCATGTTTCAGTGCAAACCAAAAATTCTTGTAATAAAGAAAACTCTTGTTAAATTATTAGTAATGCAAGTCTGTCACATTCACCTTTTGTTGTTGTTGTTGTTCTCCGTTAATACAATCACAATAAAAAGGGTGGACAATGAACTGAATAATGTCTTATAATAGACATAATGTGTGCAAACGTACTATAAATAATAAAAATATTTTGAAATAGTGTTATTGCAGTCAGGTTGTTAAATACTGATTATTAGATGTTTGCTTTAATACTTACCTTTAAGCACCCACCAAAGACAACAATCCAGCCAAAAGAACACTAGCTTGTGGTTGCTAGATTTCCATTTTAAGTCTTTAATTGACTTTGGAATAATAGCAATTAAATGCAATCAGTGCTTTATTCATACAATACTAATACCACCCAGGACAGTGTAATACTAGAGAAAATCAGCTGTGAAAAAGAGTTGACATCTGATAGAAAGTACTAAGAACCTAATATTCTTTTATTATAATTTCACTTACATTATTATTTGCTTTTTCTCTAACAATATATATACAAAAAACAGCCTAAACAGTGTTTTCCCAAAATAGTAAACTGATCGAATACTGAGGAAATAACTTATTTTCAAGCGAATTTCTAGTAACACCAAAGGGCAACATAGCTGTCAAAGCATACGCCTTGTCATTCAGTATTGTAGCAGAATCAATATTATGTACAATTTACGGACAAATCAGCAGGTGCACTCTCACAAACACACACACAGCAGCCAGATTCTTGTGTGCGTATAATTGCCAGAAACAAACAAAGCTAGTTTGAAACTTTTTTTTTTTACATGCATGCCTATTTCCATAGCAACAGAGGGGGCACAGAGTACTGTAAAAAGGGTGTGTGTCCATCCATCTCCACACCCCAGCTTCACAGGCTTCCCAACAATACATACCCTTGCATAGATTCATGTGTGGTGGAATGGATTGAAAGCATTCTCCTGTTGATCCCTTAAAACTGAACCCCATCGAAGTGGAATGCTTGAAAATCAGAGCGGCTTTCAGATGTTGAAGACCCTCGATCCACCTTGAAAGACAGCAGAAGGGTTTGGAGGGAGCTTGGTCCTCACCAAATGTTCCTGAGAGAAGATGGGGGGGAGAAAGCGAGAGAAGTATACCAGCAGCTTTTGAGGCAATCGGAGAGATGAAAACTAGAGAGTAAAACAGCTGGGCAGCTCACGCTGGACCCATGAAATGAGAGGAGACTGGTTGGGCTGTGGCATCAAGAAGCATCAGGTCTGCTGTCACAGACGGTCTGCAGTCTTGACTGTTTTGCCTTTCCTGCTCTGTTTTGTTCATGGCAGCTGTTCTCATGGCGTGACCACCGTTTATCTGGGCTTTATCAAATACATAAATATATATATTCTTTCTAGCCATTCTTGAATCTGTCAGTGAAAATGGCTAACGTTACAGTATGTCACACTACAACTGGGCAGTGTGTCGGCATTTAGCAGGTGATCAGAGCACAAGCCTTCAGAGAGACTGTCAGCTTGCTGTCCCAGCAGCACTTTGAATGTGACTTTACAGCACTATGGGTGGCAGCAAAGGCACTACATGTTCAGCAAATCAGATCGGTGTGTGAGTGCGCTCACCTCCTCCTCCCTCACACACACACATTTACGCTCAGCCTTTTCTGCTCTGTGTAGCAGCCAGCTCTGCCTTTCTGCTAAATTAGTGCCGAAGAAGACTGCAACCTAGTGCAACATTGCACTTTATACAGATAATCCATCACATGGTGCACTCCACCACCAACACCCTCCCCCATTCTCTCTCCCTCTTTCTCTATCACCTACAACACTCTGCATCTCCTTTTTCTCAGTTATTTGTCTCCTCCTCCTCACCCTTCTTTTGCCCTCCCCCTTCCCCTAATACAACCTTCCCTTCTTTGCCCAGAGCTCTGCCAGTTTGGCACAGGACACCTTTTGTTGTCCTGGGCAGCGTGGGAAAAGGGCAGAGAGCCAGCTAAAAGGGGAGGTGGAGGGGGGGCACAGGAGAGAAAGCCTGCCTCCCTCAGAGGAGAGATTGAGCAGAACAGTTGGTGAAGGAATACTGATACTACCAATAGACTTCAGACTCTGACGACTGAGGTCATCCCACCTCCACCTAACTGAAGTCAGAGTCGTGAAGACAAGGAGCTAACAGGAAGGAATTTTAGAATGCATTGTCCCTGCAGACTGTCTAAACCTCTTTATGCCATTGTTAGCACCATTTCCATACCTGTGCCTTGTGTCTGTGCCACTTCAAAACACAGCTCTGTTTTACATTGTATTCAGATGTTAAGCTGGGTTGCCTGTGAGCGCTGAGAGCACAATCCGAAATCTCAGGGGACTGTTGCCTATAAGCTGACTATAAAACACAAAAACTGTTTCCTGCTGAGGTTTCCACTCTGCATGCTAAATGTGTTCCCCATTTAGCGGTTTTGTCTCGCTCATCCCTGACATACTCTGCGGATTAAACAGTCCATCCTCACAAATCTGTGTGTTTGTGTTGTGGTTGCTGGACCTGATTCTTAAAACACACACACACACACACACACACATGCTGTGTTGAGAGTTAACTGCTGCACTCATTTAAGTCAGACAAGCCGGGCTTCAGGTTTAACAGATTTTAATTTTCCTATCTGACAGCTTGCAGCCTCTGACCTTTAAATGCTTTAAATTAGGTTTGTGAGTTCAGCGAGTTCAAAAAACACAGCTCTATCATAATAAAAAGCATCAGCATTTCATTGTCTGCTGCATTTCATAAAATTAGAAACAGCTTTTATCTGTTGAGACAGATTTGTATGTGTTGTAGATGATGAAGCACACATTATGACCGGCTGATGTGAGCTGTAACAGTTAGATGACTGCCCGACTCTTTTATCATCAAGAGCAGGTTGATTTTGATTAGAGCAGCTTATTCGAGCCTCAACATTTTTTAATGAACAGACAGTCTATCTTTTTGAATTAGCTGTTGCTCTCCACAGTAAATGAATCATGGCATCACAACCCGAGCATCCCCTCTCATAACATAACATCATGAGCACCACGACCCCGTGTAGTGCATGATGGAGCAGGGAATGTAAGGCTTGGCCAGACACCTGTGCAGGGGGCTGGTGAGTCAGTAATGAGTTGGCAGTGAGTGGGCTGTCAGTGACTGGGGTGGATTATCTAAGATCAATTTGATTTGCTGCTGGTATGCCTGGTGAAATGCCTGAATGCTAAAAAACTGCACAATGTTTGCGTGCACTCAAAGTATCGACTGCAGCGTTGAGTCCCACAGTGGAACATACACCCAGCAGCTCATCCTCCCTTGTTATGCTGTCACTCCAACTAGGCCAGGGTTATTAATAGAACCCATGTCCTGCTATTGACATCTCTCCCTGACCTCCATCACCATGACACAGGCTGCTGAGGGATGTAACGGCATAATAGAAAAGCCGCTTTTGACAAAATTACACCAATAACCACAAAGTTCTCTTGTTTTTCCCCAATTTTTCTTAAAAGTGTCATTGAGACTAAAGGAGCGAGACAAATACGCAAACTGTGTAGCAACAGACAAACCAGCCTGACCCAGTCCAGCCCCGGCCTGCCCCGTCTGCATTGGCAGATGGCACTGAAGAGAGGGTGGCACTAAACCTCTGGAGATTCCCAAAACCTGTCTCACTTATCGTCATGCAACAGCTGACCTGAGCAACAGCCCCTCACCCAGTTCGTCCTGCGCTAATCTGGAACAACCTAACTGAAATGATGAGTTCCCAGCTTCCTGAGCAAATCCTCTCCCTTGTTGCAGTTGTACTTCACATTTCAATCAGGCCATACATCTGCCTCTTTGTTTTATCATGTCTGAAGGCAGAAATCTGGGCCAGGATTGTTTCTTCAGCTTTGCCATTTTGTCACTTAGCCACATTAAAATAAAGCAATCTAATAAAAACATTCTTCCATGCTATACAAAATAGTATTTAAAGAGTTTGTGTGCTCTTTCACCACTGAAGTTGTCACGACACTGGACCCAAAAACTGATTTTGTAACATTACATTTGTAGAAATCTGTGTATATAATTTTATTATTGCAATGAACTGTGAAGTGTGTAAATTATTTTGTGGTGTAGCTAAATAAAAGTTATGTATTTCTATTCAGCCCTGATCAGACACATGTTTTAGACAGAAAACATCTAAAATTTGTTTTAGTTTCTGGACAAACCAGAGCACAGAAAAAAATACTCATTAAAATCATTGTTCTCATCAAGCCGGTTCTATTCAGGTCAAAGTACTGAATGTAGCACCAGCAGAGTGTTATCTAACACAGTCCGTGGCCTGTTTTAAACAGCTGGGTCACTTTGAGCTGCTTAGGGACAGAATGCTGCATCACTTTTCTGAGTTGCCCCAACAGCAGCAGCCCACCAGGGAGACGACTTTCAGGAGGAGCAGGCTGCAATTTAAACCTTCTTTCAGCCTTGATCTGTTTCACAAACGTGCGCTGCATAGCTCCTGCAGCTCAGTGACTGATAAAGACTTTTGGTTTTAACATTTCACTCTTCCTCACTGTTGCCTTTGCTTACCTCTCCCTTGGTGGTTCCACTGAACTTGGTCTTTGCAGGTGGAATGATCTCCTGTTGGCTCGGTGATCTTCCAGCCTGCAGGGTGGAGGGGATCGGCTGAGGGACAGTTGTGGGTTGTATGTTGGAGGCGGCAGATGGGGTGATGTGCTCCCCTTGATGCAGCCCTGTAGACCTGTGGACCTCCCCACTGTAGGCAGCCTGATAGCTGGTTTCACATGGGACGTGGGTGGCATCTGTGCCTGGGCTGGAGTATTGAGCTGCAGGATTTTTTCTTGCACTTTTGGCAGGTCTCACTCCCGTCCACGGCCTGAACTCTTGCCTGGATAAAGAAAGATACTAAATAACAAATGTGTTTTGGGTAGGATATGACTTACAGCGGAACACCGCAGATTTTGGACTCTAACTTCAGCCTACCTGTCATGTGGGTATGCTGTGAAAAGTATTACATTTTCTTGTGACTTTTTAAAACCACTTACTCCACTTACTAACCTCTGAGAAAATAACCCTGATGATGTTTCCCATTTTAACACAGGCAAAGATGGTCTGAATAGAGACATAACTGAGTTGTATCATTGTGTTGATTTTGGTGTTTTTAGGGCCCAAACTGCCTTCGTAACCAGAATACCCATTTAATATCTCATGCTCAAGATGACTGATAAACAAATGTATGTTATGTTGTTAATTAAAGGCATAAAACTGGGAAAAAATTATTGGCTTGCACTGCTGGAATAGTCAACATAAGAGACATCAAATCCTCATATTTTAACTCTCTCCCGCATGAATATGAAATGTGACAGGGAATTATTGATGCCACCTTGCTGGGTCGACCCTGGAAGCCAGTGAGCTATTAATAAAAGGCGTCTAATTAAGCATGAAGGCCTGCATCAGCA
This sequence comes from Channa striata, assembly GCA_033026295.1. Lineage (NCBI taxonomy): Eukaryota > Metazoa > Chordata > Actinopteri > Anabantiformes > Channidae > Channa > Channa striata. Next base: position 8,152,024 of record CM065185.1, on the reverse strand, counting down.
CATCACCAGTTCTCCCACTGCTCCACAAGGCGGACGACAGGTGCTGAACTGAGGGGAAGGGGGGACGTGTCCTACCTGTAGGAGCTGGTTTTGCCCTCCTCCATCACCTGCTGCCCCCTGCCCCGCTCCTCTCTGTCCGCCTGCTGTGCCTGGCCGTGCTGACTGTTCCCGGGACTGTCCGAAACACTGTCCGCCCTGCTGCCTCCGTTACTAATCCAGGGGAAATTCTCCTTCCTGGGAATGGGCCAGGGTTTGAAATCCTGCTTGTACTGGGTCACACTGGGGAAAGGCACTCCGGGCGGGTGGTAGTCCTCCCGAGGCTTGTAGCTGGGCTCCTTCCGTGCCCTAAAGGATCCTCGGGTCCCGGGGCCACCGGCGGGCGCCTGAGGGGAACCGGCGGCCCGCAGGTCCGGGGCTGAGTAGTTATTCCCGTGTGCGCGCTCCGAGGCGGCGACCTGTTTGGTGACGGACCGAACCTCCTGCTCGGCGATGTCCGAGTAGTTCTGGATGGTGAGCGGGACGGACAGGTCCGATTTGTCGAACTGGTTCCAGAAACGAGCCAGGCAGCACACTCTGCTGATGCACGGCCAAGCCATCCCCCCCCGAACTGTTCGACTTGTGGAGGAGAGAAGAACAGAAGAAAAAAGAAAAAAAAAAAGAAAAAGAAAAGAAAAAGAAGAGAAAACGAAAAAAGGAAAAGATCAAAGGTTACATTCAGACAAAGTCCTGTTCTGTGTCCAGATCCGGTTCTGGGAAGCTGAGAGGACTAAGTGTCCATGAGTCCATGTCAGCAGCAGAGATGCGCCGGTCTGTCGGGGACCGTCAATGAATATTCCTCTCACGTGGTCTGTGGTAGAGCCTCCACTATGCAGAGGAATCTGTGGCAAATTATTCTCCGCATCTCCGACCGGATCCTCGCGGTCCGCGTCCGTCTCTCCGGATTCCAAATCCACCGGACGTCGTTGCTCTCCTCCACTCGCGCACGTAAAAGCCCGAACCGTGGATGCGTTGCGGCTCCACTTGCCATCACTGAAGTAAATGTTGGCAGGATGCTGAGGTTACATAATTATGATGCAGCTTCAAACCTGTGCATGAAGCCACAGCAACGCGGGGCCGACTGTTCAACTTCAACTCCATGAGCATCACATATCTCCCATCATTTCTCACAGTTGCTCGTGTCTTGCATCAACCTGATCGTTTCCATTAAGGTCGTGAAGTGAGAAAACAAACACACTCTGGAGCTAAACAGCATATTTTTGTTTTTACATTAAAATCAGTCTGAGACTTTATTAATAGTTATCACAGAGAATAACAGGCCCACAGAAGACGTTTTGACACGGAACAATGATTTAGAAGGTGTAAATAATCAAATGACTGATGAGTCAATTGCATTTAGTTGCTGGCTCTTTGTCACACTGTCATTATAGTACAGAGACACTAACATTAGTTACACGTATGATTTTCCTGCTATGACAAGTATAATACTGTGATAGAAAACTCTTTACAATAAGAAATCTCCAAGTGTCCAAAAAAGTTGACCTAAGAGGGTCACTGGGTTTTCTCTGGGTTTATCACAGCATTAAAGGACGCCTTCACTGATTTCGGACTTTCTTCGTTTGGTTCTATTTTGGGTAGTACGTGTATATAAATGCTAATAATCTTCCATTTAACTTTGCTATACCTTTAATTCCATGTGGGCTTATGACGCTGATCATAACAATATTCCCTCTGGGCCCCCAGGTGTTTTCTTTGGGCAGCATATGGTACAAAAAGCCTGTGGGCCCATTGCAGGTTGGCCTGTTTGATGCCTGGCACATTAGTACCTTTTGGATCTCAGTGTGAGTTTTCTGGGCCGACACTTCACAGGTTTTTGCTCAGCTTGGGCCAGACAATAGATGTTAGTGACCATCAGAAAGTTACAGTGATGAAAACAATGTTTACTTTCACTGCTGAAGTACTGCAGCACTCTTGCATCCCAAAAAATTCTCATGGCTTTGACACTAGGGAGTTGCCTAAAAATATCACATACTGTAGGTTATTTGGAAGGGCATAGACAAATGACCCATTTTACACGATTGCTCCAAGTAAATTCTCTGCTGGGCCTACCCCAGTTCCTCCTTCTGGGCATGCTGTGTGTCAGCTCTTTCCAGGATATTTTAACATCAACCAGATCAGTGAACTCCAAAAGTTGATGCTTTGAGCACTCATATCTTAGTGCACTGAGCCACTGAATTATCCTCAATAAGTGTAATCTATCTTTGAAGTGGTATTAGAAATGGATGGGGGGACTCTGAAGGGCTCTGGTTCTTCTGAGATACCTGATTATTTGTCCAGAGTGGTATTTCTGCCTTAAGTGAGATTAGCCATGGAAGAACCCTCTTTATGCCATTTATGTGGAGGATTACGGTTGATTACAGTTCAGTGAGCGTGAAATGAAAGGATGTGTGTGAAGTTGACTGAATGGCACTTGATGCCTTGAAGGCTGCTCAGAGAAGGAGGTAAGAGAAAGGTGGCAGCAACAGTTTGACACAGAAAAAAAAACAACACGTCTCACTAAGGTGACCTGAAGTCTGTGAAGTTAAACTTTAAGCTCAGGTTTTCTCTCCCCTTGTTCACACCACCTCCCTACCAGTGATAAATGGCTACGTCTGATAACCAGCGTGAGCCACACAGTGGTGGCGGTATGAAATATGGACTATATGACAGTGTTTAGCTTGTTCATGACTTGTTGGCAGCTGGTATTTTGGAAAAAAGTGAAAACTTTTGAAATAGCAGTGTGACACTACCACCTGCAGGAGGAAATATGACAATACTCTCAGCTTTGAGTGTGCATTATTTTTTACAAAATGAAAAAAAATGGATTTCCCTGCTACTGTGCAGTGTGATTTATTTTGATTTATGCAGTGGTGGAATGAGTGTACAGATATTGGATACAAGGCTTAAATAAGGGTACCTGCTCAAGACTGTAAAATATCTCAGTGATATTTCTCAGTGACTCTCAAGAATATACAGACATTTAGAGAAAACCCAACAAATCCCCCTTGAGCAGCTTTAGGCAACAGTGGAGAAGAAATACTCCCTTTAACGGAAGAAACCTCCAGCAGAACCAGGCTCAGGGTGAGCGGCCATCTGTCTTGACCGGTTGGGCTGAGTGGAAGGTGGAGAGAGAAAAGAACAGAGCAACAAAAGCAACAACAAAACATTGGGCAGGTTGGTAGGACCAGTAGCTGCGCACTGGAGGACACACAGCCCCAAAGCCGGGGACACCTGAGGACAGAGACAGAGAGAGGGAGACAGAGAGGGAGAAAGACGACTACGGGACAAAGAAGATACAGAGTTAATCTCATACAGTGGTGACATTATAAATGTGCATTGATTCCCCCAGCAGTCTAAGCCCATAGAAGAATGACTATAACTAACTATTAACTTTATCAAATATGTATTTCTGAATAATAATAATAATAAATGCATAATTTCATTTAGTGCCTTAATCTATGAGGACTGTTTTCTTCCTGATGGTTCTCTTCCCAGGCCATGATGAGACAGCAGTGTCATGTCCTCTGATGGTCTGTCAGCTGGTTTTACATCGTCACCTGACTCTGGGATAATCACCAGTCAAATGTTTCTTAAACTGTTCAACCAGACACAAGCTCAAAACTGTCCTCATTTTGTTACATAAAGTAGTGTGTTAAAACAAAGGTTATTTTGATTAATATGTTTTTACAGTCCATGCTTAAATTTCACAGTACAGCTGCTTCTATATACTAATATACTACATACTGTAGGTTTGACTTATTAGCTTTGTTTGTTATTCTATTTATGACACATTAATCCAAAGGTTCCTTTCTGCACAAAAGATTAAAGAGTATAAGTCATACTGATAGGATTTAAATGTTTAATCAACAAATGTAAATATAAAAGAATGTGAAAAGGCCTCTAACCTTAAACAGGTTTGAGCCAAAAACAAAAGAAGAAAACATTTCCCAGTCACTATAAGCAGAGAAAATCAGCAAATCCCCCTTTATAAAAGAGGAAGAAGACTGAGAAGAAAAGAGAAGCCACTGCAATTATTAAGACATCACTGTGGTGGTGTTGAGTTGTCAATTACTTGTCCGTACTTGGCGTACATTAACTGGACAAGCACATTCTCTATTTATTTGCCTAAATACGATCGTGTACTAAAAAAAGCATAATGAGTTGATACAGGGTTAACTGACACTATAAATCAATAACGTAGTGATTTCTTATTGTTTAAAATATATTTTTAAATCAAAGACAAACAATGACAACGTATGTGAACGCATCATAAAAAAACGAGGGGCCATGAAAGCGTTTCACCGTGTTGCTCCGCCCCTTGTGGTTCACTACGTACCAGAGAGACCATCACAACACGGAAGTGGGTCTGTTTTAGAACTAATTCAGCAACGGCATCGTTCATTTTAAACTAGAATCATTTGAGTTCATAAATAGGTTTTATGTAGCAGAAAATCCGTCTGCGGCAGGACTTCGGTGACCTCCTGTCTGAGGCGGCTGGCTGTAAAACTACAACACGTGGAGCATCCACACGGACCAACCGGCTCTTTGACTGGTTCCAGAGACACTGGTTTCAACGTGGACCCGGTAAGACGTGGAGAGCTGTGGACAGCTGGACAGGTGGACAGGTGGACACTGACTGAACACAGTGATTCACAGTGGAGTTATTGTGCTGTCACACACCACGTCCACAAATAAGCACGAAGTTACAGGGCTGAAACACACACACACACACACACACACACACACACACATATTAAGAAGCACTGTAAACATATAAAACAAACAAGTAAAATGCAACATCTCTCAAAAAACATTATGGTAATATTTTGTGAAAGAATAATTAGGGCTGCACAGCAGCATGTCCTCAATAAGAAAAACCACCAGCACAACTTTGCAAGGCAAAATGTCACATTAATCCATGTGTTTTCAGTTCAGCAACCTACAACCCACATGCTTTAACTGAACAGCATTATAAATAAAGCATGAAGTCATTACGTGTACACTTAAAATGACCGTCAAATCAGAATTATTATCGAAATAGTTGCAAATTAATTTTCTGTTAATTTCCGATGCGTTTGTATAAAGTTTCTTAAGATAACTCAGCCAATGAATGTCTAACACGGCTTAACTCTATAATAATAAAATAATAATGAAAATCTACCATTTTATTCTCAAATTCACAATACTATTTTTCTAATTTAAATACCGTCACATCTTTCTTTTGTTTACAGGGAACATGAACTACCTTCCGGATGACAATTCAAAGTACAAAGATGTTGACTACTGGGATGAACGATACAAGACAGAGGAGTGTTATGACTGGCTGGGCAGCTTCTCCAAGTTCAGGCACCTTCTGGAAAACCATGTCAAGAAAGACGAATCTATTCTGATACTTGGTTAGTAGCTCTGTGCTGTTTATGCTGTTTGAGCATCTTGATTGGTTGTCTCTTCTTCTCAACTTATTATCCTTTTAAGAGAAATAGTGTCTACAAGCAGCAATGCAAGAACTTTATTTTTGAAATACTTTCCGAAACTGGCCAAATCAGGAACTATCCTAAATAAAGAACAAGAAAAAGAAAGTTTGGGTATGGGGAAGCACGGTGGTGGAGAATCTACCTGCTTTCTGTGTGGAGTTTGCATGTTCTCCCCGTGTTTGGGTGGTTTCCTCCAGTCCAAGGTCCAAAGACATGCATGTTAAGTTAACTGGTGACTCTAAATTGCCCCCTCCGCGAACCTAAACAGGATAGGCGGTTAAGGTAATGGATGGTATTCAGTGTCAACTTCTGGTACTTAATTTATTTGTAGTTTACGCTGAACAATTGTCAAGGTTAAATACCCACCGTTTCCCTTTAACTTTTCTCTATTTACATTAGAGCCTAGTTGCCTCAGACAAGGAACAACAGAAACTCCTGTTGACTTTGTGTTCAGTGTTATTTCTATCACATATCCTGTCTCTTCTACAAATGTCCACAAGATGACACCATTTTATTAAAAATAAGCACTTGGCACAGTTTGTAGCATCAGATTTTTTTGTTGTTGTTGTTGTTGTTCCAGGGTTCCTGCAGTTCTGAAACATAAACATGGCTGAAACGATGAGTGAACTTGTGTTGTAGTCATGCAAAATATAGAGGAAATGGTTATTAGCAGCACAGATTCCGGTCTATGTTTTACTTTTTAGGCAGCAGTAAGATTTTTTTCATCACTTGCATTTAAAATCGTTACTTTCCTGATAGTGCTTCTTAATTTAATCATCATGTGTATTGTTTTTTATGATCAAATTAATATTTTTACCCTATAGTGAAGCAGTACACTTGGTACATTTTGATATGATGCAATAAGAAGGCCAATTTTTGGCTAATACAACATTGTTAATAAAAAAAGAAGCAGCTTTGATAATTAGAATTGTGCAGATGTCAGTATGCTGAAATGCCAGCTTGAAAGTCTTTTGTTGTCAGGCTGTCATACCTCGACAGAGGCATAGAGGGCTATGTTGTTCTGTGTCTTTCTGATATGAACCTTGTTGTGCATGCAAGGTGGCTTGTGTGTGTTAGGTGGTTTGTTAAATTTGTGTCAGGGAGTGACAGGGGCTTTCTGGTGTGTGTTTGGGAAGTAAAAAGACAAGGTCTGGTAACATTGTCAGACATTTGACATAAAGCTCTTTATTTTGCTGTTGTCTTAATACAAAAAATGCTACAGTGGTAATAGACTGACAGCCTTACAAAAGCTGGAGGTCTTTATGTTTAAATTGGGCTGAGCTTTGTCTGCTTTTTCACTGTTTAACAACTACGTTGAAACAGAGTCAGAACACTTACCGATAGACGCAGATAGTATCGAGCTTCACTTTTTCAGTGTGCGTCATAGGCACACCTACAGCAGAGGCGTGAGTGGGCTCAGAGACTCTGGAGTCTGACATATAAAATATCTTCTCTTGCCTCTCTCCTGCGTTACACTGCAGCAAGCAAAACCCGGGCAGACCACTCTGTGTACACTTATTTAACCCCAAACGAGAACCATTATTTTGCTGGAGAGGTCTCTCTCAGAGTGGCTCCCCATCTACCCCATCTAAGAGCTTTAAGGCTGTAGCTCGGTTGGTAAGACAGTTGTCCACGACCCACAGGGTCAGTGGTTCAATCTCTGATCCCTCCCTGCTGCATGTCAAAGTGTCCTTGGGCAAGACACTGAACCCCAAGTTGCTTCCGGTGGGTCAGATGAGCACCCTGCTGGGCAGCCGTCGCCATCCTGCGTGTGTATACCAAATTACTCTGTAAGTTGCTTTGCATAAAAGCATCTGCTAAATTTAAATGTTTAAAGAGATGAAGAGCTCTTTTAAATATGACTGCGCTCAGAGAAATTCTTTCCACAGTTGGTCACATTTCTCTGCTACCCTCTCTTGTCTGGTCTGTAAATCCAGAAGGTGTAGTGCTGTGTATGAAATGACTCAATAAATAGTATCACTAAGGGGATCAGAACATAACTTGTGTATAAAGAAAGGAGCGATGGCAAAGAGGTAAGTAATCAGGTATGGCCTGCATAGTTGTTGTGGATTCACGTTAATTTCATAAAGCTAATGTGTACTGTATAGAGAGAAAGATGGGATGGAGAGGAGGCTGGATAGATAAGATCTATTTAGCCTTGTTGCTTGCTGATGACAGTTTAACGGTTTTGTCCACAGATTGACGTACAGTTTTTTTATGTGCATATCCTCATCAATTCTCTGTCCACTGCACTGCTAATATCTTCAGAGCCTAGCTTCCCCGTCTTCTTTGTAACCCACTTTGTTTAGTAATGTTCTCTCCAAATCAGAGTCCAACCATTACAACTTATTAGTGAAAATCTGAATTTAGAAAGGATGACGCAACTGTGCATGATTAAACATTACTGACAGACAAGTACTTTATTAAAGATGCATGATAAAGAACTATATAAAATCAGTGACAATCATGATATCCCTAATTTCTTGAGAACACACTAAAATCACTGATGAATAAATCCTGTTAAATGGTATTTTTGGTGTATCCAAACAGAAACATCTTTATTTTCATTGCTGTACAGCTTCATCTTTGCCCTGAAATGATGAGCAGCAAACAGGAGCCACGCTGTTGAACATTCCTTTGCTACAGTTAGCATATTAGCTTACCCATATTATCATACTGTTGAAATCTTGCAGCAAAATACCTGCAGAAAATACTACCAACGAAATACACAATCTACTGTTGTTTGAGTAATTTTTACATGTCCAGCGGTTTCAGGTTTTAGCATTTGCTTTCTAAAAGAAAGCGTTTTGAGTTTTTTGTTCTGTGGAAAGCAGGCAACGTTTTTCTTTTTTAATATTAAGAAAGCTCTTCATATATCTTTTATAATACGTATTTAGTTCCTATCGTAAGCAGTTAAGGCTTTCTAACATTTACACTTATTCTCTTAGAAGTGAAGAACTTTGTTCTGTTTTTATGTATAGGTGAAAACTGCCCCCTGTGATCAACAAGGTGCTAAAATCATTCAAAATAGCACATCCTGTTTAGAAACTGCACTGCCTACTCAGACACCCACGTCAAACACGCTGACATTAGGTCAGTATAGGCTCTGCTTAAAATAATACAGGAAGTTTTTTTTTTCAGAATGCGGTTACATTCTTTGGAATAGTGATATAATAAGCAGAAATAAAAGTGCCCTTTCACAGGAACATAGCATGAAGATTAAAGTGGGATGACTTATTAATAGGCCTACTCTTATGAAACAGGACATAGGGGAAAGAAACTTGCACATTTCAGTTTTCAAATGGAACAAAAACTTTAACCTTGATAATAATTGTATTTAATTTACAAGCACTGTCTTCGACAGCCTCAGAATGTGACATAACTATGTTCATTAATGGCCGGACTGGCTGCATGTTAAAAGTAAAGGCCTGGAGAGGTGCAAATAGCATTGCGTCAAGCTGTCTGTGACCCTCCACCTGACGTGTGTGTGTGTGCGCAGAAAAAATTAGCTCGAACAGTGTCCAGTGCCCGACTGCCACACAGCCACAGCTCCTTTTAATACCTGCTCCAGGCTGCTGCAGTGATGTAATGACCCCATGACTCCCAGCGGTCAGCTCGTTCCCCAAAGCGTGGGTTGATGATGTAATGGCTCTGTTCTCCTCCAGTGTGTTTGGTTGCAATGTGTGTGTCATGGTATCCTCGGAGTATCTTTGTACCTGTGTTCTCTACATGTTAACATCCGTGAACCTGCTATAGAGGACATGACGCGGTCTCATCACAATCACACCAAGAACCTTCAGGGTCCACTGCTAAAATGTCTGTAGGTGTGTTTTTTTTATGTTCTGGAAGACTTTGGTCATACAAGAAAATACGTGACATCTCCTCTGAAGAAAACATGCAGACATAACACTTTTGTATTTGGACATGTATTTGGTCTTCACATTTGGGTTGAAACAATGTGTTGATTAATGGGATGAATCTTAATCAGTTTTAATAATCAAATAATTTGCGTTTAGATATACTAAAGATTTGGTTCCAGCTTTGCAAATGTGAAAATGCTACTTTTCTTTGTCATCTGCGATTCTTATCTTTGGAAGACAAACTGTAGTCTAACAAGATGATTTTAATTAGAGGCCCACTTAATAAGTTTTTCCAGAATGGATGAAGGCCCCATCTGCTAACGGAGACGCTTTTGTAAGCACTAGGAAAAGTTAGTAAGTGAATTGCCATAGTTAGAATTTCAGACATTTTTTGCCTAAAACTAGTCATTTGAGCCACTGTTTCCAAACAAGAACGAGATAAACGGCAGATGCAAATCAAAATGAATATTTGCCCTTCCATTGTACCTGTAATAAACGTATACAGCAGAGGATGTTCTCTTTTTAGCTTATTTACTTATTTATTGGACAAACTGAGGGGGATGCAAGTGTTGTGAATGTATTCAGTCAGCTTTTGTGTAACTTTTCATGGCCTGGTGCCTTAATGACAGTGACATGTGTTCTTTTTTTTTTCTTAAAGAACATTATGACACACTAGCAAAAATGTAACCTCCTACGGTGTTCCCTCCACCTCTGTGCCTCTAACACTCCCTGTCTTGCTCATCATGTTGTCCTGTCACCTCCTGATGCTCCCTACATTTCCTCATTGCTGTTTCACTTCTGTCTTTGCAAGTTGGTCATTGCCTCCCCAACCCTTCCATTTGCCCACTTGTCAAGACGTCCACCTGTGTGTCTAGAGAAAGAATGGCTTTATATAGCTGGAGTACAGGCGTTTACAACAAAGCTGAGCGATGTAGGAGCTGCACACATACTAAATATTAGTGGGTAATTGCATTAAACTACACCTCATTCAAGACTTTTTTTTCGTATTGTAATACTTGAGCATCTCACCTGTAGACTGACCACTGATTTGGACAGTTGTGACAGGGCTGATCCCCTTAAACCACAGTGGTGGATTGTACAGGTCAGACAAACAAAGTTGTGTTTGCTGGGTTTTTGGGTGCTGGCAGAAGCTCACCCATGTACATAAGAGTGTGTCCTCAGCATGCAGCAGTCAGTAAATGTATGCAGTGCATGTTGAGCTGGAGGAACATAAGCAGGGGGATTTCATTTCAATGTTTAAACAGATCTCTAAGGTCTTGTTCTTACCACATTGCTTTTTCCACAGTGAAATACACATGTACACACACACACAGAAACAAAATGCTAATTTGATGGAAGTTGGCTGGAAACACCGACAAGATAAATTTGAAGTCTGGGGTTATGTTTTAGCAGCTGTCAGACGATCCAGCTGATAGCAGGTACAGTATGTGTGAAACCTGGGTTTCTACATTTTTTTTTCATTTCAACTCTTCCTCTGTTATTGCTCATTGGAATCTCTTCCACTTTTAATTTTCTTTGTTTTAACCCTTTGCTTCAACACATCATTTTTTACTCATCACCCTACTATATTTCACCTTGACATCTTTCCTCTCGTGTTTCTTAACCTCCACAAAGATGAACGCAAGCATGCACCTGTGGGTACTTGGAATAAACCAGCAGTGAGTCTGCGAAGAACATGCAGGCTTCCGAGGGATAACACAACTGAGAGACAGGCCTCGACCATTTCTTGCTTGCCCTTCCTTTCATTGATTACAGCCCTTCCTCACTGGTGGCTGGAGGTGGAGCACGTCTGTATCAGCTCTGCCCTTTCATGTCACTGCCCTAGTTTGTGTGACAGTTGCCATCCAGCTTATTCAGTGTGGTGTTTAAGGAATATGTCGGTTTTATGTATTTAACAGTGACCTAATTCTGCTTTTGGATGCATGATCTCAGAGGCTCTGGTCGAGGTATTTATGTTAATCACAGTGATGTCATCCTCTTGGAGTGCTAGAGATTCTCGTTCAACTATACTCAGGAACAGTGGTGTAAAAAATGCAGTGCATTGTTTTGGATAAATCAGTTTGTCAGCAGTAAGATAACGCGTTGATAAGTGTGACTGTGCAGTGAAAGCAGCACAGGATGTTTCATCTGCGGCGCTCTTTCACCTGGATGTGTGAAAATGCAGTAGATGAGGTTGTGTTGTGTAAACTGATGGTGCTTTGAGTAAATGAATAGCTGTCTGAATGAATGAAAGAGGAACAGAGGAGGTGGAGGAGAGTGGAGTTTGAGGCAGATGGATTCTCACCCCTCAACCTACCTGCCTTGCTCACTCTCTTTCTCCTCCCTACCCCTCCCCCTTTCTCAGCCTCTGGATTGGCTGTTTTCAGGGAGCCCTCAGCATGCAGTAGTCAGTAAGTCAGTAGGGGCAACCCTCCCTTCATTCTACCCTGTCCTCCCCTCCCCTCCCCTTCCTCCCTACTTTTTGCAGCTGTAAGGAGTGGTACTGTTTATGAATGAGCCTCCAAGCCGCAGAATGTGAATGAAAAATAAGAGAGGGAGCGAGCAGATAGGGGTGCAGGCTGAATGAAGTACAGCAGAGCGGGGAGGACTAATGGAGGAAGGATGCTGAATGAAAACCACAAGGGTGGGTGGGTGAGTGGGGGAGATTGGAGGTTGGTGGGTGATAGAAGTGAAAAGAATGTCAAATAGCCGCGCTCAGTTTGCGGTGTTGCTTTAGAGCTATCATCCTAGAGCATGTGTGTGTAAGATAATGTCCATCCTCATAGGTATGCAGATCAGGGAGGATGCTGGGAGGGAAGATACCTGGACTGGTGGCAGCTTTACCTATGTGCCAATGGGAGTTTCCACTTCCTAACACACATACTGTACATGGGCACACACACATATACACAGACTTCTCTGCAAGCTGCTACTGCGTGCTTTGAATAATAACGGGGTTACCCGGGCAACCAGGCTAGGATGATCGATGGGACTGGTCCTGATAAACAGCACACTCCATGTGTGTGGGTGTGTGTGTTTGTGTCACCGGGTTTCTGTTGTTGCAGTGGGAGTTTCTTTGTTCTGGGACAATTAGATGATATCTTATTATCAAATCTCTTCCAACCTGTGATTATATGTGTGTGTGCGGGGCAGTGCGTATTTAGAGGCCTAGGCCTCCGAGGTGCATGTGTGTCGGCAGCAGTGATGTTGTGTTTGCTGTTTGTGTGTGGTTGCGGCGCTCTTTTGTTTTTAAGTAAATGACTCCATTTTCAATGACATTCAAGGCCTTTGGTGAAAGGGCTTCTGCAGACAGACTGCGGGGGTGACCACACACACAACACATGCTGACTCATTCACTTACGGTAATACTATGGCCATTGGAAGGGGAGGGGAGTCTGCCTGTTACTCACACCTACACACAGTGCAAATTATACAGCCGGCAAATGAGTCTCACTGGCTATTTGATTTCATTAAATGTGTGCTGCATGCAATTATGTTTTTACAAGTTCTGTTGTTGTGAGCGTAAGACAGTGTGTTGGGAAACATGGGTTGGGTAAGGGTGGAGAACTGAGATGTTAAATGGGATAGTGATGGTGGAAGAATACGAGTTTTACAAAGAATTACATTGGAATTAATGTGCAATCTTTCAAACGAATTACAGATACATATCCCCTTGTGCTATCTGCCTATGCATATATGATTATTTTCCACTTTTGAGAATTTCTAGAATTTGCAGTGCATTGAGCATTGAAGCTTCCTGTAAACAGTGTGGACAAATAATCCACCAAACCGCCAAGGTCTGTGGATTATCGAGAGTCATGGGGATACTGATAATATGCCCATGAGTCTGGATAATCCACAGACTGATATGTTTTTATCTTTGTCTGTTAGATTGTATTGTAAGAACAAAATGTTGAAGAAATCTCAAAGTTGGATTTGTTTTATACATTTTTAAACAATGTCAATTCCACTATGAAGCCTATACAGATGTTGGATTTAATGAAAACCCAGTGTACCTACATATTTCTTTGGTAAAGTGTTCAACCATGTTCCTGTGGACCCTGCGAGTCTTGAAACATGGAGTCCTTCCTCTTACATAAGCACCCATATATAACACATTTGCAAAACTAGACTAGTCTTATTGCATATTATAAAAATATAAAGAAACTGTGTGTATATGTTGAGGCTAGGGAATATGTTGGTGATTGGCATTCACACAGCATCCTCGGTCTGCACTGCACACTCCTGCATCACATTATCCTTGTTCTCTCCCTCCCTCCCCTATCTCACCTTCTCTGTTCCCTTCCTCACTGTCACCTCTGCTCCCTAGTTTCCTGAGCAGATAGCATGGGGAGGAGGAGGTGGAGGAAAGAGTGGCTGCTAAGAGGTGCATCTGCAACCAAAGTCAGCTCTCAGGAACTGAAGTGTCATGCTATAGAACTAGCTGTCTATTTTCTCACAAAGACATTATGTGGACCTCAACAAAGGGACATCTGAGTGTGTCAGCCTCTTCTGTTGTTGTGAATACTAAGAGACAAGTTTTCTTTGCTGTGACAGTTGCTGTATGTTGCATGACAGAAAGTCACTTCTCTATAGGCTGATGAAGCTTTCAGAGTGACCCAGTTTCTTAGTGCTTGTATATAAAGACAAAATGAACTGCACAGATGTGCGTGATGGGGCCGTTTGAGGACATATGGCTCTGCTCTTAAGCCAAGAGTGATGGGATAAAACGTATATATAAAAGTATAGAAAAGCACATTAAATCTCAGTCACAGATGAATAAATACCCAGTGTCTAACAGCTCACTCTTGATTCTGAGCTGTGTAGTCCAGGCAGGGTGCAAAACAACCACTGCAGTGTCGGCACCACTTGTTGTGTTAGCTGCAGCAAAGCTCAGACGTATTGCCGTGAACACACACGCATATTATGAACAATGTGTGTTTACAAGTGGTAAAAAGGGGAAGATACATTAGCAGTATCTGTTTGTGAAAGAAATTTGGATTTGTTAATAGTGCTGCATGTCGGAGAGAGAGAGAGAGAGGGGGAGAGCGAGCAGTCTCAATGGTGCCATTAACCTATCATCGCATAGCTTTGAGCAGGGAAAGCCCTGTCAGCAAGGTAATAGCACAGTGTGCGTGTCATTGATGTCCTAGTGCGTTCGGCTCTCTGCAGTGACGCACTGTTGCTGCAAGCTGGCTGTAGTAATGTAGAGTAATACACTTTAGTCACCTCAGTAGGCGTGAGGCTGCATATATGTTAGGGTCTGTGCGTGAATCTTTAATACGACAAGAATCTACAACTGCAGCAGAGCGTATTTCTTGTGTCTCTGACGTAACAAACAGTACACAGAGCGCAGTCTGTCTGCCGTAAAGTTTAAATCCTCTAAATGGTGAATGCCTGGGAGCTTGTGCCAGACACCAGTTACAATCTAACAGAAGAGTTCAGATTTGGGCATATATATCTCAAGTGGTCCGTCACATGACTCCAAATGGATATGAGTGTTGCTCCACATCTGCCATGCCATCTTAATACTGTAAGATAGTGCTGTGGTTATGATTTGTTTTGGTGTCTCAATGTGGCAAATGAAAATCCTTTTATGAAAGTTCAGTACTTCATTTTTTGTGCTTTCGGCATGTTCCTGTAGTCTTCTGAAATGCTTTCAAAGTATGATTTGCTCGTCCTGTGTCCTAAACTACTGGCACAGGCATTCACAGTCTCTTGGCTGCATTCCCTTTAGGTTTATCGAGTCTTTACACTTACATTTATTGTACCTATATGAAAACATCGTCTTTGCTTCCCCGTCCTTCCTTCTACCTCGTCGGTCTGTAAACTAGAACCTTACATTGCCATATCTTAACCGTATGTCTCCAAATCCCCTCGTCATCCTCCTCTGTAAGGCCATTACTGCCACTAAGTCGTTAATCACTGTGTGTGTGTGTGTGTGTGTGTGTGTGTGTGTGTGTGTGTGTGTGTGTGTGTGTGTGTGTGTGTGTGTGTGTGTGTGTGTGTGTGTGTGTGTGTGTGTGTGTGTGTGTGTGTGTGTGTGTGTGTGTGTGTGTGTGTGTGTGTGTGTGTGTGTGTGTGTGTGTGTGTGTGTGTGTGTGTGTGTGTGTGTGTGTGTGTGTGTGTGTGTGTCCAATAGGATTTTTAGGAGAGTGTTGGCTTTGTGCGAGGCGGTCCCCTAGTTCTCTTACGTAATATTGCTTGTGGTGCTGCAGGCACAGACTAACAAACCTGCACATCCACCTCTGCATCTTCGGCTCATGCCTACATGTCTGTTTGTCTGTCTTGATGTTTGTCTGTGGACATGTCTGTCACTTGACCTCACAGTCTGTGCTTAAATATCCAAAATTCAGTGTATTACAGCATCTGTTAACATTTTGTGTAGCTCGCGTGTTCCTATTACCTTCTCTGCCCCTATGTGCCTGTTGCTAAGTCTCTTTCACTCTCCTTATTTCATTTGTGGACACATCCCAGTCTTCTGTTTTCTTAGCTTTATTTTGTGACGCTCTTCACATCTTCTCTCTCCTCACCTCTCACTTCTGATATAGAATTCGCAGCAGTTCAACTCAGTCGTGATATTCTTATGTAACTCTGTGTTCGCCTTTACACTCTCCCTTGTCTCAAATGCAGGCACATATACAGGGCTGTATGGTTATCTATAAAAATAGAATCACAGGTTTATACATTTAAAATAAAAAGTAAATTTCCCTTTTTTTCATAAGTTTACTGCTTTTGTTGTCTGTGTGTCTAGAAGAGCTAGTTGAATGTGCCTCTGTGCTTGTTGGAATTTTATGTTTCTCTGATGCTTGTGTGGTTTGACAGAAAAGATTTTTGTGGCCTTCATAGGTCTTGACTCTCGAGGTGGTTGTTAACTAAAAATTCTAGTTTTGCTGCGTTGTGTTGGAACAGTCACTCACCACCAATAGCAGGGTTTTTTGGGGACTTTTTGTTCTTTTAAGACATTTTTCACCATGTCACTCCTGTGTTTCTCTGTAAGCCGTGTTGATTTATTTTATTTCTGCCACCTCTGCCTGTGCACAGTTCCCCACGTGATGCAACACAGCATTGTCATTTATTGATGGAGCACAGGCCTGTTCAATCACTTGGATCAGCTCTCTTTGCCTATTCAGATGGATGCAATCTCTTCCTGCATACAGGAATTATAATTGCCATTTTGATGTGTGTTACCTTGCAGCACTAATATATAATAGCAGCAGAATACCACTGAAACATTCCTCCTGCAGTTTTCAAGTAGAGACTTGAAAAAGCAGACCTGCAGTACTAAATATTAGGTCCACTGTATGTCTGTCCTGGTTATGCTGTACGTACAAGTGTGAAGCTGGAAATCCATTCTGCTTAAGGACTTTATTTTCCCCCTGTTGTTGCTGAGTGTATTTTGCTTTTACACCACTTTCGTAAACCCGGTTGTGTTGGGAACCCTCATAAACAATAGAAGATGTACATTTTTTTACAAACTGAATCTTTTACGGAGCTGCAAAGATTGTCAGAAGCCAAAGCTGATGTCAACTGACATGTTCCAATAATACTGCAGGATTTCGTACTTATGTGACTGTTTTTTTAATTGTCACTTTGACTGTTGAACTGTGATGTAAACCCAGGTTCTTGTGACAGTCTTGTCTCATGTAACATGCATGCTGACCCCAAACAGAAGTCTGCAGCATTGCAACAAAGTTGTATTTCGTAGGAAATGTTCATGCACAAGTTATTGTCTTCATATGTAGCAGTCAAAGTTTGCACAAAAAGAAACAGTACAGCTAGCCCCAAAACCTAACCCTGGGTGATCAAAATATAAACTTTACTAACTCAACTACACATCAAGAAGCTACACAGCAGAAAAAAAAACACATGTCCAGCAGCAAGAACGCCAACTCTGCATCTGTCTTGTTTCTGTTTATTTATTCTTCTCCTACGAGTAAAAGCCAGTCCGATATTTACTTCTGTCTCGTCTCTTGTTCAGTTGTTGTCCCTTTTTCTCATCCTCGGTCCTCTAACATCCCTCACTTATTTGGGCTTTAAGTGTTTAAATGTTTACCTGGAAGTCTAATGTGTCTAATGAGTGGTCATAGAGTGATAAGCATATTTACAAACTTGGTGATGTTTAAACATGAATAGAAAATGTCTACAACAATAATGGGACACATTGAAAAACCAAGTCCAAATGATTGAAACATCCTATTTTTACCCGATATAAATGAATGAATTTCTTTCATGTTGTCCTTAAATTGCCGTTATTAGTGGAGTAAAAACGTCAATACAGGTATGAAATGACCTGTGACACATTACACAGTTAAGGTGTCATGGTCTGTCTTTTTGTGTTGTCTCTTTGCAATATTTTACAGGGTATATTGGTACTTTGGTAAACTGACCAGAAAACAAAAGGCAGTGTTAAGTGTAGAGTGAGCACCATGAGGTACAGTATAGACCATGTGCAGAAGAGGTTGCATCGGTTAATAGTGGAAACTTACCGTATATTCTGGACTATAGAGCGCACCTAAATTTAAGCCGCACCCGCTAAAATTTAAAAGAAATATATATTTTGTCACATATAAACCGCATCGGACTATAAGCCGCCAATATCCAGGCTGAGAAATAATATTTACATAGAAAGATGTTAAGATCTGTATGTCTGTTGTATGCGCTCCTACTCATTGTTCACAGTAGGCATGAGGATGTTCTGTGCGCTGTTTTACCGGCATTATGGTAAAGAGTGTGTTTACGTGTATGTGTGGCTGGTATATCAAATGTCGAATGTACAGAGCCGACAAAAACAGAAAAGTCATGGTTTTATTAATCTTCCTCCTGTGCGCTAAAACCAAGTTGCTTTATTTTTCTTCCTCCTGCGAACTGAAACCACTGAACACCAAACCACTGTCACTTTTTCTTCCTGGGCACTGTTAAAGCGCAACTGCGCAACTATTAAAGTCGCTTCATTCTCCCGTGCACTGAAACCACATATCGCTATTCATCTTCCTCCTGAGCATTGAAACCACTGTCACACTCGATTTCCTTCACGGATAGCCAGATCGATGGCTTCAAATTAAAAGCTGCATCATAGGAATTTCTTCGCGTTTTCCATTATGAGGGGGTGAGGGTGTAAAAGTATTACCGTATTTTGTTGTTGTGCGTCTTGGGTTGCATGCGCTAAGAATAAGAACTGGCGCTTTTTTGTTTGCACTGACTTCCATGTACAGCGCCCATCTGAGGGCTGCAGAAAAATTCATAGAAAAGCCGCATCTCTGTAAAAGCCGCATGGTTCAAAACGTCGGAAAAAAGTAGCGGCTTATGGTCCGGAAAATACGGTAGTCGGCGCACATTCTGGCTCACTAAAAGCCACGTGTTCTTTCGCTCACTCCACATCACTAACGTCTTTATGCTGCTTGGCCTTGCAGGATGGTGGTGCTGGCTTCAATAGTGTTTTAAACCAGAAAACAGCAACAACAGTGAAAAAGGTTCCTTTGCATCTGAAATGTGATTTTGAAGTGGACCACTTTTCTTTGTCTTCTATAACTGTTAACTCTTCCAACCCATGCTAAAAAAAGTAATAATGGAGCGGCGGGTAATTGATATTTGTTTGTTAGAGTGGAACATTTGGTCGAAGGGTTTGGGAAGAATGCCCACTAGCTCTTCTGGTTGTCATGAACGTTCTACCCTCCACCTTGTCTTTAATGTGCCATTTATTAGTGTGGCCTCTGATTTTTTTTTTTATTTGCTGTGGTTCAGATTAGCACTAAAGGATAGTGGTGTAGTTTTGAGTTAAAAGGTATTTTGAAGCAGAGTTTCACATTTGGATGGACTGTTATCTTGTCCAGTGGAGTGCAGCCCCACGCACCGTTAGAGCATAACAAACAACTGTCTACATGCATGGCCAACATTAGCTTCTTCAGGGAATGGGAGAGCAGATGGTCTGCCATAGTTTGTAATGCTCTGTTCATTTAACCTGAGAACTGGGACCTTGAACACCCTCTGCTGTCTCTAAACACATGCAAACACAGAAAGAAAAAGGAAAGGAAGGAAGAGCATGAGGCGGGCTTGGTAAGTTGAGTGAGCGGACAGCAACAAACCCACGAGGCCCACAGTGTGAGTCCACTGTTCTGTTTATGGCAACACATTTTATTAAGACAATCCCTTCCATCCCCACAGTGTTAAATCACGTTGGAGTCTGTGAGGGGCACTAAGAGACTTGGCGAAACCACGATTATAGAGTTAATTCCTCTGCCTGTTGCCATGACTACCTACTCCCTAAGACAATATTTATTTTATAACACGTTGTTATGTATCAGTTTAACTTATGGACTGTAATAAGAAGGTGCTTGTTTCTGCAAGTGAGCTTAATGAGTGCGAGATGTCAGAAATGACACTTGTGAATGATGCCACTGGGAGATAAAGGACCGATCATATCTCTACATAAAGCATATGCGTAACTCTGCCGTCTCCCCTTAGTTACTGTTGCTACTGTCAAACTTTCTTTGTGGCACACCACATACGCAGTTTCAAATGATAAAAGCCGCAGAGTTGTCACTTAAAGTCTGTGGTGACTTTAAAATCGGTGGGTAGACAGAGACGAGCAGGATTCTAGCTGGCGACCTTTAAATTTGCCATCTTAAATGACAACTGTCTCTGCCACATTTTACCTGCTGTAGCTAAGCTGTCCTAATGTTTTAGCTGACACATTTTACCCAAACTATCTTGTAAAAGTAGTGTTAAATGGCTAATGTCAGTAGATTAGTACATTGTTTATGCTGAACTACTGTGGCTTAATCTGCATGTCCCAGGCAAAAATTCACTATCTTCACCAGTTCATTGTTCTTGTGGAAGGTGTAATGCAAAAAAATAAAGAAACCGCCTTGGTCCTGTAGAGCCAGTTAATCCAAATGCACAAATTTATTTTGTGCAAAATCCCACAGCCACTATCAGAATCCTGTTTGGGTACTTTTCTTTCTTGCATGTTTGTCTTTTAACCACATGTTCTAAATTAGAATATTACAAGATTTCACGTGTTTTCCAAACAAACACAGCTGCTAACATCAGCTGCTAACATCAGCATAACTGCCAGCACCATTTTTATTCAGTGGAGGCCTTTTTATTTTTTTTAAACCAGCTGACTACTAACTTCTAACTACAGACTAATGTAGTTAGTAAATGATTTACTCTAGTCTTTCAGAAGACCAATTATCTGGAACATGGCAACAATCGCGTCTTAGAGCAGACAGACATGTTGTTTCATTCATACCTTACACAGTGTATACTTGTTTATACACACTGTATGAATGTTATGTTCCATCCCTCTTCAACATGTGGAGAAATCCAAGGCTTGGCATGACTGACCATGCCTAGTTGTAGCTGCTAAGCTTTAATTAGACAGTTGCTAATTACTAATTACTGTCCACTTTAATGGACAGTCAGTTTACCTGTTACTGGGCTCGTATCAGTTAAAAAATGGGAAGGAAGGAAAGAGATTGGGAGGAGAAAGTTGAGCCCCAGATTTTCACAAATCCCGCAGTTGGGAATCTTTCCCGACCCCGTGTTCCCATGCAGATTAAATCCAACACACACACAAGCGTGCGCACACACACACACACACACACACACACACACACACACACACACACACACACACACACACACACACACACACAATACATATCACACACATTTGAAAGTATGTCACTCATCACACACAAACCCAAACTGGGCTTTGGGTGCTGTGTTACGATACATGCTGCTGCTCTGTCTTTCTGCTGTCTGTGTCCAGCCGATGAGGTTTCCACAGTCCCCGTAACAAGACTTAGCTCTCAGTTTAAAGGGCCCTTGTCCCATTTGCCTTCTATCCTGTGCTTTATGTTCTGATGATGAATATGATGCCAAAGCAGCTGATAAAGCTTGGCCCAGGACTATTTGTTGACAAGAGTGTTTTACACTGTGCACAATTACATTTTAAAACACTTTCACCACCTCATCTCTGCCAAAAAAACTTACATTTTTGCCATTTCATAGAATATACTGTATTATGTTGCTTTGCCAAGGTCTGTTGTTTTTTTTCTAAAACAGCTTTTGACTTCTACGG
The DNA here is from genome assembly GCA_033026295.1 of Channa striata. Classification (NCBI taxonomy): domain Eukaryota; kingdom Metazoa; phylum Chordata; class Actinopteri; order Anabantiformes; family Channidae; genus Channa; species Channa striata. The sequence goes on along the minus strand of CM065185.1, from coordinate 8,130,566 downwards.
ACATATTTTTCCCCTGCTTCCTCCTATTGTCCTTTAAAAGGCTCCTCACGACTCATGGCAGCTGCTCTCACACCTCATGCTGTGTCTTCGTGGCTCTCGTCCTCCTGTACATGGTCTGTGTTCTGGTCTGTCTTCATTTATCTGTCTGTCTCTGTCCTTGGCTCACTGTTTTTACTCGTCATCCCTGGCCCCCTCCTCTCCTCTGGAGTTTTTAGCTGAGGTTACATAATATATGTTAGAGAGAGTTTGATTGAGGAATGGTAGAAGTAAGGAAGATGGGTGGAGGAAGAGAAGAAGATGCCCTGCAGCTTTGTTGAGAAACCCGATGTTCTCAACTGTCCAAGCATTTGATGCATGGTTTTCTTTTTCTTTTTAACAAAATTAGAATCTGTTGTTGTTTGCATGTAGCTGCAGACTTTGTGGATGAATGTGCTGCATTTGATGATAAATGTTCTTACTTATTGCTCACCGTCCCTCTCGTATACTTGGCGTTTTGTAAGTGTGTAGCCTGTGCGGCATGTCTAGCTCATTTTCATCTTCAGGAGCTGACATCTGGTCTGCCAATCCTCCCCTCCCCCTGTTCCTCTTCTCTTTCATCCCTTCATCTCATCTCTATCATGATTACACTTTGCCTCGCTGACCTGCGATGATGTAACTACTTTTTGGTAGCGGGCTTTACGTTTGCCAAGCTTTTTCAGTCTCACATTTTTCTGAGAAAAAAACGCCCCACTGGTCTCTGCCTCCCACTCCTGCCCTCCGGCCATTTTTAAGGTCTTAATCATGTCCTGATATATTATCCACCAATAAGTCGGTCAGGTCAAGGGCTGAAAAACCAGGACAGATTAAAGAAATATTAGAAGTACAATTTATTCATATTAGTGTGATGTTTTAAAAACAGTTATTTCTTTAAAGATGTAACATTTGACTTGACTGGTCAGAGTGAAAATATAAGAAAAGATGAATGTTGTGATTGGTCCAATCCTGTTAGAGCCAATTTAACAATCACTATAATGTAAAAAATACAGGCAGAATCAAAGTGGTGTTTTGCTGCTAACCTTATGATTTGTCTACAAGCATCATTTATACTTGATGTGTAAAATGTTTAAATAAAACTGTAATTTAGCCTAAAAAAGAGTTATCCTTACAATTGCACTTTTGACTGTCAGTGAAATGTGTTCTACTGCTGTGACATCTACATCACATTAAGAAGTGAACATTTCTTTGAGGACACTCTTCCTGTTGCTGGTGTAATTGTATCCCCTAGAGTCTTGAGCCTAAACCAGAGACTCTCCTTTGAGAGGTGTGAGCTTTGTCATAGATCGGCCTCCTGGGCCAGGAAATTAGGTCCCATGTCATCAGAGGACTCTTGGCATGTGAACCTCCTCACGGGGACAGGGCAGCATGACATCATGCTCTGATCAGTGGCTCAGTTTACCACTTACCTTTGAATCCAACCCATTGACTGCAGCTCTTGGCCTTGGTAACTCAGTATCTGAAAAGGAATGAATGTTTGACTGCTAAGAGATACTCTTATGTCAAGGCTGTTCAGCTGTTTATCCACTTATTTTGGGTCTTGTGTGTGTGCGACAGCAGAGACTTCTTTATTTTTACCTGTAATATGAAAACCCTATTTTTATATTTTGGGTATTTTTTAAGTGGTGGTCATTTTCTAATACATTCAACTGTGCATGCCCGAGATCGCTAGGGAAGATGGAGTGATTATTATCAATTTGAAGAATATTTATGTTATTTTAAAAAAGCGCAGGCACATCATTCAAACTCCCCTGAGAAAGGCCAAAGTTGGTGCAAAGTGTCAATCTCAGTAACCATTCTACCACCGTACTACCCTTGTGTATGAGCAAATGATTTATGTTTCTATCCTCAGCTGTTCTTTGTGCAAACTGACAAATGTTAGCATGCTAAACTTGAATAATAAAAATGGCAAACATTGTACCTGGCAAACACCAGTTACTGTATTACAGTGAACTCTGGTGGTTTCTGTAATTTTGCAAAACAAAGAATAGTTGTACTTATTTGGGAAGCTATAGTATGTTAGTTACATTTAGCGACCAATCTGTGAATGCTGATGGTGAATATATGTACAGCACGATTAAAAAATGATGCTGCAGATTCACCTAATTGAGAAGTAACCTCCATGGGCGTAAAATTATTCTTTGATGTCTCTATATTCACACACATCTTACACATCCTCAGTAAATCCTGCCTGAAAACACTACAATGGCACCCCTCTTGTAACTGTGTGCGCGTCTGTGTGAGACAAAGAGGAGAGAGTCAGGCAGTGGAAGCAGTGGATTCAGGATTGGTGCCAGACTGAGCGCTGCCATCTCAAACGGAGAATGTGTATGTTGAGATTTGGACCTGTGCTAGCGCTCTCATCACGTATGCAGTTGGAGTCGACGCTGCAGCAGAGAAGACTAATAGAGAAAACAGAAGAGAATCCGAGAAAGACTCTGAATACATTATACCACCCGCTCACTTCTAGCCCTCTCCTCTCCTCTTCATCGTCGCACTTGCCAATTACTTCTTTTCACGCTCGTCTATCTAAGCCTGCCCTTCTTCCGCATCTCATCCCTTTCACTCTCTACCCCACCCACTAAATTCCTCCGCTCTTATCCTCATTCATAACCCCAGCCATTCACATGCCTCGCTCTTCGTTTCCACCAAATTGAATGTCATTCATACCCCTCTCTCAATGCCCCGCTGCTTGGAAAGAGCGGATCAGAGTTTCGACAATCATCCTCGAACTGCAGGTAGCCTCGAGAATCACAGACATTACTACTCTGACACTCACTGCTCCTCTTGTGGTTCCTGTCCCCATGACCATATAAGTACTTCCACTTGGATGAGTGACATCATTGCTTTGGTCTGACTTGTGCAGCCGCAGTGAAAGGTCAGACATTTTCTTCAAGCGGTGGAGATCGGGAGCCTCTTAGGAGGTACTGATAACAGAACTTCTGTGTCACACACACTTTTCTTCATGTCCTCCTTCTCACCTCCTCCACTTCTTGTTTCTTGCTTTTCTCAAGGATGAAGAACACCCAGTTCCTGCCAAACAGGAAGTGGTCATGATTCAGTGAGAACAGACTATCGTGTGTGTTTCACTGTGTGCATCTCATGTTGCACTGTCCAGTTCTCTGTGAATAGGACAGTGGACACCTGCAGACCTTCCCTTACCTGTCCTCTACTAAAATGACCATTTGCATACGATTTAAAAAAAAAAAAAAGCAGACAGAACAAATTCAACGGTATATAGGTTTCCTTGAAGTATCAGACATGCAGCTGGAAGACTGAGATGAATCACATTGTGTGTGCGTGTGTGTCTGTCAGAGAGCGATTCAGAGTAACGATGAGGTATTGGCATATTGTATGTAGCAGCAGACCAGAGGAGGGGATGAAACATGCAGTATTAATCACCATCTTTATCAACCAGCCTGTCTCAGAGGCTGACTCACTCTTCATTAACAGCTTCACTGCTGTCAGCTGCTCGCTGGTGGCACAAAAACAGACTGCAAACTACAATATCGTGTCAGTGCAAACTCCAGATACGATTTAGCGGCACCTGTTGGAATGTTTACATTTTCCAAGGAGATAATACAACACAAATTCTTCAGGCCTTAGCACGTACAGTATGTCACCTCCTTTTAGTCTATAAACCGGCATTGTCCAGCATTGACCTTAAAAGCAATTTAATAAGATGTGCAGCACATAAATCTAATTCTACAGTGCTTTTATAAAAGTCATTGAATTAAAGGTTATGCAAACGAAATTATATTGAATAATTAAAGTACCCTGAGTGTTTCAGTACCTCGAGTGAGCTGTTGTCAGAGGCCCTGCCTTTCTAGCAGCACTGGGTTTTCATAAAATTCACCGAGATTAGACTCTGTGACACAATGAGACAGTGAGGGACATGTGATTTTTGTCCTGCAGGGATCAATATGCTTGGTCAGCCATAAATCTCAGACAGTGGCCTGGCCTTCATTGGTAGAACCTGATCCATACTGCATAATCAAGGTCAGGCAACAGAACCACGTACACGCAGGCACCTTGAACTGACAAACTCGCCTGCCAACAAGACAAAATTAACAAGTCAAAAGTGTGTGTGTGTGTGTGTGTCTTTCAAACTTCAGAATACCTGTGCTTTTTTGGCCATATCATTTTGTCACAGACGTGGTCTTGGTAGGTGGCTAATTGAAAATGTCTATAGTGCTGTTACCTTCTCTTTCTTCTCTACACAACTCTCTCTCTCTCTCTCTCTCTCTCTCTCTCTCTCTCTCTCTCTCTGTGTGTGTGTGTGTGTGTTTATTTGTGTACTTGTGTTCTGTTCACAGCATGTGTCAAACTATCCACCAACATTACACTTACTGGGTCTACACTAAGCTATTTCCAAGTTTGGGCTCATTTAAGGGATTCACCAATTCAGAATAAAAACAAGCTGATTTCAGCACAGGAACTTCAGCTCATCTCTCTGCTCCTTTGAAAGTCTTTCTTTATACACTTTATCTTTCTGACTTTGCCTAATCTGCACTGCCCTGTAACTTCCTGATGAAGACTTCCTATAGGCTGTGACAGAGGCCACTCTGTTGTCCTTGTTTCTTCCTACAGTATAAGTGTCAATGGAACAGAGCAGGTTCAGAGGATTAATTGCAGATTAAAGTGAGCAGACAAATATTTCCTGTAAACTGGCGCACACATTCATGGCTTCCTGCTGAATCGTGATGTTCCTCTTTGCTGCTGCACTGACTGATTAAAACACTGTGAATCAAAGAGAACAAACAGTACAGGAGGATGTGGTCACACACAAACTCACACACACACACGTACACACACCCACGTGCACACACAGGGACATACTTTATTGCTAGGAGGGCCTGATGGGAAAAATAAATATTGGTACCTCTGCAGCTGACTCAGAGTGATTATAATAAATATCAGAGGGGGTGTGAGATGGGGAGAGTGTGGGGAAAGCTGATGACATACACACCTGGTGCTACAAATTTGCAAGCAAACAGCCCTGGACAGCTGTCACTGTACCTCATTTAGGTGATTCTGAATTTTTCCACTCTTGTAAAGAGACAGCAAACTCAGGATCTTCAAATTAATTGAGACCGTTGATATTGTGGTGACCGGCTTAGTTGCTATAACATTTTCTTTTCTAAGATCATAACTTTATTGAAACCTCAACCAACCAACGTTAAGATCAGCGAAACAACAAATGAGGGAATTTATCTTTATCGCTACACTACAGTTCCAGAGATTCAAATTGTTCCCCATCTGTGTTTTGTGACAGAGGATCCCGTGATGTGATTATGAGTGTACTGTGATATGGTGTGTGGGTTGTTGATGGATCTAATGAGAGATTTATGCAGCGGTTTAAGTGGGATGAAAACTGGGAGAGAGAAAGTGATGGACACAATAGCTCCTAGACGTGCTGTATAAATAGTTCATTGTTATAATAGTTGACAAACTACTTGCTTCATTGTACGGTCCTTTATAATTGTAAAGGAGGATCATTTGTTGTTGTGGTTGTTTCTGAGTGTAACACTTCACAACGTCATTCTTTACAAGGACCTAATCTGCAGTAACACATCTGGCTTATCTTGTATGTGTCTGTGTGTTTCTGCCTGTCCCCCTGTACTTTAGTTACACACCAAGTGCAGATCACATTGCACCATTTGCACTTTCATCTGAATGTCTCGCTCTCTCTCTCTGACTCCCATTTTTAGTCACCCCTGTTCCTATTACGTTGCCCACTTTGTCTGACAGCTACACACCTTAGACTTCTTGATCACCAAATATTCACCACAGCACAGTAGGCACAGTAGTCTTTTTGTCTTTTTTGGGCTGTTGTTTGACCCTGCTAAGGAGAGAGAGGGCTTGAAATGCAGACGGTAGTGCTGCAGCTTTCACAGTTGAAGTGTAAAGCACTCAGGCTTCCATCCACTTTGCAAAAACGTTATGTGCAGAAAATGCTTAACATTGTATGGTATCAGGGAAGGTAACAAGGCATAAATAGCACTATATAGATGGTGGTGGGCGGCTTTCAGTAACTGTTAATTCTGGCTAAAAACTAGGAAAGATGCTTCCATCCTCTCATTGCCATTTACTAAGCCCCCGTTCCTGGTGCCTGTTGGTATTTTGGATCCGAGAGAAGCTTTAGGCTTCTTGCCATAACAGAGAGGCAGATTCATACAATGGAGTCCTTCCAAAAGTCCTCAATCACTCATACCCACACACACACACACACACACACACACGCACGCACACAGGCACACACACTCTCCATCAAACAGTCACACTGTCACGGGCACACGCTTAATTATTCAGCCGCTAATTATCTCGTATACCCGGTTACATAAGTGAGGTTTCTTTTGTGAGTGGAGGGAAGATTGGACTTCTGAGGAGAACTTGCCGGAAGAGCCGAGCAAGCTTTTGTGAGAATTTCATCTGGTCTTGCTGCTGATGCAACTTCTCTGGAGCATCTGAAACTGCTTGCAAAATAAAGAATATCTATATTTGGTGTAGATGGAAAAAAAAAATTGGAAAAACTAAACGTGCACACACCGAACCACTCAGCCATTTGTTTGTTTAAATATCCCCTAATAAGCGTGTGATCAATTGAGGACATTGGTGTAAATCGAGCAAGAGATGCTTAGCTTCACTAGTCTCGCTTGTTCGCCCATCCTCTCCCCTCCTTTCCCTCCACTTTTCTCTCCCTCGTCCTGTACTAGCATTTACCTCGACTGTGTTTCCTTTTTTCTGTCATGCTTTTTTGTGACAGAAAAAGACTCCTCGTTTTATTTTAACCTCCTTTACTTTTCCTTTCCCCTTCCATGACTTTTATTTCCTTCCCACTTTTCCTTAATTATTAGTAGTCTGCCTCTCCCCCGCTCTCCTTTTAGTGATTTATCTTCTTCCATTCCCCCCCTCACCCCTGCTTCCCGAATCTTCTTTATGCTCACTCCTCTCTCAGTGTGGGGCCGAAACAAGTCAGCACAAATGCTGAAGACATTGAGAAGGGCAGGTGGGCATTTTAAGATGGATCTAGAAAGGAATCAGCATGCGTAACACAAACAAGCGCAATCATTTCTCAAACTCTTGGGTTTCATTCTTTCATTTTCTTTCATAACTGTTTACGCTTACAAAGTGACGCAATACCCTGAGTACTTTCAAGGTGAGGCTGTCAGAGAGTTGACTTTACAGTTCATTATAAAAACTCCCGTTTGGAACACCTATGCTATTTACTATTTACTATTTTTCCCTAAGATTTGAGCAGATGGCTTCTTTTCATATATACCCCAGCCTTAGGGGTATACAGTGATTTGGATCAGAATGTCAAAACATGCATGTCTTTTAAACATTATGCACAATTAATTAGACAACAGTGGACCGTGACTTAGAGGGAAGATAACGAGAGGTAATTGTTTAAAACAAGTGTGACACTCTCTACGTCCATCACTGTCATGGCACCCCCACAAACACAGGCACACGTGCAGGCTTCTTGTGACCTGACGTGGCCCCTCACATTCGGTTAATAACACACCGTGCACACACAAGTACACACAGTTAATATGCACAGTAACAGTAACACACAAACACAGACTCCAATTCTCATTTGTTGAAGTCACAATACATGCAGCTGAACTTTTTAAATCACCACCGTGGCATCAGTTTACCTCGGGCTAGCCCAGAACCCACTGGGTGTGTGGGGGCGGTGGGGCTCAGTGTTGTTGCTAGAGCGCATGGCAACATCACCTTTCATCAGCACTGACGACGCTCCCCCATCCCTAATGTGTCTAAACCAGTCTGGGATGTGAATGAATACCCTGCATGTCTCTGACATCATGGAGTTTCCACTGCTGTGCTCAGCTCACCTCAGAGATAGCAACTTTGATATTTCACACCGTTGGCTCACTCGCAGGGGTTCCCCACCCACCACCCCTCCTGACCATAGATGGACTCTAGAGAGTCTGTGTGTGCGTGTGTGTGTGTTGGGGAGGTTGTCCGGTATATCAAAGGTCAAAATTCCAGCAGTTCATGTTGACTAAGAGTAAAGGAGCACAACTGTAAACTCTTGAAATTAGTATAGAAGAACTTAAAATATTGGTTGGTATTTTTGCTGCTCATGTTTGTCAAACGGACCAAATACAGGCAGCAGAGAAATGCTGCATTATTCTGGTCGATTACCTCAGAGCTTTCCTTTCCTGTGGTGTCAGTCCACAGTTGTGACAGACATGTAAAGCCTTTTCTTGAATATCAAAGGCTTTGTCAGGTCAGACTTGCAACCTGATGCCACTTTTGTAAAAAGCATCTGAGCGTGCAACAGTGAACCACCTCCATGTTTGGCCAACATTTGTCTCTGCATTCCAATTCCCCCCCAAAAAAAAATCTTGTTTGTGCAGAATTGTCTTTATAAAAGGGTACAAAAAGGCAAACATAACCAACAAACTGTTTATGAATGTCACAAACAGGTGACGGATGCTCACCACAGTTTGTTTTTGCACATTTGTTATGAGTGATACTTTTTAAGACCAGGACTCATATTTTCCATCACACATGCACGTACTCACACAACCAGTAGAATGAGGTGATATGACACCTCTAACTTTAGCCTCCCTCTGTGCTGCTCTGGATAATCCAGTTAGGATGTGTTCTGTGGCTATCAGGAGGTTTTAGCTTCCTCACTTCCAGCTGGAGAAAGAACAGACTCCAGGCTCCAGGCTGGCCTGCTCTCCTGAAAAAACCTTTGTCACATAAACACACACAGCTCATAGAGTACACCATGGAATTTCCCCACGCATGCATATGCAGACGGACATATGCAACACACCATCCCGGGTTGTGTCCTTGATCACAACCTGGCAACTATAACGGTCGTGACAACCCCCAGGAATGAGCTGTAATGTGACACCCCCTTCCTCAGAGCTAGGTCATGTAAAACACACACATACACATGCACACACAGTTTTATCAGATGGAGAACCCCTTGGAAGCAGAGTCTGGTTTGCATGAAGTCGAGAGGAAATGAGGAGAGTGCAGCACTTGTCCTTGTTTCCTTTGGGGACGGCACCAACATCTTTTGGCACAATCTATGGTTCATAGTGTTTCTGAACCATTTTGAGCTGGAATCCTGAACATTCCCACCAGTCATGTCTTGTTTGTCAGGATGCCTTTCCTCCATTCTCTCCAATGTTGCTGCAGTCTTTTGGCACATAGACTGTAAAGTAAGATTAAAGATGTCTAAAATAACCTGTGGAGCTCATGTAATTAAACTCTCAGACACTCCATGATATTCCAGCCATCCATAAAGAAAGTGTTCAACTATTTGAATGTGACAAGCAGGGCTGACATATTTCTTTTCTCGTGTCGGAGCCAACGTCATGGGGAGAGCCATCAGGGGACGGCACAGCTCCAGCCACACAGTGGAACAGACACACATTTCTGTGCATAAGCAGCTCTCATATCACTGGTAGTGTGTATTTGGCACAGGGCATTCTTGCAGCTCATTATTTAACTGTATCTGTAGCTTTCTTTCTCCTCTTCTTTTCACCGCTTTATTTTTTTAAGTAATTTATTCTCATATCTGCTGCCTCTCAGTTTTCCTTACATATCTGTATGTGTGAATTAATGTCTGCCATGGATGTACAACATAAGGTCTTGTGCAGTACACACACACACACACACATCTGAATAGGTCACAAATGTGTTGTTTAACGTGTGAGCCTGCCAACTGAATCACTTTTACACACTCACACACACTCAGACACACATACACAGAGCTTTTGGAGGTTGGTAATTAGTGGAAGCAGCAAGGTGATAACAAGTGCCAGCCTCACGTTTGCAACAAAGGTGTTGATGCCAACGCACTGTTGGAAGCACCACAGCCCCACTTATTACACCCTCTCCCTCTTCTCAGACATTGGATACAGACGGGGCTTTAAGGTTATTGTGGCGTCCCTTCCGTGCTGTCAAATTACTGAACTCCATCTTCTCTGTTTTTAAGTTATTTACATATGTGAATGTCCCACTTTGAGAGTCAACAGTAAAGCAAAGCTAATCTGCATTAAAAACATATTGTTAGAAAACTTATGATCCTGTCTCTCTGAAACATCCAGTTAAAGTCTTGATTGTCAAACAGGCGGTTCTTTCAGGTTGTTCTATAACACTGTCTTACTCTATTTAAATCTTTAGCAGATGCCATCTTTGAGATAAAAATGCAGTATAAGAGAATAAGAGTGCATAATTCATAAGGTTGTGTTCTCACTGGCTGGTGGTGAACGTGGAAACCACACCCCCAGTTAATCAGAGTAGCTGATCATGAATAATGCAGATTTAATGTTAATGATTCTAAAACTGCCTGCTGGAGGGACGAGAGAGCGAGAGAGAGAGATCTGAGCTGTAAAGATGGATGGGAAGAAATCTGAACAAGTTTAGGTAAATGAAATGCTACAGATGTGATAAATTTACATTTACATACACTCAGTATGCACAGTATTTATGAAAAGAATGCAAAAAGCTCCGTGAATACAATGTCAGATGTAGATCTACACTTAAAAGTGTAAGTGATTAAGTGAATGTGTAGACTAACCCACACAGATTTCATCTTTACTCAAACAGAATATGTGCATTGAAGTAGTGCATATACCTCCTACTGTCTTATTTCCTTCTTCATCTTCTCCACCCACTCCTCCTCCTCTTCCATCTACATGATCTGTGAGTCATCTGATCCAAAAGGTGTGATGCCACATTCAGGTTTTTCACATTCAGATTTGATTTTCATCTTATTTCGCTATATGAAAGCCTATCTTCACTTTTCTTTCGTCCTCTTATTACTGCCTTGGCTTTCATCCATTGGTCACTCTGAAATGAGCTACAAGTTGAAACCTTGGCGTTGGAGGCGATTGTTTTGTCGGCTGACGTCATGTTATAATAGACCTCGACCTCTGAACGCACTTTATGTGAGCACCATATGGTGGTGTCGAGGTTTTTAGCTCTGCTTCTCTGTTGATGATTGAACATCAGCTTGATCAAATAGAGACTGTGTGCTTGTGCGTCTGTGTGCGCGTGCTCATCTCAGTCTCATCAATCACTGGAGGCAGTCCCAGTCACAGCAGTCTTTGTTGTGATGATATCAGCTGGCTGTGTAATCACATGTTGTTGCTTTATTGATCACACTCTCATTTACTCGTACTGAAAAACATATTGACAATCTGAGTCATCAGAGACGTGTTGGATTTCCTTTGCTATTTCCTCATTCCCTTCCTTCTTATGTTTTTTTTTTTTTTTGTCCTCCCCTGTTCACTTTTCCTTCTCTCTTTCCTCAGGGTGTGGAAACAGCAGTTTGAGCAGCGACATGTACAGAGCCGGCTACCTTTCCATCACCAACATCGACTACTCCACAGTGTGCATCGATACAATGAGAGCCAGGTACAGCGACTGCCCAGGTATGACCTGGCATCAGATGGACGTGCGCAGGCTGTGCTTCCCTGATGCATCCTTTGACGTCATTCTAGAGAAAGCCACGCTGGATGCCATCATGGTGGAGGAGAAGACACCTTGGGAGGTGTCCCCTCAGACCACCTGTTTTATTCACCAAGCACTCACAGAGGTATCGTTTTTAAAATCCGTAAATGTCCAATATTTTGTGAAATAACATCATGGGGTTTACTGTCTTGCCAAAATAAACAAAATTTTCAATGAAAAACACCAGTGGGATCTCTGGCAATGGCAGTAATGTGTGACTTTGTGCACCCGTGCGCCTGCGTACTGAAAGCCAAAATATTTCTGCTAAAGACCAAATCCATTCAGTATTAAATGGCTCCTTAGAGTTCAGTTGTTTCCCCAAATTTTACAGGACTAAATCTATGAGCGCAAACTATAAACGCTGTGTGGATGTTGCTCTGTCACAATTGCAGGTAGGCTTAACATTTCAATAAAACATGCGACAACGATCCTGTAGCTTAAACACTGGAACAAATGAGACATCGTGACAGATTGTCACTAACTAACATTCCCCAAAAGCTAATCTCAATAAGTGCACTCTGACATACCTTATAAACACGATGGCTTGCACAGTATTTTCTTACATAGGAATACAGTATAGTGTATGCTATTGTGCACGTTATTTGACAAAAAAAGGCCACACAATTAAACAAATATGAAATAACATCAAAAGCAAATAAAATATATATATATATATGAATTGCTTGTCAATTATCTGCATTTCTTTTTTAAAATCAACAATAAAATGAGCCAACATGAAAGATTTTTTTGTAGACTGGTTCAGTTTTGCTGGTCGTCACTCTCTGTCAGTACTTACAACCGTATCTCCAAAGATCTGTGATTATTCGAATGCTCTGCTACAATACTACATGTGTAATTGACTTCTCTCTGACAGGGAAATTGGTAATAGTGGCACTTTACATTTCCACTCTATCTCTGCAGCCCATCAGTTGACTTACACTCTGTTGAGTGCCCTTCAGGTGCTGGCTGTAGCTCTAAACTAATGCCATGTCTGTGTGACAATGACAGTGTTTTGGCTATGAGCCACGCTTCACCGTGACACACGACGACAAGAGAAGGAAGCCATCAACTAAAGCTGTGGGCTTTTGAACTCTGAATGAGAGAGAATTACTCATGATGTACTCACCGTGCATTTTAAGCACTGCTAAGCGAATTACAATTTACCGTTTAGCTTGTAATTGCAGGTATAGTTTAGACTCAATACTTAGACTGAATATATAATAATTATTGCAAATGCAAGAGTGGATAAGGTCAGAATGTGTGAGTAATTTTAATGGAAGCAGTCAGAGAGGACTTAATACAACAAATGGAGGTGCAGAGTGAAAAACACTGGCCTTTTTACTGGACGTTTTAATATTTTCCTCACTAAAGTATCGCAGTAGTTTTCAAGTTTCTATTTCACTCAGTACAATATTTGTACACAGTATTGGTGAATATTTTGTAATATACTGTCTGTAATAATATATATAATAATAAATATTCACTGACTAGGCAGCTGATGAAACTAATTTTACTTTTGCAGATTAAATAACGTTTTAATTATTTTAAAGAAAATGTCATAATAATTTCCAGCTTTAGATTTTTACTATGCAGTTAAAAAATGCTTATAATTATAAATTGAATGAATCACTCCCTTTGCAATATTGTGATTAAAAATTAATAATCCCCAAGCAATCTACACTACCTTGCAATATATAAGTTCATATAAACATTCCATGCTTCACAATTTTTTGGCTGTCATTAAATCAGGCAATTTAGGACACAGCAATTGCCAACCATGGGACTGATGAAAGGCTGGATAAGCGAATGACTGAAACACTTAAAGGATCTTTGGATCTCTCTAAATTAACTCAGCTTTTATAGTTTCAAGCTTATCCAGAGACAAGCTTGACTCGTAAATAAACAAAGGCATATACTGTGCTGTATACTTGCCAAGCTTTTAAGCAGAACGTTGGACAATAGCAACATGCACATGCACAAAAAGGAGACCGTGTCCTGGGTGTTTTCCTCTGACAGAAGGAAGTATTAAAAAGGGATCAGTGAGTGTGTTTGGGGGACAGATGGGAGGATTTGACTTCCTTTCAAAAGAAGTGAAGCTGAACTCACAAAGCAGCCCCATTTGAGGGCTATTACAGCAAGGCAGTCGAGTTCTTTCGCTCCTCATCACCTGCTTCCCTTCACACCATCTCTTTTTCTTTTCACTTCTGCCTCTCACTTCGTTTTCCCCTCATTTCCACTTTGGTTCCTCTCACCTGCTCTGTTCTCATGACTGTGTGAAGACAGTAATGTGTGATTGTTCATGTCTTCCTGAGTGTCGTGAATCTTTATATGTGTGAATATTGTAGTGTATGTACATATCATCACAGAGATGTCGATAGTCTTCTGCGCTGGTGTATTTTTGCGCTCGCTGTGGATTGCATTGGGTATAGCAGTCACGATTCTTGTTTATTGTGTGTGTGTGTGTGTGTGTGTGTGTGTGTGTGTGTGTGTCTTTCTAGCCTTTTGTGGACAAATGTTGTGTTAATACCATTGTTGTGAGGACATTTTGGTGTTGTAAGGATATTTTTGCTGGTCCACACAACTTCATATGGCTTTTTGAGGATCAAGCTTGGGTTTAAGGCTCAGACTCAGACTTTTTGAGGACTCAGGATTTGCACTATGTCAGGGTCGGCAACCCATTTAAGGCTCAGACTAAAAAAATAATTAAAAAGCATTTAATTGACTTTTTATTTGTGTTAGTTCTTTAATATTTTAGTTCTAAATTGAAATTTTATTGTGATCTTGACATATTAGAATAAATATATTTTATTGTTTTTCGTCGCTCAAAATAAACGGGACTAAGGCCAAGTATGGAGAAATTTGAGAGTGGCCTACCAGTATGCCTAATTTGTGGAGAAAAACTAACATCTTTATAAATGCGTTCATAAATAAATTCATTTTAGATGTCAAAAAGTATTTGCGGCTCCCAGTGTTTTCTTTTCTGTGGAAACCGGATCAAATGGCTCTTTCGGTGTTAAAGGTTGCCGACCCCTGCACTATGCCAATGAGTGTCCTCTCAAGTATAGAAAAACAAACATGTGTTTGTGTGTGCAGGAATGTGGGAGGCGGGTTTAGAGCCTACACTCATTTCTTGCATTAAATAAAACGAAAAATGGGATCATGCCGAGAGATGAGAGCGAGGGATGGAAAGAAAGTGGCAGGCATTTTAGGAGAAATGGCCTAACTTAGTGAAGGGGAGAGTGATAAGAAGGGAGGAGTTTACGAAAAAATCTTATTGTTAAACTCACACAGACTGACGGAGGGAGAGAGAAGCTGCATGTTAGCACAGGGAATGGGAAAAAAGATGCTGGGGGTTCAGAGTGGGATGCAGAAACTGGTGTGAGTGTGATGGCTACCTAGACAAAGAGAGGGAGAAGGAAAGTGTTAAGGACATTTTAATCTCTGCAGTGTGTTTTTCAGACAAAAGCAATCACGTAAAGGGTTGAAAGTACTGGTGGCAATCGACAGACACCACATTTTTATTTTTTATTTTACATCAGCATAATAACAGGCCGTTACCTGCACAGAAAAAACTAATCTGATGCACTAGCAAATGCAGCAAAACCACAGCTGAAAAACAGTCACGCAGTCACTGCTGGTTTCCGTCAAGGACACACGTGCTGTGATGTATAGACAGTCATGGTGCAATATGTGAAGGCACAAATACAGTTTTTGTTTTAGTTGCTAACATGCATGCACACAGACTCTCACAGGCCATGGTGCACTGAGGTGTGAAATTTATTTCACTGGCTGACACGCTCTGTGAATCACTCTTACTGTTGCTATGGCGACTCTTTAGTTGGATATCATCTCAGACTAACGCTCCTAATTGCTAACCTTTTAGACCTATTTAAAGAAGTAAAAACTAGTTCTAAGGGATAGTTTTTTAGAAGTTGATATTTAAGTCCTGTTTAAAAAAAGTAAATCTGAAGTTGCAGAGTCAGCTGAGGAACAGTGTTCTGGGAGCCTTTTATATTTATTTATTAATTTTTCCTGGCTCAAGGGCACTGAAGTGAAGATTGTTGACAATGCAAGGGCTGAAATTTTAGCCTAGTTTACACGTTTAGTAATTCTGCATAGTGGCAGTGTGTTAGTCGACAAATCTGAATTAAAGCCATGTCACTCTTGTGTATAACAGGAAATAATTTAATAGGCGTTAAAGCTGCAAAGAGGAGAGTTGTTGGTGTCTGTTAGACCCTCTGTGTAGAGGTTTGCACTGGATGAAGAGACCCACTGGCTACAAGCACCAATTATTCCGTACCAGTTGGGACATTGTGTTTACTTCCTGTTTTATCCTTGTGGACACTGCAATGATGAAATGTTATGTATGATATGTCAAAATGTAATGTAACAATGGGAAAAAGGGAATAAAAGTCAGTGACTAATGTCAGTTACACTATGCTGTAAAATCTCTTAACTGTATAAGGTAATATTAGCATCACCTAAGATATTTACATGATGTCATAAAAAAGAAGCATGTTTTCCCTTCTGGGCTCTCTCCTGTCTTTTTGTCTGACTGAGTGCTTAAGGAGGCCCACTCCTCGGTTTTTTCTTGATAATGTTGCATAGTCCACATGTCTGTGTACAGCTATACTGCAGCAGTAGCTGCTCCATTAGGCCCAGTTAAGGCCGAGCTTAATAAAACAGGTGAGATTTTATCAGAGCAAAAGTATCTTTTAGAAAATAAAGAAGACAACAGAATACAGTCTATCAACAGCTTATTTGTTTGTATGTTTTTTTAGTTGAAGAAAATACTTTATTATTTTCCTTTTGGTTGTCATGCAACCTCACATTTCTAAGGAATCGCTGCCTCAGCAGGGCAAATGTATTAGAAGCCACATGACCATATGCCCACCCGCCCATCACAGTGATGAGGCTCATTTCATGACATCACTCTGTGTTGTCTTAATGCAGAGATTCATCGACATTGACTGGTTGTTCCTGGCTCCTGCTGTGGAGAGTTGTTCCCCTGCTCCATTACCAGGAAACTTGGATGGCTGCCGGGAAAATGGCCGTGGAGTGGCGCTCATATTAGGACACACACATAAGCTCCGGCCTTATTTCCCAGAGTTTTATATTACTTGTATGCTCAAATAACATTGAGCCCTCACTGTGTGTGCATGTGTTGTTCAGTGTCTGCATTTTCCTTGATGTTCGAACCTTTTGTGCCAGGATAAAGTGGATTACACCAATCCACTTTAGTCTCTCTCTCTTTTCACATGCTCAGTTTTCTGTCTCACCCTCTCGTCTGTTCTTAGCAAGATTCGGACTTTAAAAAGAGACTGATAAATGAAGTGCACTATTCCAGGGTCTGTTTAATTTCTGATTAATAAGCTTTAGACTACAGCCTGCAACTTACCATGTTGTTATACCATGCTTATAAGGTACTACTGTGTAATAATGGTGTACCTATACAGTACATATAAATACATAATTGTAGGTACCAGGTAACAAGATATAAAGTTTGAGGTATCAATTACCCTTTATTTTGTAACTAATCATGTAAAGACAGTCTTTTTTTCTGTGATTTCCCAGCAGCTTTATGTTGTTTATTAGTAGTGGACACTGTGAGACTAAACACATTTAGGTTCTAAGGGTTCTAATTGTCTTTTAAAGCCTTGGGGCTGTGGCACACCAAGCTGACGTCAAATAACTAGAGGCAACAAAGACCACCTGCTGTGCCGGCTAACATTTCCCTGCACTCTGGGCACTTGAACGCACCACAATGGCAACTGCTGAAGTTTTACACTTGTCTGAGAGGAAAAGAAAATTGAAGACGTGTGACTGTGGATTTTCAAAGTGTAAGCAAGATAGTGAACACTTGGATTAGCTGTTCATGACTTATGTTTGACGCCGCCACTGTGGGACAGTATCAAAACCCCCTGACAGGATCTGACGGGGGCCCAACTAGCGGTGCAGGATATAACACAAATTTAGGCCAACAGATGCTCATAGACTGCCTGACATTGGCGATCAGGTTTGGTCTGTCATTGTCTGTAGGGAATGGAAAATACCTTGAATCTGTTTAATGTTTAGTCCCCTGATGCAGTAGGTGAATCTGTAAACTATGAACCTGTTTTAATGTTCAAAGCTAAAGTTTACTTATTATATCACTGCTTCTGTTTATTTTTATCTTCAAGTCTTGTGACCTTTTCATCACAAATTATCATATGCACACATACATACTGTGTACATGCATATGCATCCCTAACTTCAAAGTTGTCTGTGTGTAGTTCTGAGTTGGCATAATTGCAGGCTGCTTTGCATTTGTATATCTGTGTATGGACTTCTGTGTATGCATACTCTTGTGTGTAGTTTTACATTATTTGTGTGCATAGTTCATGGTTTACCCCGTGTGCTTGTGTGTGTGCTGGCCCGATGAGCCCTCCTATTCTCCAGCTCCAGTGGAGTGAAAGTAGAGCAGTAGAGCACACGTGAGGGAAGGGGAGCGTGGGTGATTTCAATTTTGGTTGCGCATGTGTAGAGATGTGAGGATGGGATCAAAGATGGGGGGTGCTAGTGCGTTTGTGTATGCTTTTTCATGTGCGTGTTTGCCTCATGGAGTACTTGTGTAAGTGCATGGCTTTATGAAATGTCTGTGCATGCATACATGGATGGACAGTTGAGCTAAAGCCTCCTGGCAATCTAGAGATTTCCACTCAGCTCGGGCATGATTTTCTACACGTGGTCAGTCATACATACACATACACACACAACTTACATTGGCAGCCTGCCACACACACATATACACACAAAAGCACAGTCCCTATAGATTCTAATCTCTGGCCCGTGTACAGAATCAATTGTATGTGTTGTGAAAAGAGGGCCTGGAAACTGTGTATGTGTGTTTAATCCCATTGTTTTATCAACTTCAAAGGGATGTTTGAGGGTTATACCTAATTTTAATGTGAGGATTAGCAATATATTCAGGTTAGGTGTTTAGAGGATGCACTATGTCAGTGAGGGTTCTTGCAGCTACAAAAAGACCTGTATGTGTGTGTGAGGGAGTGAGTGAGGGGAAGCGACCGTACTGTGTACAAGGGAACAGAGGGATTGTCCCTGGCTCTGGGGGCTTCCCTATAGTCACAGCTGGAACCAACGCTGGATTAATAACCAGACAGACAGAAAGCATGTAGGGACAGGACAGGGTGAGAACCCAGGGCAGAAGACCAGAGGTACAGTATAGAAGAAAGAACAGGAAGTAAATAAGCTCCTACAAACAATGTATTGTCTTTGCTGAAATGATAACGTCTTAATACATTGAATGCATCCATTTTGTCTTTCACTATTTTTTCCCCACTAAATTATTTGTTGACATAAGGAAAAAACATATCAAACTATGATGCACTCAACACAGTGGGGATCCAGTTTCAAGGGGTCTAATCAGCTTGATTCTTTAGCAGAAATAAAGAGGAAAGCAAGAAAAGGATTGTTTTTTTAAATAAAAAAATACTAATTTGTCTTTCATATGAAATGAAATATATTCTAATGTTCTATTTATTAATCACACAAGTATCAGAGAAAATATTTTCTTTGTCAGAAAAACTCATAGCAAGGGGTAAGCCCAAGATTAGCTAAACATGTAACACACAATCACACACTCTCACACACACTCACACACAGAATGTCCTGACCAGCTCACTGTTGCCTAGACAACCGATATCGACTACAGAGCACTGTTCCTATGGAAACAACTGATGCCTAACAGAGAGAGATCATTAATTGGTATTAGAGAATATAGGAGAGAGGGATGAGGAAAACTAGAGACAAGGGACAGGAAAAAAGGATGAAGAGGGATAATGAGGGAGAGAGTGAAGCTCAGCAGACGTGTGGTCAGAGGCTGCTGTGGCCCCCAACGTTTTTTTTTTTAAGTTGACTTACCCCACAGATACAGTTAAGATCCCCTTCATTAACAACACGTCATATTGTTCTTTTACAGTGGACAGTGTTAAATATTGTCGCAACCTCTATAGACATAGTCAAGCTGGAATTGTGGTCTCATTTAAGGCTTATTCTCTTCTCTCTCACATCCTTTTTTTTCTGCTAGTGCGGTCAAAGTTGCATCCATGCTGTCGCTAGTTGGATGTTTCATTTTTTCTATTTAGCGGTAGAGAGCAAGTGGAAAACACAAGGGAGAAATGGTAGGTATGACATAAAGTAAAAGTCCTAAGCCTTAACTGAAATGCCATAGAAAGTTCCATACGTTTAGGGTATTTGTCCATTACATTTGGATATCATTTATAATTTCTTGGTCAGACCAGCAGACACATGCACAAACAGGTGTATTTCTGCATGTTATTTAAGGACATTTGAACAAACACTGCCTACACTATATACTTTTTAATATTTATACACAATGCACTGTTTGTCAGTCGGCTGCAGCATCTGGAAACTTCTTCAATAGGATGCACTCTCCGTGCACATTTTACCTCACTTTTGTTCTTTGATCAGAGAGTGCTAGAATACAGGAGAATCAATACAGACCCATTTCTCTCATGAGGGCCTCTCAAAGTAAGTGAGGGGGGAGGTAGGGAAAGGAAGCTCGGCTGAAACGCCCTGTATTTATCTCTCCCTGTTTAGTTCTTCTGCTGAAATTTATCGTTCAGTTGCTGTGCTGAGGTGGGTTTTAGGTGGTGAAGTTTATTTTGCCCTCATTCAAGTCTTCTATATCCCCGTAGAAACTTGTGACGTGATCATGTATAGTCTGGCTGGAACCAGTTTGCAATCCAGCCACGTGTTGATCATTGAAAAACTGAAGACATAGGAAAATATGCAATAAGCTAATATTCACAGGCGTGCTATTAGCCCGGAGTAGATGGAACAGGACAGGCAGGGTGGAGAGAGTCAGAAAATGTTTGCTCATCCACTGATAAAAACATTGCTTTCATGTAAAAGGGGCGACCACAGCCGGCCTATACCCCCCTGAGAAAGCGAACAAACCATCGCTCAGCTGCAGGGCATTTATGCTTGTACAGATTGGAGCATCTTTGGTGGACAAATACATCCAGGTGTTTTCCAAACAGGAAACCCTGGATGATGAGTGATGTCCTGGCCCTGATGGAGCATGTAACTTGGCCTTTAGGATGGGTCACACTAAATGCAGCAAATCAATTCCACGTGCGGTAGGGTCACTTTCTCTCCTCTACTACGTGCCTCTTCATCTTTCGTTTGCCCAGACAACAATTTGCTGTCCTGTGAAAGCTGCTCCAGGTCGATAACTGAGCCTTGTGATCTTCTGTCTACCTGCATGTCTGTCCCACAGCGGACACAGAGGACTTCTGAGAAACAGCTTTTCCACTGCTGGCAAAGGTCCACACAACATAATGTTGGCTCCATCTCAAGTGACCAAAATGACCTCCTCACTTTTGAACTAATGGACCAGAGAAGACTGCTAAAGTAACAGCTATTTGCTCCTTGAAGGAATGGATGATTAGGGAGGGGGGGTCTGATTTAGACTCTTGAAGCTTAACCCTCTTGCCAAAAATAGACGTGTTTCCTGCAGGTACAAGCAGATCACGTAACTCAGCCATTGTTGGCTGTGGAGTCCTTTTGGCTTTGCTTTTATAAAAATGGAGAACGACAAGAAAGCTACTGCAAACACTAAGATGTTGCCACCAGCTGACTTTGAAAGAAATGTATGCCTCATCAAACCCTGTCCTGAATTTTATTGTGTGCATAGGATCATGACCTATAGAATATCTTTTGCTAATGTTTCGGCAGCATAACAGATTGGCTCTGTGGTTATACAAAAAAATAACACCCTTTCAAAACCTTTACATTTTGTGGTTGGTTTACTTAATGCAGGGTACCTCAAAAAAGTGAAATGGGTAAAAATAGCTACAGCTATTTTTTAAACATTATTTAAAAAAACTGGAATAACTTGATTTGGGAAAAGATTACCTCATCCCCCTGGGTTAATTCATTGTGGAAACACATTTTGCTTTAATTACAGCCTTGAGTTTGTTACTACTTCACCAACTTTGCACGAGACTGAGCAGTTTTTGCCCATCCCCAGTCTTTAGGTCTTTCCATAGTTTTCAGTAGGATTTAAGTCTGGACTCTGACTAAGCCATGTAATGACATTCACCTTGTTCTTCTTAAGCTATTATATGGTCAATTTGGTTTTGTGCTTTGAGTCGTTGTCATGTTAAAAGGTTAACCTTCTTTAAATTTGCAGCTCTCTCGCAGAGAGCACCAGGTTTTATTTAAATTTGTCAGTACTCGGTCCTATACCCTGTTGGAGAGAAATATCCCCACGACTATGCTTTCCTGTTCTTTGGATGGTGAAATGTATGGTCTTTCTGCCAGATAGCATTGATGCTAAAAAGTTCAATTTTGGTCTCATATGACCATAGCACCCGTTTTCCATTTGGTTTTATCAAATCTCACATGAGACCTAATGTGTTCTTTCTTGAGGAGTGTTTTTTTTTCTTTTCTATTGTTGTCACATACAGCTATTGCTTCTTTAAACAGTTTCCTCCTCACTCTGCCATTCAGTTTGGAGATACGTGGGCATGTATATGCACAGTGTAAGATCATACAGCTCATTGCAAATTATGGAGAGAACATGTGTTTGTATCACACAGATTTTTTTTTTCCCCCCTGCAAGTACCAACAAATGCAACAGAAGTGGTAATGGAAAAACAAGGCCAAAAGTCACACTTGATCATGTTATTTTCACCTTTGCAATATCTAGGCCAGGCTGGAAGCTGTTAATATGTTTTTGTGTCACCTGAGTGTGTAGTCTGAACCCATAGGGTGATTGTGTGACTAATTTCTGCACTTCTAAGACGTTGGTAAAATCACCCAGTGATTTTTTTAAATTAAAAGATTCAGTTTTAATTTATTGTTATTTAGAATCTGTTTTGCCCTTACCTTGGAGCTCTCACAAGCTCATTTTTCTTCTCTGTGATTCAGCCAAGGCAGCGTTGCACTAAACTGGGTTCTGACAACCGCCAGATAATTACACATTTATTTAACTGACACCTCTTGAGAAGCGTGATGCTGTGACAGTGACATGTGTCCACAACACAGTAGCTGCCTGCAGACTTTTGGCAGACACTGCACCTCACACACACATATGAAAATGTCATTCTGATTACTGTATATTAACAGAGTGAAGCTATGTGAAGAAATGTGTAATTCAAGTCCAAGAAATGTCTGCCATTAGTCTAGTAGAAATAACAAACTTAGATATTAAGAGTTGCACACTTTCAATTGTTTCACAGTTTTTTATGGCATTATTAAATGTAAAATTGAGTTTATGTTTATATTGTTCCTTGCTACAGGCCATCACCTCCATGGCATTATCAAAACTTTATGAATAATTGGAAATAGTTTACAGCCGTGGGAAGATGCAACTGAAAATTTAAAATCATAGCTCATTAACATAAGCGAATTGATATTGTTTGATCACTTTTTCAAACACTACTTCTGTCTAGTCAGTGATGGCCCTAGAAAATTGTGATTAACTTTTCCCACTCTGCCATAAATCTGCCAACTGCATCTTAATTTTGAGATTGTATAATGTTAAAAGAAAAGAACTTTACTGGAATTACATTGACCTCTGTCACAGTATACAATGTTTAGCTAAAAGCTATGAACTGTTGTCTGGTTAATATGCTTTTGGCAAGCTAGTATCTCTAGTCTTTTTTGTGTGTTTGGTTTGTATTGTTGTAACAATTTTAGAGTGAGACTCACCCTTTTAACCAGTCAGAGAATTCAAATATTTTTTGCTTAATTAGTATGCGCACTACCTCATATATTGTAGTTCTGATGTTTACAGATATTTTAGGACTTTATTTAAAAGGTTTAACTCAGGACTTCCCCTATTTGGATGTTTCTCATGGCAAATACGTTTTCAAATTATCAGCCACACCAGTTTTTAAAATGTTTGACATTTTGAGGAACTATATCTGCTTTCTTGCTGAGAGTTGAGAAGAGTGACAGCGGGATTTTGTATAGTAAATATAAAGCTACGCCAGCAGTTACTTAACTGAGGGTTGTGACATACCGAGCTGACACCAAGAAGTTAGCGGTGACAAACACAACTGGCTGCATTGGCTTTTGTCTAGTCTGAAAAGTGGCACTTTAACACTGTATATTACACTATACTTTAAACTAATATAGTCTATTTATCATAAGTTATATTGTATATAACACTTGCCCAACGAGAACAGCAGCATTCCCCCTTCTTGCACTGGATGCAAAGAGCACCCTCTGTCTATCTGTCCTCACCCTCCTTCACAGATTATCGTGACCAGCTGCATTACTGTCTTATGTGGCAACTGCAAATCTAGTCTGGCTGCATGGCCCAGCAGTAAATTGTCAACACAGGTGGAACGATCATCTGCATTCCCCTTCATAAACATTAATGTTCAAGGTGAGATGCATCAGCATTGCACAAGATTCATGAGCATCATGAAACACAACCAGTCTCTGCAACAGATTCCTCACGCAGACTGCTTCAGTGTGTTATGTGAATGCTGTTTTAGTCGATGTCTAGTCTACAAGTTATGCTGCTAGTTCTAGTCATAAATACTATAAATGTGGATTACTGTTTCTTTTGTTACACTGATGACGTGAACTCAGTGGCTTGGCTTGAAACCATTAGTCTGGTTCGGTGTGTGTGTGTTCCTGTAGATACTACTTAGTGGGACCAGATTTCGGTTTTTACCAACAGAGCGAGGACATTCCGGCCAGTCCTCACAACTTTAAACAACTTAAAGGGATTTTTAAGGGTCAAGACTGGGTTTTATGGTCAAAGTTAGAATTAGGTTTTAGTTAGGTTAGGGTTAGGCATTCAGTTGTGATGGTTAGGGTTAGTGTAAGGGGCAAGTTATTACATTGTGTCAATGACTTTCCTCACAAGTATCGATGTATGTGTGTGTGTGTGTGTGTGTGTGTGTGTGTGTTGAATGACAGAGATTTTCAAACTATGATGGTAGATTATGTGCACAACACTGGGGGATAAAGTTTAATTCTTTAGCAGAATTGAAGAGGAAAATGAAGAAAAGGATTATGCACATTCTTTCATTGAATGACTTATTCATCTTTGATTTGAAATGAAATATTTTTAACACATGTGTGTGTATTAGAGAGAGAGAGAGAGTGTGTGTGTATGCACCCATCCTGTCCTACAGTGCTCCCTGCCAGTTGCTGCCCATATTGTCTCTCTAAGGCTCTCTAAATGACGGCACTTAAATAAACTGTCCCAACAGGCTGTTGTCTAATTTCAGCCAAAAACAAAAAGAGAAATAGATGTAAATAAGTAGGGGGTGGTGCAAGAGTCACATGCAGGGTGGCTACTGGTCACTCTAATTCATGGGGAATGGCCCTTAATTCAGACATGTGTATGCAGACGTGTTTTGTCATATTTGCGTAATGTTTGTCTAGGTATCCATCCAGTATTTGTTCAGAAAACCTCATGTTTTTGGTTCAAGTATTGGTATTGGCTCTGTCTCTAAATAGGTAAAATTGGTTATTGCAATAAGTAATTGCATTTACTTTGCCATGGATATTGAGCTAACTTGCAGGTTAGAGTCTAGGCTGTAGCAGGAAATTTGCCTGAGAGGACGTTATTCTGCGTGGAAGGATGTAGTCACATTCTCGTTTGCTCATGACCAACTTTCCACAGATTTTGTATTTACGTTTTGTTCACTTTTTTATGTGACAAAGTATTTGGATTGGCTCTTGCCCCAGTCTCTAGTGTTGTTGTCATGGCAACATGTACTCATGAATTCTGGAGGATGTGGTTATTGAAACCTCAAAGCTAAGCAGACACTATAGATTCAGCCTGATCCAGTTACACCCGACTGTTTTTAGAATCGGGCAAAATTTTGACCCTGTCACTTTGAGGTTTATAGTTTGAGTCCCAGTGCCCGATTAATTGCCAGAACAATCAACGATCCTGCTCCTGCGCCATTAGAATTTCTGGCATCTCAGAAATTTTAGGCTATCTTCCAATGTGAGCAGGTCTCCAGTTGGATATTTCCACCTCATTCCTGCTAAAATAAATTTTAAAAATGGAGTGAACTTGAACTCATTATGGGGGGGTTAGAGCCTATCCTAGCTGTCTTTGAGTGAGAGGTGTGACCTGTCCAGGGTGTACCCACCAACACAGAGGGGCATATACAACCAGACGTGTCTTGTCTGTAGACTGTGGGAGGAAACTGGTCAACCTGGAGAAATGGGGAGAACATTCAAACCCCACACAAGAACCAATGTTAACAACTGCATCACCGTGCTGTCACAAATAAAACCATCATACCCTCACTTTTATTCCGTCTTTTAACCTTAAAACACCACTGCTACAAGCATAACACGGAGCCTTACTTTTACCTGCATACATTTTTATTCTCATCCATACCCTCAGCACTTGGGAGAGGGGAAAATTTTCTAATTCAGAAAATCTGAAAGTTAAATTGGTCCTTACAGAGCTAGAAAGAGTAGAGCACATAGAGAGACCGCAAGAGGAACTCTGTGTTTAGCTGTAGTTGCAGCCATCAGCCATCCCAGCGGTTATGTAATGTTTGCTGTACTCGGCCATCAGACAAGTGAGATGAATGTCAATGAGGCTCCTTCCTCCTTTCTCCACTGTGGGATTGTGTTCAACATCAAACCCTTGTATTTCAAAAGCTTATGATTACATTTCGAGGTTGAAGCTGTAGTTTAAAGTGAATTGTGCTCATGTGTTGTAAACTGTAATAATCTTCGATACTTGGGTAGTAAGCTTGCACTAAATTTGAGGTTTTACTTATTTCCATGTCTTTGTTTTCTCTTCCCCCTCAGTGTGTTTTTTCTTTTCCTTTTGATTTTCTCCCTCCTATCCTCACCTTCCTCTGCCTCTCTGGCAACAGAATCTCCACCAGCCGACTTCTGAGTCTGTTCCAATGCCTGTTTCCATAGCAACATGTTGCCATGGAAACTATGTGACAGTGCAGTGCATCTCATCCTGCTTTCGCCAGGCGAAAGGTGTTTGGAAAGGCAAAGTTGTTGAGTTGTAGTTTTAAATCAGGGTACATTAACACATTAACAGTGTTATCAGATACAAAATTTTGAAAAGATTGTAACTTTTTTATTGGAGCTTAGTGTTAAATCCTGTGTTTTTGTACCTCTGAGCCTCTGCATGAATATAACTTCATCAGTTTTTTATATTATCCATTGACATTGTCACTTCATGTATATGGTCAATTAGAGTTCAGATATAAAAATAACAAATATTTTTGAATGGTATAGTCTGTGTGTCCGTCTGTCTGTCTATCAGTTGTGGGTTTTGTTCGTAGTTGCTCTCCATAGTTGCGTAGATTGTTGCTCCATTTTATATGAGAAAAAAAACCTGCTGGCACTGTGAATTTTTTAATAATAAAATAATCCTCCTCGTATCAAAGACCACATTTGTCCACAAGATGGGTAGGTATAGCGATATAGAGCAAAAGATTTACAAGAAGAAGAGTGACAGATAATCAAGGCAAAGGTAAACAAGGATCAATCAAGTTACATCTGCTGCTAAGTCCATACAGAAATGTTTTTTTATATTACTCTATTTAAATGTACTGCTATGCAAAATTGTGCACATTTGTGACGCACTCAGTTGCATTCTTTTCTTTATGCAACTGAAAACCTTGTGTAGATGTATCATAATGGCACAGACATTTGTAATAAATCCTAGCAATAAACCTTTTATTGTATAAAATATTTTCTCTGTCAAAGCACTACATTATATTTAGGGATGGAGTATCTGAGGGATGAGTTTCAGCCCACTTGTGCTGTGTTGTGTAGCCATTCTGGTTTGGGGCTTGTGATTAGATGCTGCTTTAGAAGTGTACAAGCTGCATACTGTGCCTGGAGGATCGACTGGTGCCACAAAAATAGCTCCAAATAATAGCAACAGTTCACCAGTACTTAGTGTGAGTCAGGACACTATTGAGTGTCTGTTGAATTGAATGTGACATTTTCAGGTTGGACAAAGCAGCTCACAGCAGTGAGCATTTGATTGTTTGCCATCTTTCACTGGAAGCGCCAAAAACAGTAGAAAGGACTGAGATGGGTTTCATGCTTTGAGGCATTATAAGTACTAACCCTGTCAGCTGTTGAGAGAGATGAATATATGGAATGAATGTCTGAATATATGGAATGAAACTTGGGAATAAGGAATGAAGGTCGAGAGAGAGAGAGAGAGAGAGAGACAGAGAGAGACAGAGAGAGAGAGAGAGAGAGAGAGACAATGTGTGCCCTTAGACACACTGGCTTGGACATTGACTGGGTCAACAAAATCCACTCAGGTGTTGAGAAGTGGGCTACTGGAACACGATACCATGGACAAGAGATGAGAACAGAGAACTATTGGAACTATTGGAATGCTACTACACAAGTAACCCAAGCAAGAGGGGTTACATGCAGAGGATGTGGGATCTTAGCTACTTCAAAACCCAGCATCTAGACTAACATAGAAACAACTAGTAGCACAGTGTTCTAATATCTGCAAGAAACACCTGATATCACAACTAGAGATTGATGAGGTACAACACAAATGCTATGGCAAGGCGGAGCCAGGACGACAGGTCAGCAGGGAGATATCATCATCATCACCCCAACCATGAGAAATAGGGTTCCAAGCCCCAATAATAACAGAGCTTAATGCTAGAGCAGCTGACCTGAGATTGAAGATCATGGCTTAGATCAGGGGTGGGCAACCCTGCTCCTCGAGAGCCGCAGCCCTGCAGGTTTTCCGACTGTCCCCGCCCTACCCACTGCTGCTCCAGCTTCTGATTGACTGAACACACCTGATCCAGGTAATTAGCAGTGGGTAGGTAGGGGATAGTTGGAAAACCTGCAGGGCTGCGGCTCTCGAGGAGCATGGGTTGCCCACCCCTGGCTTAGATGGACACCCGGCACCCCAGTGGCCAGTTACCAAGAATAAGTGAAGTGCCTACTGAAAGTCTGCTAGAGGATGTGAACACAGCATTACAAGCAATCCCAATGATGACCTTCAGCTGATATATACCACAGCAACTGTGATGAGGTGCCTGGCTATAAGATCAACACAAACCATAAGGTGGAGAATTCCCCAGGAAACAGAGGTTAGCCAGATCGTTACCAAGAATGTTTACATATACCGACTACGGAATGGCGCAACCATCAACCAGCCCCTTTGCAAGGATGACACCCAGCTGTACTCCAGGAGCAAGTAGGACATCGACCCACTGATGTATACCACTAGGATATACAGCCAAGACACCAGAATGTCTTTCGGACTGTATAAGTGTGGTCGGATGGTGGCAAGGAGAGGAAAGGTTGTCAGAACTGAGGAGATTGTACTACCAGAAGGCAAGATGTTGAGGATAGCTACAAGTATCTCGGGATCCCACAGGCAAATTGTAAACATTGAAGAGGCCACAAGGAGAGAAGCAACCACTAAGTAACTCCAAAGAGTAAGGCAAGTCCTGAGAAGCCAGCTGAACAAAGAACAAAGAACAAAGTCTGGGCAATCCACACCTACGCCCCTCAGGTCAGCAGGTGGCCCACTGGCATAATAGGATGGCCAAAAAAGGGGTGGAAGCCCTGACAACAAGACAAGGAAGTTCCTTAAAATGCAGGGAGGGTTTCAACCCGCATCCGGATACTGTATACTAAGCGGAAGGAAGGAGCCGAGGATTAGTGAGCGTCAGACCCTCTCTTCAGGATGAAACAACTAAGATTCATGAATATGTCAGGAAAATGGCCGCATTTGATGACATGCTTGGTGAACACCTCAGGCAGCAGAAACAAGAGGAGCAAAGGAAGGAAGAGCAGGAGCCCTCATGGAAGGACAAACCTCTGCACGGTATGTATCACTGTCGGATAGAAGACGTAGCTCATATTGTAAAATCCTATCAGTGGCTGGACAAAGCTGGACTGAAAGACAGAAAAGAGGCACTAATCCTAGCAGCACAGAAGCAGGCTCTGAGTACAAGATCAATAGAGGCCGGGGACTATCACACCCGGCAGGACCCCAGGTGCAATCTGTGCAAAGGTGCCCCTGAGACAGTCCAGCACATAACAGTGGGATGCAAGATGCTAGCAGACAGGGCATACATGGAACTCCGTAACCAAGGGGCAGGCATATAGTACACAAAAAGTCCCAAAGTCAAAATTGGACACACTACTAAAGGTGGTTTGAGAATGACAGGGCTGAGGTCTTAGGGTCAAGGTTAGAATGAAGTTTTGGTAAGGGTCAGGGTTAGGCATTCAGTTGTGATTGTTAGGGTTAGGGTAAGGGGGTAGGGATTGCATTGCGTCAGTGAGTGTCCTAACAAGGATAGAGGTACAAATGTGTGTGTGTGTGTGTCACAAGTCGCTTTGGATAATAGATGCATATATGTATATGTATACATACATATATAAAAAAACTGGATGGGAACTCTCTTTGACAGAAACTCACCTAGATTCTTTTCCAGTTACACAGTGTTAGAGTTGGAGATATCAGGCGTTCCCACATGAGAGTTATTTTATTTCAAATGACCTAGAGAATGATGGGCCACCAAATGACTGAAAGATGCTAAAAGGAAGGCCCTGACATCTGTGGTGTGTTTAAACTTTTGTTTGGGAGAATGACTTTCTGTTCCTAAGTCTTGATGTGAGACAGTTGGGGAATTCCTCTGGCTGTTAAATTTGGATGAAAGCCTCATTGGTGATGATTCAGTCCCACTCAGTCACTTCAAAATCAACTCCCACAGTGACTGCTGTTCCACTCACGGTGGGAAACCAGTGCAAATCAGGTAGAACAGGAAAACCCCTGCAAATTGCAACACCCCAGTAGTCAGTCAACCGGCGTGGGCATACCACCCCACCCTGTTCTATGGTATATCAGCTGCATCCTTCCGCCTGACCTTCTCTGCATCACATTAACGACACCAAGCATCATTATTGACAACAACAAGGTGTGGCTGAACAGCAGCTGCTCAGACTACATACTGTAGAGTTTGGCACTGCCGGTAAAGCCATCAGTATGTGGTGTCAGAATGGAGCCAACTCTTTTGGAGCTCTCCACCCTCTAGTAAATGTTTGCTCTTGTTCAGACTCCCCCATTGACTGCATGCCAGGTACAGTGCATCTTGTTACAACAGCATTGTTAACAGGGAGCATTGTGTTAATTATATGGTTATGTAAGCTTTAACTGCTAAATTCTACGGCTGGCAAATCAAAGTAAACGTGTATGTGCTAGATTCGGATATATATATATAAGGAAACACACTAAAACAGCAGTGTTTCCTGTGTTCTGCACACTCACGTGCATTTTTTTTTTTATTAGTCTGGCTGATTTGACGTCAAGTTGAAGGTATAGCAATGTTGGCACTAACAGGATGTCTGAATGATTGTCCATACCAATTAAATAGAGAACAGGAATAGATGTCCCGCCCTGAGAAAGGCTAGAAAATTAACAGGAATAACAGCTGTCACTCAAGCCTGGTCTGGATACACCCAAATTATCCTGAGATGACAGCTACAGTAAGGAGTGAAAACACCTGCTTGGGTGTAATTCTTTGCTTGTACATATGTACACACATATACATAAATGCAGTGTTTATTCACATACCATTGACGTATGAGAGGAGGCACATGCATGTTTTTTGCCAATCCTCATGGTTCCCCTGCCTCCATTTTGCCTCTCTATTTGTGTAGTCCTCAGTAGTTTTAATGTACATCTAGCTCTAGTAGCCCGTCTCCTCCCTCACACACACACTGAACAGTCACACTACACTGGGCACAAACCCATCACTTCGTCCCCTGAGTCTGCAGCTTTGACTGTCTGACTGTGAAGGCTCAACACTTGCCTGGTGCTCTTACTGTATAATGAGACAGTAAAGGCAGTTAGAGAACATTTTTATGATCTGGTATTTAATGAGTCTTGGGTCTAGGATTGTGTGAAGCGCTGTTAAGTGTAGCTAGCTGTACAATTTTAGCATTATATCAGCAAGGAAGCTGTCTTATTGTTGATCCACACAGAGCAGAGAGATCATTTCATGTTTATCAGGGGAAATATCGAAAGACTCCTTTTCCTCATTGGTCTTTTAGAATGTATTGATCAGATAGCATATGTATATTTGATTCTTTTAACATATGATGTAATGGTTAATAATCAGCCAACAGTCGTTTACTGGCACACTGTCATTCAAATAGATGATTGCATTATTTTTCATTTTAACAGGGCCGATCAGGCAGCAGCAGGATATAGTGACAGGAGTAAGTTTTGAGTTGTGGTTCAGGAAGGATCAACGTAGGCTGCAGTTACTGTATTTTTAATCTATTTCAATAGTAGAGAGAGATGAGCAGATTATTATTACATTATTACACCCAAACCAAGAATAAATTAACAGTTGTTTGGTGTGGTGTTTTTTTGTCTTTTTTTTAAGGTTGTTATGGAAACTAGCCTGCTAACATCTGCAGCAGTCCTGTGCTTTACAGAGGTGTTTTCTACCTCTGCTTCTCCCTCCAGACACTAAGTCATAACGGCAGTAAATTAGTTTTACTGTTACAAGCTGACATTCGAGAACCTCTTCTCTATGCTGTTCTTTGTCATCTTGGTGCTTTACATTGTTTTCTGCATAGCATAGAAATAAACTGGTACTGTGTGTAATTCATTGAAGACAGCATAAAGGCTCCCGCGTTTTGGAGTCCAACATGATAAATTGACCTGTTACAGTACAAGCACCATATTAAATTAATTGGTTTCACTCAGCTGTCTCATTGGATCGAAGTGAACCTTGGCATCTTCGTTTTCTCTCCCCTCCTCAGAGATAAACTGAGAAAGGTAAAGACAAGTTATTTGCTGCGCTTGTGAGCTTTTCTATAATGCCAGGCTGGATCAAAAGGCTTTAGATTTTTTTGATTAGTCAAGCCGGTGAGTGAGAGCACAGGAGACCCACTTCTGCTTTGTTGTAGAGTGAATCATCAGGAGGTCTTCAGTGGACTGAGACCTGTGAGGGAGTCTTTCTAAAACGATGACCGATGCTTTTTTTTTCCCTCACTAAATAACTTTGAAGTGGCCCCTAGAAATGGAAAACTGGAACACACAAATTAAATGCTACTCTCAAGGATTCTTAGTCATCATTAACCCAGTTTCACCACAGGAGCTTTAGGAAAGGTAACACTTTCTCCACCCCCCAAGGGGGAAATTCAGGTACCGCAGCAGCAGACTAAAAATTACATTGTCAAAAACACAAGGGCCTTAGTTTACTAACCGTCTTCTAAAAATCATGCCAAAAGTTAAAAGCCATACAGTACAGCTTGAAGTGATGTGTGTTCACTTGAGATGGTGGGAAATTGAAAAGGTAAAATCAGGCACTTTTCAGGTGCAAGAATTTTTATCACAGGCTAAACATGATAACAAAAGTAGTAATAATTGAAAGCTTTCTCATATACCAGTTTTATTTCGTCATTGGCAATGTATCTCCATCAGCCCAGTCCACAGCATTAATGCTGTCATAATGTTTTCTTTCATGCATCCTCATTGGAGCTAGGGCCAATTATTTTATCGAACATTATTGTCACTGAGTCCAACAGCGACGGGTAAAGTAGCGATTTGTTTAAGTGCAACTTGTGTTTGTTCTAACTGACAATATGTGGTGGAGAAATGAATGAATGAATAAATTCATTTTCTGTGCTGTACTAAGTGGTACCAAAGTTTGATTTTCAGGGCAGTAAGGCGCATTTTCCCTGATGATAAAAAATTAAAAGCTACATCTGTATTGGTTTTGATGTAACATACACAGCATGCAGTCTTCTTTTTCACATAGGATGTGCACCCTTAGCTTTAAAAAAAATGCTACTTTTGCCTAAACATTTTCTTTTAATGAGCGCCATAATATTAAATCTTAAAAGGATCTTTCCTCCCACAGACTCTTCGCACTACTTATTGTCTAATAACTATGACCTGGCTACTTTTAAGCAGATCTTCCTAGTTTTGCTGAATCTAGGAGGAGAAGTTGCATCACTCTGAGTATTTGTGGTCAGTTGGGAGTGATTCTCTATTCTTAATAAACATGGACCCATATATAAAACTATAGAGGATAGTACAAAATGCAGAACCGAACAATAGCCTAATAGTAATAAAAATTATGATATGTTATTAGGGAGGCGAGATACAATGCATTGCAGTGTGAGTTCACGAGAGGCAACAGCAACATCAAATGGACCCCTGTTCTTGTGCTGATCCAGGTCACTTGAGTTTGCTCGGAGCAATGGAGAACAAGAAGTGTGACGGCAGCAGAAACAAAGGACTTTGAGCAGAATTTCTTCAAACACTACAGATGGTAGTTTGCTTGTCCGAACCCTCATCAGCTAGAAACGAACTATAACTAAAGTTACAACAGCATCATGTACTGGACTGGGCCTCAATCACAGCCAGTGACTTGTCTATTGGATTAGTGATAAGTCATTTCTGAATTTGTCAGTGCTTGGCTCCAGCTCCACACGTCTGCCTTCTCAGCTTCTGGAGATAACGAGTCTCTCGTCGGGAAACAGGCATTTGTTTTTGCAGGGCTAATAGTTAATAGCAGGCTGGCTGCCATGTATAAATAATGCTGTAAACATTGTGATGTGTGTCTCCCGACACAGTCAGCAAAGGTCCCTGCATGCCCACTTCTTCCTATCGCCTCACACAACATATATTGGCCAACCCTAACCCTCTGGAAGTTCAGACAGATGGATGGCTGACACTGGAACTACTGTGACAAATAACTTATGTTGATGTTCCGTTTGTACAATTCATGTCCAGATTCATTCATGCTTTAGAAAAACTGGGCTGTCAAATTTGAACACCTTCAAACAAACATTATTTGTTTGAAGCGATGCGTTACTGCCTCTATTGCCTTGCATAAAACAAGCTGTTACTAACCAAAGGATTGTAGTATCCTATTCACTCCAATCCTATGCATTTCTGGTCAATGATTTGGGAAAATGGAATATTTGGAATTTTGAGCACTTGGAAATTGTTGTTGGGCAACTAAATGCATTATGGTCCTACTATGGGGGTTCATATACAACAAGACTGACCTTGGCCAGGTGAAATTGAGATTGAGATCAAATTGCATTTTCATTCAATAAATGTATATTATAGCCTTGTTACTGTATGTTTAAATGCCAAAATAATACAATATGCAGGGTAGGGATGCTGCTCGAGTAAGATGTTTGATAGAAAGATCAAGAGAAATTCTTTATGAAGTTGTCAGAGTGGTGGGCCCATTGTTCCCAGTTTAAACTTAAACCTTGGCAGTACAGCAGTAAATATTGCTAAGCAGACAGAGTCCAAAGTCCAGACTGATCAGTTTCTGTTTAAGCTAAACGTGCAAGGTAGTTTTTACAAAGTTTGACTAAAGTTTTCCCTGTTGGAGTACAAGGCATGAACTGTTTCACTTGCATACTGGTAGCCTGGAAGAAAACGCTGCTACCTATATACTTAAATGCTACACAAAACCGAATCAATATAAGATCTGTGTACGAGCCAATATTTCAAAATATTATCTTCAGAGCTGCTGTAGAGGGTAACACGGACGCTGTTATGTGTCATCTAACATTTTGTTAGTTCCACGTTGTAGTGGCTTCCCTGTGCTACTGGCCTAGTGAATGGACTGGACTGTGTTAGTGTGCTGCTGGAACCTCTGCCAGCCTGTCCTGTCCCCCTTCCGTATCCCACGGGAGACCCCTTCAGCAGCCAGGCATACTGGCCCATTTTACTTCCCTTCCTGCCCTCTACTTCTTGCCGGGTCTCCCTTCTTCAAGCTCTTTATCTCTAGCTTGCCAGCACAACAGCAGTAAGTATGGCCTGATGATTTTGTTGAAATAGTGGATTTGGCTCTGTTCTAGCATTGTTGAATGAATTATTTTTTTTGGGCCCATTTCTGTCCATGCAGTAAAATATGCTTTGCCAATTTATGACTAAACAATAAAGATTAACCATAAGTAGCAAACCAGCTGCAAGTGCATGAACGGAGAATGAATGCAGTAAACTAAACTAGTCTACGCATAAAAATGTAATGACAGATACATACAGTGCAAGCGTCTTGGGTTTTGCAGGTAATGTCTGATTCAGAAACCACGAAACGGTGGCATCAAGGGAATTAAAGGGAGCAAACCTGGGAAACCCCATCACTCTGCTGCTTCTAAGCCAAACGTGTCACTGTCTCAGCCGCTCACGTTTCCTTCTAGTTTCTCTCTGGCTCTTTTTTTCTGTTCTGCAAGGCAGATGAGTTTATTAATTACATATTCACTGACTCTGTGCCTTCTCAGTACAAACTTTTTCACAAAGTCTGCATCATTTTTTCATCACACTGCACCAAGAATAGCAAACACTGCCTAATTAATTTTGCATATTCGACCACAGTCATGTGTTGCTTCATATCTGTGACAGCTATAAAGAAGTGACCAGGCTCAAGTGAGGCATTTTTATCGCAGTCTTTACAGACTTAAAGAAAGCTAATGTCCACAGACACAGCAGAGGCAGGAAAGTCAGTGCTGAGAGCATGACAGTGGGCGGGTGTGGGTGTCTGAAGTGTGTCTCCGTCTTGCTCCGCCAATGTGAAAAGTAGTGCAGTAATTAAAGCAAATCTTTCTCCAGTCCCCAAAGGAACGGGAAAGGCATAAAGGGTGAGGAGGCAGCAAGAGGCAGTAGGAGAGATAAAGAAGAATGGCTCGATAAGAGCCAGGGATGGTTATTTTTGATAAATGGGGAAGAAAGAGAGATTTTAATTTTAGCCCAGGGTGCCAGAATGCCACGAGGGGAGAATGTGGCTGCTAAACACAACAGTGTGAAGCAGACATCTCACAGCATGGGCATGCCACTGAAAATTAGCCTGAAGACAAGCGTTTTCTTCATTTTAAGGGAAAGACCACAGCCGAGCTCTTAGTTTTCTTTATGATGAAAAAGTGCTTTGTAAACACATCAGCAGTGACCCAGTTCAGAGCTGCATGTATTTTCCCAAAATAGTATTTCTTTTTCTTTGTTGAACTTCTGCACTCACCTGAAATCAACCCACTAATTAGGCTGCTGAGAACGACTTTTCTGACAGCAATCGCTCTTGTCAGCGGACAGAAAAAGCCCCAAACCCCAGTGAAGTATTGACGTGTATTCCAAGGTAAACAATAAGCGCAGTTTTGTTACGCTTAAGCTTTTTTCTCACATCAGTGTTGCTCGTTATCGAAACTTTCTGGCACCGTTGTCACCTAGAGAAGGCGTTGGTTTCACTGTTCTGCTGCCTGGTGTGTTATTTTTCAAAGATATCCTGTTTTGACCTACATACGTTACCGTGACCAGTGCTAAACTTTTGTCTCCATGGCAACGTGCATTGTGAGAGGAGGGATGCGCCTACTTGAAAGGCAGGATGTTGTCTTTCTACAGTAGCCTGGGCTTCCAACCATCCACACAAGCTGCACCCAGATTCCTGTTAGAAAGGAAGGCACCGACTTTAGAAATCTCTGCTGTGAGTCGCTGTCAGCTCATTAGAAATGCAAACATTATCTGTATGTTAAGCACAAACAAGTCATTTTTGTCCCAGCGAGGTAAGGGCACATACATGTGGAGGGAGAGGACATAAAAGGAGAGAAGGTCTCTGATGTATAATTTATCTGTGTTGTTGGTGGACACGGGAGTTGGGGTGTGAGCAGGGTGAGGAGGGGAAATTTGGGGGAGAAGTGATGGGTGGGCAGAAAAGAGGAGGCAGGGGGAGGCTAGAGAGAAAAATGGGTCCCACACTCACATGCTTTCCCTGTTATCCATCACTGTACCAAATAATGTAAGTCAGCCGGAATGTGGCTTGTTTATTTTAATGTGTAATCAAAAGCCTTTTTTCTTGTTCATAAAGATCGATAGATGTGTATGTTGGAATTCATTTTCGTTTGTTGCTGCTGTTTTCTCTGAGAAAACAACTGACAACCTACTCACTCAAGTTGTTTTAGACATCGTGCACATGCTCAAACCACGCAGCTCCAGTATATGGTGCCCTATAGCATTCGCGCACTTAGCTCTTCAACACAGAAGGTTACAGAAAGAAGAGACGAAAGAGAGGGATAAAACAGGGATGAGGGGATAATAGAAACAAAGCAGGCTGTTGCACCCCTGGAGGAAAAAGCAGAAGAGCAGATCTGCTTTCCTAGGAGACTAGTGTTGAGACCTCATTCTCTCACCCCTCCCTCGTTCCTTCCTATATTTATGCTTTTTTCTCTCTCCTCCCCTCCTTCTCTCTAAGTTCCCTCAAGACGTTTACACGTTTTTGCCATCCACATGCCTGGCTGCAGGCTACGGGTGAGGTGAAATGAAACGGGAGGCAGTTGATTTCTAATGCACATTCCTTCAGGGAGGAGGGAGGGATCTGCAGTGAGGTGGTCTGCAGAGCAGCATGAGACCAGTAAACAACTACAGAGAAGATGGGAGAGAATTTATAAAATATGATATGAAAATTTGACCTAAATAAAAAGTACACCTCCCCCCCTGTTTTTTTGTTCGGCCCCAGAATCAAGTTTGTTTTTTTTTTTGTGCATAAGTGTGTGTGTGTGTGTTTGTGTGGTTGTACAGTTTCACACAAGGAAAGACAGTAGGCTGTGGTCTGTACAGGTCTGCCATCCAGAGATAGCACAGTGTTGTTGTTTCTACCCACTGATCAGCCCTGCCTCACCCACAGATTGAGGTGGGTGAACACACGCAAAGAGCCTCCTCCACCTCTACTTGCCCCTCACGGATCCTCCCCCATTCTTCAGCTTCGCTCATCAGAAGAGAACAGAATAAAGCCACAGCCTCTGGGTTCCAAGGGCTTTTAAAAGACAATCAAAAAGTTGTTTGTTTTTTTTTCTTTTGGGGAGTTATAAAAAAAAAATCATCAAAATTGCTGACACACATTTTGTTGCCTGTTGTGCCTACATTACCCACAATGCAAACCAAACTATTTCGGTAAAGCAGCTGCTAATGGAGCCATTAGCCACTAGACTTATGCAGAGATGACAAACCCCACACTCCCAGAGTTTTTCACTTTCATCGGCTTGTAGTCTTCAGCCCTAACAGATTTCAGATTTTATGTGGAGTCAGAAAAGGCTGTAGACAACAGGTGTCACATACGTACAGCATGGACACTCCCAAAGGCCTGGAAAAACACTGATGTGTAAACCTTTTAATATTAGATGCAGATTTCACAACATTTTGTCTTTTTTTTTGTTTCAGAGTGTCAGATTAGATGGTTGTAGAATCTAATTCCCGTTTGACATGGTATGACCAGCCCAGCTAATTATAGCTTGCCTTCTTTCATCACTTTCATAACTGTTCCATCTGAGAGTGCCAACAACATCGTAGGTCACTGCTACAAGATACAGCTGCACTCAAATATATTCGATCCCCATCGCAAATTAGGTGTATTGACAAAATTTGCAAACTTTCAGCTGTTTGCTTGCTCTACCGAATAGAATCCCAAAACATCTAAGGCTTATTTATGATTGTGAGCGAATTGTGGCCGACTCTTCTTATGCTTTTGGGTCAGTAGTATCAGTAGTAGTAGTAGTGCACAACTTGGAGTTCTGGCATGGAAATATTCAGTGTTTAGTATTCAGCTCGCTGTGCAAACTGAAACCTTTGTGTCTGTTGCCGCCAAATCTTGCAGCGGGTCTTTAGAAACCCCCACTTCCTCAGAAATCTGGTTCCAGCCCTTGATAGCTTCCTTTTTCTGCGTCATCCAGGTAATGTAGCCACTGTTCCTTTCATTTTAAACTATGGTTCCAAAGGGATCTCTAGGAACATTCAGTGGATTCACTATCTTTTTGTGTCCTTTTCTTTGTTTGTGAAAGGCAGTAATATTTGACGTGTTCTTTCTCAAGCACACCAGGTGCTTCTAATAAAGCCCTTTAATAGCTGCATCAGGTTTTCCACATTTGCTCTTTTGAGGGATTCTATTTAGGGCGTTGAATAATTTTGCAACAGCCGTAAACATAAAAAGTTGCATTATGTTTTGACTTTGGAGGAAACATTAGTAACATTAGGCGTGTCAAGCTATTTAAATAGTTTCTCTTTTGGTTTTCACAAGCAGCTGACAGTTTGTAAAGTTTGCCAGTACAGCTAATTTTCAGCGGGGGGTGATTAACTTTTCTGTCAATTACATCAAACTTCTTTCAGTGTTGTGAATGTCCCAGGTGCTGCATCATTTTCCGTAATGTGAAACACTACACAGAATAAAATGAGCAACTGCAGTGTAGAGAAGATCAAATTAAATTTTGCGGCATCTGGATGATACATTGATAGGGTGCAGAACTGTTCAGGATCAAAACCCAGCCTACCCATTAATCCCAGGCCTACCCACCAGGTGTGTCCCTGAGCGAGACACCCAGGGCTAGCTCCCGTGGCTGCCCACTCCCCCCCAGAGGGATGGGTTAAATGCAGAGGACAAATTTCATTGTAACATGTATATGGAATATGCATATGTGCTCAGTGACTATGGAAATTTCCCCACTGTGGGAGGAATAAAAATATATCTTCTTCTTTTTTAAGAACAACAGCTCAGATTTCTCAGTAAACCAGATAGGTCAGGCAGAACTGGACCTGAAAAAGTTACAATTTTAAAGGTTTGCATAAATTCATCTGATTCGCCAGTACAAACATTGTGATAATTGAATAAATAAACATTTCTGGAGTTAATTTGTGTGACCATGAAATGACAGGAGTGCCAGGGGGGATTCTTTCAAACTGGCACAAATGTCCACTAGGACTTGGGGATGAAGTAATTATATTTAGGTCAAGCTTAAAATCAGCTTACTGCCATCGAGTTCTTGTACTGCAATAAAGCATGAACTCCACACAACATGATGTTGGTAGAACTTCACAGCTCAGTAAAAGAAGGCAAATAGTAGTAGTGTTACTAGCAGTAACAGCCGGGTGAAGTTCTTCCTAGTTTTCTACAAACTGTTGTTCCCATCTTTTATAATAGACTGAGAGATTTCACTGAGTAAGTGAAAACTCTAAACTGCTCATGGCATCAGAGAAAAAGTTAGTGAATCAGCAGATTCTGTAGGCTTCACCCTTGTGGGACAATGAACAACCCAAGATTTTACCCTGCTGATGTCTTTAAACAAGACTCTGACTATTTTATGTCGGGGATCAGGACGTGCTATCCTCCGGTAGAGATTTACACCAACGATTCTGATTGTTATAACCTTATTGTAAAATGTCTTGGGATGGCAGTGGGATTACTTGGGGTTCCTCGTGGGAATCTCAACTCCCAATCTCACGTTACCTCTTTGCTGCAGTACACTTAAGACAGGTCAGGTCACATTGACACAAGCTTCCGCCACCACACTGAATAATTCAGTAGAAGTCATTAGGCTAAGCAGTGCATGCTGTGTTTGTGTATATATGTATGTATATACATATATACACACAGTATGTTTGGGAATCGTGTCAGTTTGTGTGAAGAGGGGCACCAACAGAGTGGCCTACGATGGATTGATTGGATTAGCCACCTGTTTATTAAGATGAGAGGTTGGCAATTTTTGTGCATTCCATTTTTAAGTACACTACAGCGTATCTGCGCTGAAAAAGACCCTTTGTCTTTCCTCAAAGGAAATGCTGAAGTTGACCTGTAGTGTCTGTCATCATAGTGCCTCTACTGTGATGTGAGCGTGATGGTATCATGTCTGAACAATGAGCCGGCTGCGGCTACATGCCAGAGCTGTTGTCCTGTTGTGTGTAGATATACAATCAGAGCGGGTAAAAATATGACTAACAGCACTCAGTTTCCTGTGAATCCATAGATGCAGGGCCACGTTGAGTGTTGCAATCTAGGTCAGAAATGTATCCTGCAAAAACATGAAGTGCAACAGGGCAATGTGATGTGTGACTGTGAGTCACTGTGTGGGAAATGGCTTAAAACATCACAGAATTCATTGTTTAAGCTATTTTCCAACTGCCAAATTAGCTGCCAAGCAGTCATGTTCATGGCTGAGTTGTTTGCTATAGTTCAGCACCGTCTTTGGTTGCAG
The DNA here is from genome assembly GCA_033026295.1 of Channa striata. Lineage (NCBI taxonomy): Eukaryota > Metazoa > Chordata > Actinopteri > Anabantiformes > Channidae > Channa > Channa striata. The sequence continues at coordinate 8,088,998 of CM065185.1, read as the reverse complement.
TGACGTCAGTCCTCCAGTCACCTGTGGCATAAGGCTCTGGAGTTACACTGCAGGTACAGAGAGAGCCACCATACATCTCAATGCCATGAATAATAACTGAAGGGATGATGTCAGGACTCCCGCTGCTGTTTACTCACTTCTGGAGGGTTCCTGTTGAAATATACATCGACTGTTATCTTTATCTGAAGGCAGCTAGGGTTATCAAAGGAAACAGGTTTTTTAAAGAGAAATGAAGAGACGGGCCTCTGCTATTAATCCTCAGCTCAGTGTTTGTTTTAAACCTTTTTCTTTAAAAAGGTTTAATTGTTTTTTACCAGAAGGTAAAAGTAGTAAAAAAAAATGTTTCTTTCATATGCCCAGTGGTAGGTAGATTCAGGAATTGGTTGATTCTATGTATTAGTTTTTCTTGAGAAACAGTGAAGTTTAGAGCAGCTTTTAAGTAAATGCAGGGTTCAGGAAAAACGTCAATTTCTGTGCGTTAGCTGTAATACTCATCTACCCATCCAACGCCCCCTTCATCTTTGCTCCTGCTTTTCCTCCATGTCACAGTGGAGAGTGAATTATTCATGTTCGGGCTGCTTGCTGGAGATGAATCACGTGAGAAGAGCAGGATACACGTGTTCTCTGAGAGCGACTCTTCTCTCCAAAGACCCAAGAAGGAGCCGCTGTTCCTCACCACAGCTCACTATACAGACCGCAACTGTCTGCATGACGCCACCATCCCAGCTTTAATGACAGTCACATGTAAAGTCAACAGCGGCTCCTCTGCCTGCAAAGCCCAAGCAAGGAGCATCCACATCCACAGAGACCACACAGTAGCTGCTTGCTGTTAATCCATACGTAGACATTCTTACTGTATTCCATGGTTTTAATCAGCGAGTTTAGTCCAGTTGAAGTTCTCAGAACATGTTTACTCTTGAAGGTTAATAACTGATCATTTAGAACATCCCACTGTACCCTCATCCTGTTACTATAATAGTGTGGGATGGGGTATCTTGGATCAATTAGCATTTAAAGCTGCAGACACCAAAACATCTTATTCTGAGGAGGGGCCAGAAGAAAAAGGCTTTGTGGACTTTTTTGCATCATTTGCATCATTCCGTCACACAGGTCTTCCTAGATCTAGGATGGGACCAAATCTAGGACTAAATATTGTTAATGGCGACATTTTTGGTCTTGTTTGACCACAGCATTATCTTTTCAAATTGCAGATGTTTTTCTGAAGTCACGTTTGTAAGTGCAAGCTCAATTGAGGTATTGGAACAAAACACGGACTCCCATTTCCATGTTTGTTGTATCAAATACAAAAAGTTTTTGCTCACCACCCTGTGTTCTGCAGATTCTGTCCCTTCACTCCCACACACTTCTGTCTCTGGAGAAACTCCTTGCAAATGTGGAGCTAAATGTATCTTTGCACACTTCTGTTTGTGCGTGTGTGCCTGAACTCTACGGTCCTCTCTTGGAGCTTGCTGTGTCCTAACACACACGTGCCTCTCACACGAGGGATCATCACTAAAATGTTGATGGAACCAGAACAAAAATAATTTATATGGAATGACCCTCAGTGCGCGTGCTGTCACACCACGTTATCAGGCTGCAATGCTCAACAGCCGACACTGTGGACCGAAAAGCTCAGTGCTTAATGTTTGCTCTGGCTTTCAGCGATCCAATGCAAGTGCCTGTTTAGATAGAGCGTGACTTTATGGATGTTGGTGTTTGCTAGATTTATAGAAGTATCTGTGACATAGATTCTTCTTCTTCTTCTAATCTTATATAATAACAAACAAGTCTTCTTTTTGTGCTTTAAAACAACTTGATTTAATTTAGAAATTCCTTTCCTTAAGGGAAACTAAAACTTACCTGGATCTTATTGTTGTTCGTCTGTCCCCGATTCACTTTGTTAGAATAAGTATCCTACAATGTACTTGCTGAGATCTCGTAACCTGGCAACAGACGGGACAAAAAAAGCTCTCCGTTTATTATACAGGTTTTAAACAAACTCCCGGCGTAGTTTTATGCTGGGTTCAGACTGGATAATATTTTTGTCTCATAAAATGATCGCTGTATTAAATTAGGCAGTTATAGTCATAAAATCTTGCACTGTGTCCCACATGTAGCATAGGTTGATGTCCCCCATGATAAATGTCCTTTTTGTGTTGCTCTTTTTGTTTCCAATGCCCTGTGTCTTCTTAGGGAGTTGGTGTTGGGCTTTTATTGTGCAGTCCAATCCCCGCATGGGTTTATCTTCAAAATAAATTTGATTACCCAAAGGTTGTTGCTCAAGTAGCTGTGTTTTTATTAACATTTTTACAGGACAGTATCTCAGAAATTCCTTCTGTAGTTATCCTAATCAATAGAGGCAGAGCTATAAAACCCAGCAAGCATGTATCCCCAGAACAAAGCATCATTTTGTGAATTTTTTTGTGTTTCCAGAATGTTTTTAATTATAATAGCATTGAGAAAAACTTGAACCAAATAAGTGTGGTTATATATGAGACTTTTCCTGCTGAGGTGTTTTGAGTTTCCCGTAAGCATAAGATCAAAGTAAATGTACATTATTAGGAATTAGTCTTAGTCTGCACATGGTTTATACATGGCACTATTACAACACAGCAATAACATGTACTCTATAAAACCATGATAGGACATATCAATTGCATATTTAACCAAAAAAAAAATGCAAAAAAGAAATTAAAAAGTTTGTTGTTTAATTTTAATGTTGTCTGATCCTCCTCCCAGAGAGACTTTGCCTAAAGAGAAATGCTGCTGGGTGATGGTCAAACAATGTTTACGTCCGAGTTGTCAGCACAGGAATGATCCTCAAAGTGTCGGGATTTCTAATGCTGAGAGGCTTGGTGGTGATGCACCCTAATACTCTTTCTCTCTTCCTTCTTTGTTCTTTGCCCAGATTAGTCGCTGCTTAAAGCCAGGAGGACGGTTTGTCTCAGTTACCTTCGCCCAGCCCTTCTTCAGGAAACGCCTCTATGCTCGCACCGAGTACAATTGGTCCATCACACATCACAGTTACGGAGATGGCTTTGAATATTTTGTTTACATAATGACCAAAGGAGAGGAGCTGAGCCCAGAGGATGCAGCTCTGGAGAGAAAGCTGCTAGAGGACAACAAATCTCCACCTACGAGGATTGCCACAACTCACAATGAGGATAAGGAAGACTTTCTGTACAATATTGACTTGTAATATGACTTTCATCCTTAGGAATTTTTACGATATTCCTAAGACTTCAAAAACGTACACTTTTCCACCCTCACAAACATAACAGAAACCTTCTGTTACTGTAATGTGTAATACTAGATTTCAACTAGACACACCTCTAGGGAGTTTTAAAACTTATTTATGTTATTTTTTATTCTATTTTATTTGTCAGTCTTCCAATATAACAATTCCTGTCCTCAAAACAATACTGGCTGCCATCTTTTAGGATAGATTTTTAGCAAAATAAAAAATATAAAGGCACAAGTAAAAGAAAATGTATGGTATTTATTTGCATACGGAACACAGCCATTTTACAATATTTACACTGACAAAATATTTTCTAAAGCTAAAAGGACAAAATGGCGGTGCCAACTTAAAGAAAGGAACGTTACTTTGGAAGACAAAAGATCTTCACAGCCATGTCACCATGGCTCCTTGTGTCTAATGTTCTGTCTAAGCAACTATCATACTCTGTTATAGTGCAGAGGAATAGAAACCTTTAGCAGTCATACGTCAATTTTATATTCCGCTGTCCTTGAGTGTTCTGTCTGCCTGTAGATCAGAAAGACAGTGCCCGATTCTGTAGTGCAGTACAAGCCTGTCTCAGTTACATAATTTGCAAGACAAACTGGCATGTCTAGACTAGTACATAACAGCAGCACTGACCTGCATGTAAAGCCCATGTAAATGTCTATTAATATGTGAGTCAGTGTTTCCCCTTCTGTTTACATCTGCCCCATGTCTACTTTAGATTCCACACAAAAGCTGCCAGTGGAGACGCACAGGGTATGACACACCTGTCAGGCACAGTGACGCTATGTGTGAGCATAAACACATACAAGTAATAGCTCACCCTGTGCGTTATTTGTTCAAGAAACATGAGACAAGCCTCAAGTCTTGTGCTCTTTGCTGCTTAAATATAGACCAGAAAGAGGAGAGACAGCCAGGGTGCAGACAGGCAGGATGGCTGGTGACTGGAGGGAGGGCCACATTAATAAAGTAGAAATCATTTATTTTTAATTCTCCACCGAGATCTAATTACTGCCTATTTTTAAGACTTGGGGAAAAAAAGGTGTGTGATTTTTCACATGACTCGTCTTTTGTGCCGTGGTTTTTCTCCTGGTTGGAGAGGGTAGTTTATTTCACGTTAACCTTGATCAAACAATCTTACCTTAAGCACAGTTTAGTCTCTGTTCTGGAGCCTTCAGTCTTATTGTATGAACCTGCTTAGGAGATGGAATTTGCCTTTGCTAAACCCCCTCTCCCCTTAGTTACTGTTGCTAGGTCTCAAAGTTTATATTGTCACCATGGATGTATTTTAAGAGCTGGAGACAGCATTGCCTCTCAGTCGTGGTGCTAATTTTTACTAGTGGTCACTTGTTGCACCATAATACCAAAACCCCCTGCAGCCAAAAGAGCAGTTCTCTACTAATGTGCATGTGCAGTGAGCTGCACGACACAGAAACAAACCTGAACATGTGTACAGTATCCAGTTTACAATAAAAGCCGTGGAAGATACAATTTAAATCTCTTAGCATATGTTTTAAAATGTCCTCTTGATTTTAGACAAATAAGCAAAAGTGGGATTTTTTTCTGGTAAGATTTTGCCCAATATTTTAGCAGCTGTAAATATGCACCTATATTTAAGCTAAAGATTAACACCATGGATTTGTTGAAATTGCCTCCTGGGTTAGGATTAGGGTTAGCAGCTGCCCAGATTAATCTATTGTTTGATGTATTTCTTAAACCTTTGCTCCATATTCTGGGTTGTGTTGGACAGAGGCAGTGGTGACGTGCTCTGACCACAGCATGGTCTAAATGCAAAGCTTGACAGGCCTGCTGGGCTTTGTATTTTCCAGTAGCATTAGAAAATTACTGTTCTGAGTCTGTGCTCAGTCAATTGTAATATCTGAGGTTAAAAGTTAAGGAGTCTTCATAACTAGACCTTGTAGGGTTTTACAGAAACCTCCTGGTCCTGGTCTGGCCTGGCAGCGTGGATGACGGGGTTGCATATGTAAGTCTTTAGATGCAGCAGGTTTGAAATTGACAATAGAGCCTTCGAGTGACAGGGCAACCACACAGCAGCAGTAGGACATGAAAACATTTGATGGATGTCCCTGCTCACAGAAAGTCTCTTGCCCTGCCTTTCTACAGACTTCTTCAATTTCTTTTTGTCACTATATGAATACATTAAATTCTTATAGCATTATATTTCAGCTCCCATAGTCAAACTGAGTGATGTGCTATGGCAGAGACCCCGACAGTGAGATTTAACTTGACTGGACTTAAGTTATATAACCACAGAGCAGGGCACAGGCCTCATGCAGGAGGGGTTTAGTCATCACTTTTCCCAAAATCATTTCATCTTCTTTGCAGTTTTTGTTTCTTTAGCTAATCGCCTGTGTCACCCAGGTGTCTGAGACTTTGATTTAATATAGAGTGCTGTGTGTGAGAGATTGCAGAGCCCGAGTCTTCTCTCCTGCTGCTAATTGTCCTCCATGCTCGGCTGCCCAAAGGCAGCAACAACACTAATCTACTGCATGCTCAATGGCGTTATCTCTTTGTGTGTGGCTCTGTCGTTCTCCTGTTTCTCTTTCACTCTCGCTGTCACTCTTCTTTACTCACCACCATCGCTGCCCCACCCTGTGTGTCTGCATCGATTGGCCCTGAAGTGCTTTGCATCTGTCCATGTAATGTGAGGGTTCATGCATGTCAGAAGGTTGACCACATGCGTTTGCCATACATCTACAGCGCTCTGCCCCATTGTCTGATTGTGTTTAAACTAGAAGGCCTGCATTTGCCTTCAGATGTTTCCTCTACACAAAATTATGTTTACAATTATATAATGTAATTGCAACACATAGTAAAGGAGGTTAAAATGATAAACATAGGATCACTGTAGATAGGATGGAGAGAATCTCCAGTTATTCTTGTCAGTGGAAACCAATTTGCATTTGATGCACTAAAGAAAGCACCGCTGCTGCTTTCGGCACCACTGTACATCTGCCCATCTCCTCTGGGGCAGCATAATGGCATAATATACTGTTGGGTTGGCTTATGTAACAACAGGAGAAATATTAATGGATGTCCACTCAGGATGGGCCGAAAGTGGAATCAGATCAAAGCTTGTCGTCCCCACCACACACACCGCTGTGTGTGTGTTTGTTTGTATTTGAGGCGTAACGGGGGTCACAACGGCACTTAACATTTACAGTTTTCTGCTCACATGCCTCTTTGTGTGAAGTTACACATTGGTGTGCACCAGGGATGCCCCGCTTGACTCCAGCCCATCTGCCACAGTGGCCCTGGATTTATATCTACAGCTCCAGCTAACAATTAGCTTACCTCTGAAGCCGAATGCTTCAAAATTAGGCCTGGATTTCTCAGAGGCAGCAGATTACATGATATCCAATATTTTATTTATTTGTTCGTTGACTTAGTATCATCAAACATGCAAACAAGCCTGAAATAGTTCTGGCTCACAACATGGAGGAAAACCCTGAATAAAGGAGCAGGGAACATAACTAATTTGAGGGCTGTACAGGGTTTCCACACATGCAGGAGGTGTTAAAGAGATCTTTTAACCGAAGCAGCAAATGAGGGACAGTCTTTTGTAAGAATGTTTGTAAGAATGACATGTTTTAGAAGCAGTGGCCTTGGTCCAAACGTCTGTTTGGGTCTAGTGCTTACAAAGCCCAAATCCCTAAAATACAAAAACCACAACACTCACTTTTACACTTTAAAACAATTAAATTGGACCTAAATTGTGCAATTTTACCTAAATGAGAGAAACCTGTGATTAAACTCAACAGACCTTTTTTTAAACTAGTGCTTTTGAATGGTGTGAGTGAACTGCCAGCCAGAACGTGTATAAACTTCGGGTGGGGGGGGCAAACTATCTTGTAGTGACACTAATATAATACATCTTTTATTTCTCTAATGCAATATTGCTACAATATGAACAATTTCAGACAAGGCCAGTCACCCATTCCCAGCAGGTTTGTGGACTGTGTCCAGTCACAGAGATACTTTGTCTGTACAGATATAACTTGTAGCATAAATGAACTGCTAGCTTTGATATCTTTAGGGAATCTAGTGATGATTACTGAAAGAAAAAGCCATGTTATCCTTTCCAATTGTTGCAGACATTTTGCTTTTATTGTGTTTATAACATTTTTGAGTCATAGAAGATTGCAAAATTATAATGTATTTCAGAAAAAAACATTTGAACACTCACAGCATCTCTGGTGTTAGTGCTTTGACTCACTGAAAGTGTCACATGTCCACAGTCAGACTATTACAAGAGGAGAGGCACGTACCAGAGCTGACACAATTCAATATCTGTCCAAATAAGTCAGTTCGGTTCCAGCCTTCCAGGGCTGCCCATTAGTGTGAAAAGTGTAACTGTCCATGGCTTTAGACAAACACCACATCCACATGGTCAACATGGTTCGATAGCACTGTGTCCGTTCAGCGTAGTGCTGATGTAACCAGGACAATCAATCTAACTGATGGCCACACTGATGACGCTTTGTTGATGTCCTGTTATTAGAGTGAAGTGCAGTTCTGAGTAATATGCAGATCAATCTCCATGTATTGTTTTCAAAACAGGTAGCTTTGTATATCTGTGTCCTCATACAGTCAATGTTTCCCCAAACATTAAACAAACGTCATTTTGTAAGTGTGCATACAAGGAAATTAATTTTCCCTGAGTTGTACCCAATAATCTGCAGGTTTGTGTGCCACAGGTAGAAGAGTTGTGATATCAGCTGACACAATTTCCTGACTGACACAGTTGGCAAACAGTGTAGTACAGTAGTCATTGCCTTTTCTCGCACCTGACAGTTTCATCTACTATCACATATTCGTTCGTGTAATAAAAAATGATTGACAACCGGAGGTGCTAATTTAAGAAATAAGAGCAAGAATGACTGAATTAAAAACAAGTGCATCCACGCATTTGCGTTTAGAAAAAAAATGAACACATAAATAGAAGTGTCATTCTACAGTAGTAGTTATGATGTATGAATTGCCTCATGAACATTATTGTGTGTGTGTGTGGAAAGTCACTAACAAAAAGCTAAAAATAATGTATCACATTTTAAAATGTGTAGATTTTGCCTCTGCAAATTGTTTTTGTATGAATCCAAACTTGTTTGGCTGCTGGAGAAAAGTCAAAATCACCAGTTTTCTGTGGGTTAACCCATGTATGCCACAGATCTATGGCGTTCAATCAATCCAAGAAGCCACTGGGCCATAGAGAAGAAGCCCTTCATTCAGCTGATCTATAGCATAGAAGGAAAGAATCGTGACTTTTAAGGCCTTTTTATGTACTTTCCTTGTGGCATCAAATTAATGTCCCTAACCAAAGCAACCTGCTGTAGACTTTGTGTGAGAGCGACTGCATGAAGACCCATTACAACCAGACTTTGATCGATGGCCAGCCGTGGCTCCCCAGGGGTCTGAGGTTTAATGGATTCACTAGTGTAGGCCAGCACAGAGCTATTTAACAGATGGATCACTGTTTTTCCCCCTGCTCTTTAACTAAGGATCAGTATTTATCGTCACTCAGGTGATATCTGTGGAGGATTACTCCAACCTTTCACTGACTAACAACAGATACAGGACACTTTACTGCACGTTCCACTGGGAATGTTTTTTTCTTTCCTCAAAAGATCTGAAGTTTGCTTTATATGCTTTATACAGTGAGACGTTGTGGAAAAAAGACAAAGCACAGAATAAAATGAACATTTTCTTTCACCATTTATTAATTCACCAAATACAGTGAAAATGGCATCATAATATACAATGACCCATTCTTAGAATGTCATGACATTTTTGTTGCTTTTTTGCTTCATAAATCGATGTTTCATTATTGAAAATATTAAGGTTTCATGCACAACAAACCATATCCAGTTTTTTAAAATAATGGTACAAAATAAACAAAATTAAAAAACAAAAACTTTAATGTCCAAAAATCAGTCAAATAACCACGTGTTATTTGAGGATACTCGTAAACAGTGCAATAAACTCTAAAACTGCCATTTTCTAACAAATTCATCAACGAAGCTCAAGTCACAGTATACGATTTCTTAATAATAGTTCAACATTGATGTGTGCAAAAACCCCAGACACATTCAGTTAGTCTTTAAAAAACATCCAAACTCTGATATAGAATGAGACCAGTCCACCAAAAATCAGAGATTCTCCTCTATGAACCCCAGTCTCATTCTGAATATCCTCTCTGAAGTAGAAATATTTTTGTTGATGAACCGTAGAGGTTGAAGACGATAGACTAGCATATCATTTAAATAACAAATATTTAGATATAAAAATACAAATATGACTTTTGTTAAAAAGAAGCGTGCCAGGGTAAGAGTGATGGCACCTGTGTTGGCACCGGAGAGTGAAAGTTCATGCAAATAGATGGAGAAAAATTTTAAATTTATAGAGGACAAAGCACGAAATTTGTTCAAAATCAAAATAAAAAAGAAAGCATCTTTTTTTTTCTCCCCGATCAATTTCATGACTTTTTAACGCTTATCCACATCTCTGCTGGCTTCTATAGATATCTGAGTTTAAAAATGCCAAACAAATAAAACTAGAGAAAGATATGTGCAGGAGTAAATATCAGCTACATGAAGGTGCCAGTCTGCACCTTTAACCACTGATGGGAAATGCAACGAGAACAATGTAGCCTGTTCTTCACTTTTAACCTGTGGCCTTATGCAGTTTAAGGGCCAGAAAACAACTGGGGCTTAAGTAAAGAAAATATTAACATTGCACCATCCTCGTATATATGTTTGTTTGTTTTTTTTCTTACATTTTTAATTTTTTTAATTTTTTTTTTTTTACATACAATAGGTCTCCTGTATTTAGCAGACTGGAGAGTTTGGTTGGTCTGTTTTTGAACAGCGTTAGCAGCAACAGGAATGCATTGGACCAGTGCTGAAAGGACAGCTCCCTTGAATGCACCGTCGCTGACTGAATCAACAAAGCAAAGCCTAAAGGAGGCAGAGGGGGGGGAGGCAGAGGGGGGAGGGGGGCGTCTGAGAGCTCAGCCTACCTACTGTACAACTTATTGAAACGGGGCTGCGATTTTAGCTTTTCAGCCTCCAGTTGCAGTATTTTTGTTGCTTACAGCGCTTTTTGGAAAGAACAGAAAAAGGGAGATGGTCGTGAAGTGATGACAAGTTCGTCCATCGTTAAAGTCAGCGGAGGTTGAGATCCAGAGCAGTGTCCGCCATCTCAACATCTCGCTGCGCAGCAGTAGTTAAAATCGGGATTCGTTTGGAGAATTGCCAGCAATCCCATGATAAATCTTGGTCTTTTCCAGAGTCTGTCTCTCTCTCTCTCTCTCTCTCTTTCTCTGTCTGTCTCTCTTTCTCAATCTTCATCATCTCTCTCCTTTATTTTTCATATTTTCTCCATTCTTTGCCCCGTTCGCTTCCTTTCATCCCATCCTCGCTTCGTGCCGTCGTTTTCTCCTGCAATCCTCGAACATGCACAGCCGACAAGTGCCTCAAATCGGTGATCAAAATTAAAAAGTCTGCAAGGCATCGTTCCTGTTTAAACGCCGGGAGACGACTTGTCTGTCATCCCTTTCAGGACCTCGTCTATTCGGTCGTCCTCGATGACCACTGTAAAAAAAGAGGAAAAAAAGGGGGAAAATGATGAGATACATGAGGAGATGTCTATACTTTTATTGCACGACTCGATTTCTGCCATCAACTTATGGAAACGCGATCGAGACACTAAACAAAAGCCAGCGACCAAAACGGGCATGTGCAGGTCAAATTAATAAATGAACAATCTACCGCAAATCCCGCAGGCTCGACATGTGCGCACTTTGTCCCTTAGTGTTTAACCTGTTGTTCGGTGGAGGAAACACGGGGTGTGTCCTCGATGGGGATAATTCGCGGCGCGTCTTTGTGAACCGTGTGAGTGTCGTCGACAACCACCGACCCCTGTGACAGAGCATCGCGTCCAGCCTGGACGCTCGACATAAACCGCCGGAACTCCTGAGAGTCCCGAGTAAATCATATTCCTACACTTGGCTCCTATTCTACGAAGGGCATGAAACATCTGGCCGTGTGTGACCTTCCTTTACCTCGCTTGGCTCGGCCGATCTGTCCCAGCTTTGGGGGTCTTTTCGCCTGCGACGCAGCGAAAAAGGCGCTTGTGTCCTGCAGTCCGCAGCTAAAGGACATCTGAGTGACCTCGCTGTCCGCCCCGTAGCCGCTCATCTTCCCCTCGCTGTATGGCAGCACCTCGGACATTGTGGCACGACAGAGAAGCTTCACAAAAACCGCTCGACAAACGTCACCGAACCGCGGCGGCTTCAGGTAAAGTCTCGGTGCAGCCGTGGATCCCTGGCTGTGCGGCGGCTGTTGCCTCTTTCTGGGTTTGTGTACGCGAATGAGGTCCCGGTTCCGTCGTGGTCTCTCTGTGGGTCCGTGGATGTGTTGCAGCTGCGGGGTGAGACGCGTGTGTGTGTGTGTGTGTGAGAGAGAGAGGGAGCTGTGTTCGCCTGTGCTGCTGACTGATGTCTGGTGAGGAAAGTGGGAGATCCCGGGATCATAAAGGAAACCCAGGCAGAACGGTGAAGTCATCCATCCGGGTTTGTGTGTGTGTGTGTGTGTGTGTGTGTGTGTGGTAGAGGAGCAGGAGTGACACCAACCGGCGAGAGTTGAAATTGCGCACAAAGACCTCGACGTTTCTATAGGATCTTCCAATTTATGTCAAACTTAATTGTGGGTCCAGTTAAGAGTCTTATGTCAGTCCCGTTATTTCAGACAGTCCCCTTTAAATTCTGCTCGGCCGAGGACATCATGGGAAGCATCAACAAAAACCATTTTAGGCCCCAACAATCAGTGAAACTTAACAAAATCCTGGACAGACTGATGTGTTGGACAGTGAAGACTTAAGACCTGATTACGTCTCTGAGAGCAATTCAAATCATTGCATTTGAGGTTCTGGGATCCAGCTCATTTGATCGTGTGCATTTTTAAAAAAACTGTCTCATACAGTGATCATACAATCCAAAATCACTGGACTATCACTTTATGTGTCACAGCCGCCGACCAAAGTTGTATGAATTACACTACAAATTTGTCCATTCATCTATTTTATATAAAATTAAATATAAACATTACAGATTTTACAATTTGTCATTATACAGTTTAGGCTTGAGTATATGTTTATTGGACATAATGTCTTGGTTCAGTGTCAAAAAATAAAATAAACTTGTGATTTCAGCACCCTGGACAGAGCCTGTTTAAATTCTCTGCATTATCTGCATATGAAATATTATTTTCACTGCCTATTAGCGTTGAAACATTTTGTTGTCATAGCATATGGTGCCCCACAAAAAGCAAAAACAACGGACTGACAGAGACTATTATTGGACCAAACATGTTTTCACAACTCACGCCAGCTGACCTGTCCATAAAAATGTAAAAAAAAAATCCACTGAAGCGGCGTTTCTCTGTTTTTCCAGCCAGTTTCCATTTTTTGACCAGTAAAAACGATTCGCGCACAGTCATGAGATCAGTGGGGTTGGAACGACTCTTGGATTCCCTGTGGGGAAGAGATGTGGGGTGGCTGCAGAGTCAAAGCGAAGTAAGCTATTGCCTGCTGGCCGGCTTCCCGCAGAAACATGGCCCATATAACCCTCATGTAAAACACTTTAATGAGTCCCACGGCTGTTTTTATCAACCCCCAATTTACTAAGAAAACACACTAACATCTCTGGAAACAGATTCAACCCAGAAAGTATTTCCATGTACGGCATAAAAAAGGAACAGTGTCAGGGACTTAAAACAGGATGTTGCTACTTGTAAAACTGTTGCCAACATAGACAACCACAACAAATTTCTCCGAAAGTATAAAACCGCACAATGCACTCGGAATGAAAATATCTGAACTCAATTCCCCAGAAATGACCCCCAACGTCCTCCTGTCCAATATAGAGCTGAGCTGCAAAACTCGCACAAGGAGAGATTGACAAAGAGATTTCATGTGAAAAAAATGCGACCCGCTGCCCCACGCGGCACCAGGTGCTCCTCATGGTCCCTATTTTGGGAAGACACATGTATGGGTGACATCAACTGGACACTCGGTCTTACCTATTCCGGTAATAATGCACCACGTGCTTTTTTCAATCATGCGTACTGTTAATCCCAGCATGCTTAGGGGCAGGGGCTCTGTGTCGTTCAATGGATCTTACCCCGTTCCTTCTCTTTTTTCTTTTCCTCTGCCTCTGGTAGGCAGCTGTTAATGATCCAGTTCACTCAATCAGTCCCATCAACCCTGACAAGGACACCCACAGTTAAGAAGAGTGTGTGTGTGTGTGTGTGTGTGTGTGTGTGAGTGTGTGAGTGTGTGTGCACACATGAAGCGTAGCCTCCAATTACAAATGAATCACAATGCTGAGTCACTCACCCCCTCCCCGTCTCTCCCCTTCAGCAAGCCAAGCTCTGCTAAACTTCACACACACAAGCACACACACACACCACACACACATCGTATATCCACATTATGTTCTTTGTCGAGGAACACTGTCCAAGGAAAAACATCAATAACGAGAGCCGGATACAGAGGGAGCAGGTATATATTTCAGGAAAACTATAATTGTAAGTGAGAGGACAAGCAGAATGAGAGGAGACACACACCATCTGTGGGCACGGACCAAATTAAAGTGCGGTGTCGATCTGCTCCCCTCGTCATGAAGATTAATGCTGTTTGTTTTCCTGCATAAACATCCTCCAGTAGATTGTGGGAACATTGGCTGGGCTCCTGCCCTTGGATCAGCGAGCATGCAGCTGAGAGAGAGATGCTCACAGCTGCAGTCTGCAGCTCACAAGCAGCTGCACGCTTCGCTTCCTGTACCTCATCCACATGACAAGGTGAAAGTTTCATGTTTCATCTTAGTACTGAGGTCTGTGACTGATTTAGGATGTGATTAATTCGATTTACTTGTATTTTTTACTTGTATGCCTTTACATTATGGGGGGAAATTTATAGCTTTATAGCATTTATAGCTCAACTAGTTATTTAATATTAATTATTTTCTACTCATTTACATACAAGCTTCTTCATAGAAAACTAATTTTAAAATCATTGTAAAAGATAGTGCTAATACAGTTATATTAAAGTATACTGTTAATTAGCAATAATAAAAATATAGTTACATGTTATTTCATCAATAATAATTATTCAATAATACAATACTCTAAAGTAAAATAAAATCTATTGTTTTACTACTTTATTGTATTGAAAATAAATAATAAAATAAAAGCTGTAAAAAAAAACAACCTTTGCACCAGACCAGCAAAAAAAACAAATCAAACAAAGCATCGGCATAACTGGTGAGGAGGTTGGAGAGATAATGAGCCCGTCTTTCACTCATTGGTTGGTGGAGACCAAAACCAAGACTAAAAGAAAATATACTTGGGGTTCACATTCATCAGGTGGCCAGAAACATAACAAATGAATATTGATGTTTCACTGCCCCAAATGTGGGATTAAGTACTTCTTAGAAGTATTTAGAAGTTTATGTAGCCAGTCATTCTTAAAAAATGGGAAAAAAGGGCTATTTCAGAATGTTCCATATTTTTATCTTGTTAATCATCCACAAGGCTGCAGATTTATCCTCTGAGCTTCTAGGGGTCCTAATATGTGAACTGTTGCTGCAATAATATTGAGCTTTATTCATGTTATGGAGGGTTATGCCTAAGTTTTGAGATTTCTATCTTTGACATTTCTTGATATTCCACAGCAGTGTAGCTCTGCAGAAACAAAGTTCCAGTTGCTTTTGATAATCCACAGACCTCCCCGTCAGCAGTTCATTGACGCACTGAAACTACCCTGAAAAGAGGAAATAGCCCCTCTGAAAACTGCTGACAGCATGTTCTATGGACTATCCAGAATAAGCTGGACACTTTTTCTGGAAAAATGTTTTGCTATTGTCAATATAAATTTTCAAAGCTGCAAGCAACATGATTATAATTCCACTCATTTCTAAGCGATTGGAGTGGCACTCAAAATCTTAGAGGTGAATATTTGCACTTTGCTCCTGTGTCCATGTTTGTAATGACTGGAAACTGAAAAATCTAACTAACAATTTACAAACTCCACTTCTACCATTCAAGTGGTGAACCAGCTCCGTAAAAACTATCCTCTCGCCTAAAAATCCAAACTAAAAATCTGTATATCTGACCAGTGTATATTTCCCTGTGACACCTTCCCTGTCTCCTTCTCCTCAGGGAGGAGCGCTTGTTTTGTTGATGAAAGGAGAAGCACTGCAGTCACGCTTCTGTTAGAAAGTAGGTCACTTTTCCCATGTTTCGCTGCATGCCCAAAGCAGATGGGTGACAGTGGTAATTGGCATTAGGGCCTATAGCACGCTGTGATGGCTCTCTCTCCAGAGATACCGCATCTCTACCTTTCTCCTGCTGTCTGTTGGAGTGTCTGCTCATGCCTGGCTGCCAAAGTTAAAACAGACCCCTCCACCCCTCCCTGTTAGGAACACAAGCACATAAGGTCACAGTGTGTCCGGATTTCACAGATTTATCAAAACTTTTTCTGCAGAGTGGGAGCTCAGCCATTGTCATTTTACATTCTGAGGCACTTTTTGGCTGCAAGACATCAACACACAAATAACTCGCATGGCAATTTACCAAAAATAAGAGTAAAACAGATATACATTTGCACATATGTATGACAGCACCAATTGTACATTTAAGCACATTATATAGTACCCGAGAAAAACGTGTCATTTTAATTTTGCATCTCAGCATGCAAACTAGGGCAAACACACTTTGGCAAATGAACACACTTAAATTATGGCCAGATGGTGGTACAAAAGGCAGCATTTATGTACTCCTCCAGTGGAATACATAAATGTCTGTTCCAGATTTTTATTTAATTCATCCAATAATTGTTGAGATATTTCTCTAAAAAACTCACATGTGAGGGTGGAGTGGTTAGTGCTGCAGCCTCACAGGTAAAAGGTCCCTGATTGGAAAGCTGCAGCCTTTCTGTTTGAAGATTACATGTTCTGCCCGTGCTGGCGTGGGTTTCGTCCGGATATTCCAGTTTCCTCCCACAGTCCAAACACATGCATGTTAGCTTAACTGGTGACTCTAAAGTTGCTTGTAGGTGTTGCAGTGAGTCTGAATGGTCTGTGTGTTTATGTCTGTCTGTGTTGGCTCTGAGATAGACTGACAAACTGTCCAGGTTGTACCCTGCCGCTCGCCCAATAGCTCCAGCCCTCCACAACCATTAACAGGATAAAGGGTTCAGATAATGGCTGGATGGGTGAATGGATCTCACATCAGAACAATTAATCCTCTAGCGACCACAACTGCGTCAACAAACCTTTGTGGTAAGAGTGGACCAGCAGACTGACATCTCACCAAATGTCATCATAATTACTAGTCAAGTTAAATTAAATGCTTGTATTCTGAATCTGTACTTGTGGTAAATAAAGTTTCACACACATCATCACTGTGCTTGCATCAAACCAAATCAGGGTCTGCGTCCATGAAGCACAGCCAATTACAGAATAATCATATCATCTAAATTGTTTGTCAGCTATCAGGATGGATTAAACAGGATCTCACAGTACATTAATTGCCTGTGATTTGGAAAGCATCCAGTGAAGTCAGTGTCTTTCCTCACTGTCAGACAGTGCAGTTTGTGTTTCACTATCTTAGGTGAAGAAAAAGGGACACCCAGTGGCAGAATTAGGAATCCTCCACAACAACTGATCTTGATCTGTCTGATCTAATTTCTTGGTGTAACACTTAGAACAAAAAAGTAAGACAGAAAAGTACAAATAAATTTATACTTTACACTTAAATGCTTATGAACTGTGCAAACTTTACAGCATATAATTCAAATTCTATCGTATTTAAATAGTCTCACAGTCTTCATCTTTCTCTTCCCACTTAATTTACTATCCAAAGGCCCATTTGCACAGATTGGCTGTAATGTCTTTTTATCCTCTTAATTTCTCTGTGAAACCAGAATGATCATGGCTTCGGACTGGTGTGAGTCTACCAGTCTTTTCCCTGAAAGACACAGCTGCCCTTCTACAATAAAAGCTCCTGCTGAATTTGTTAAAAGGAGCATTTCTAACTGCTAAGGAAGATTTATGGTGCCTCGTGTCTGCCACCTGCTCGGTTTAAGCCCCCACTCAGGCCCGGTCCTCTACTCCACCTCATCACACCACCTTCCAACTCCCCAAACCCACCCCGTCAGATGCCTATTAGTTCCTCCATTTCTAAATTACCGCTGGAAGAGAATAAATAAAGGTGGCTTTTCATTTATCTGCCATCATTCTCTACATCTTCTCACTGCTTGTTAGGAATGACAGAAATAGTATGCTTGATGACTCACTACACCCAAATCTTTTCAGACACCAGGTGCTGTCAACAAGCATTTATGCCTATGGGGGAAAAAAGAAACACATCATTGAACAACATGAATGGTGAATTCATAACATCTTGAAAGTCCTGTGAAATGTGTATCTATTCAGACATGAACTACTTAACTAATATTTAAGAGGAAAACCAGCTATTTGATGTAACAGATGTTTTTCAGATATGTGAATCTTTCAGGCAGAGGATAAAGTTGTTTTATATAAAGTCTCTGCAAACACAATGAGTATATAACTGTATTACACGGTAGCTCCACGCAGATGTATGTTTTTTCCAGCAACTGTGGTGCAGGGGGAGAGCGATCATCCACTAATCCTGTAATTGTTGGTTCAATCCAGTCACGTCTCCTTGGGCAAGACCCCGAACCCCAACTTTGTTGCTCCCTGTGAGTGTAGGCCAGATGCATAACAGCTGTATGTGTTACTGCTAAATAAGAAGCAGAGTAAGGTGCTTTGGGTATCAATAGGTAGAAAAGTGCTATAGAAGTGCAGACCATTTTACAATTGGTTGCATGCATGAACAAATTAGGTTTGTCTATAAAACCTCTGTGATAAATTGCATTTAATTACAATTCTGAAAGCAGCAGTTAAAAATTAGTATCTTTGTTTTGTTTGCCACTAACTTATATATACTGATACAACACTGTCAGTAGGTGCTAATAAAGTTTGAGCCACTAGCTTCAAGTAGAGAAAAGGAGCGAGCAACCGGGGTCTGGAGAGATCACTTCTTTTCTTTGAGAAAAAAAAAAATTCACCATTGCTGCTCAGTTTTCACACTTCTGGCAAACCTAGTATTTGCACCAGCGCTTCCTTAGTGAGCACTCACCTGTCCTCTTACTTGTACTGACTTAACAAAGAAGTCTCCCACTGATGTGTTAGCTACACACCAACTATAAAACTACCTACATGTGAGCATGTGTTTCTCAGTAGGAAAACCCACGGGAACCAGACATGGGGACACGGGAAAGCAAATGGATTGGTGACACTTGCTAATTAAAAAATATACCACACAAATGATTTTAAAGAGTGAAGCTTTACTGTATTTTTTGTTTTCAACAAGCAAACAATTTTGTAAACTAACTGAAAAACAATGCTTAGCTCTTAATGGCTAACTTAAGTTATTCAAGACCATACAATAAAATCCCTCAGACAATAGCAGCTGTATAATAACCAGAATAAGGCACAGAACAAACATGTAGGAAAAGAAATATCTACTGCACAACTTCACACCCTTTCCAATTACCTTGCTGAAACTCTGAAGAATTTGTTTGCACAATCTCTGTGAAATTCACATTTCATCAATATAGTTCTTAGTAAAAAAATATGTTCTTTTTTACAGTACTTATTATCTATGTTACACCTGCTGTCCAACACAATACAGTTGCCGGGCTGTCTGAGGCATATCACACATGGGCCAATTCACCCAATTCATATTGACCTGGTGAAACTTCATGGGTGATCTCCTTTAGCTGTGGGCACAGCACTTGCACGCTGGTGCTGTCTGATCCCGATAACATAAAGGGTATCACATTCCATCTTTGAACGACTCGCTCGCTGTCGTTTCTGGAGCAGGTGGAAGTTAAGGTAAAGTGTTATGCTTTGATGTTATTGCTGTTCCTGTCTGGTATTACCATACTCTCTCTGAGCTCTCAGCTCCTCATTCCGTAGTGTGAGTTGCTGCATGGCAGCTAGAAGACTCCCTCTTTCCTGTTTAAGCCTTTGGCACTCTTCCTTCCACTGTTCAGGCTCAGACAATCACAAGAACCCGCTTCTCTCCTCAGCAGGGGGCTGTAGCTGTTTTGGCTATAAGAGGATGCAAAATGTGAGTACAAAGCCGCTGCATAATGGTCTGCTTTGGTTGTGGATGAGGTGATGGGAGTGGTGACTGGTGGAGTTGGTTTGTGTGAGACATCAGATGAGATACAATCTTTGAGGTATGTGGGGAGGGATGTGTATTTGATCTTTATTCCGACACACATACCAGGCTCATTATCAAGCGGGCCTTCCACCAAATAGCTGCACTCTCTTGATTTCTTCAAAGTTTTTCAAACTCAAAAATGCCTTAGAAATACTGTGAATTAGAAGGAGAATGAAGACATAGTGTGCGATCTGTGTCCAGGTTCAGTTATGTAGGTATCCATTTCCGTTTGCAGCTTCAAGTTCGAACAACAGATCACCAAATTCCTGCAGTAAGGCTCTCTCTGTTGCCAATCTTTTTTTAAAGAAGGGCTTTCTCTACTGCCTCTGGTGAACCGTGGCATTCTTCCAGCGTAGTCCAAATCAGTTGAACCATGGTTCATGTGGAACAATGTACCTCCTGTGCTGATGGTAAATTTAGGGAGGCAGCCACGGACGCTTTTCTGTTCATGAAGAAAAGTGTTAAAGGTTCTGCCTGTTTTGATGGGTAACTGTCTGCTGCTGAGGGTCAAAGGGTTGGCAGAAGGATCGATGATTGCTCTTAACTGTTGCAGGTTGAGCACCAAACACCTGAAATGGATCTGAAGTACAACAACCTGGCTGCTAAGGGCTGGAGTGCCGTTTTTGTAGGCTGAGAGAATCTAACTCTAACAGGTTCTCCTCACCTTCCCCAGAGTTCTCATTTGGTGGACAGTTCATCATGTTTTGTTCTACACACTACCAGTCAAAGTTTCGACACACCTTTTCAGGAATTGTTTTCCTTTATTTTCATGACTACGGTATTTACATTGTACATTCTCACTGAAGGCATCAAAACTATGAATGAGCACATATGGAATTATGTAGTGAAGAAAAATGTGTGAATTAACTCAAAACATGTTAGATTTTAGATTCTTCAAAACAGCCGCCCATTGCTTTCTTTGCACACTCTTGGCATTCTCCTGATGAGCTTCATGAAGTGGTCATCTAAAATGGTTTTCACTTCACAGGTGGGCCTTGTCAGGGTTATTTGTCTTAATGGGGTTGTGAAAATAAAGGAAAACCATTAGAGAGACAAGGTGTGTCCAAACTTTTGACTGGAAGTATAATTACTCACTTTCTCATGAAAACCCCTCAGTGAAGGCAAGGATTCAACCTCTACAATACTTCAGTTCAGCAGCAGCTGCTTTCATATTTACAGTCTTTGCAAACTTCCATCACAGTTCTTACAAGAAAATTTTCCTTTTTTACAGTAAAAAAAGTAAGATTTTCAGTTACTGTTGCCCTATTTTAGCTGCAAATACGGCATTTTAGAGGTATAAAGCTGGTTCAGTTAATATAGTGTTGATACAGGTGCTTCAGGCGTGGTACAGCGGCACAACTCTGTTGATGCTCTGTCTACAAATAGGGCATTGTTGGCGTGGAAGACCCTGGTAGCAGTTGTAGCAGCAGCACACATGCCCGCAGTCCAACAGAATACAGTTACGTGGCTGACTGAGGCAAATCACACATGCATTCTCTATATGATCCTCTGTGCTGTCTGTAAGGCCTGTTATTGCAGAACGTGCTCTTGGAGCTTCAGCCTGCAGTCTCTCAAACTCCATCCTCTCCTGCTCCCGTTCCCAGCGAAGTTTAAGGTGGTAGTAGTAGCGTCGACCAACCCAAAGGAGGACTGCTGTCCCAGCTAAAGCAAAGCCGATGGCCAGTGCCTTCCACCAAACAGCGGCACTCGCTTGATTTGCTCGAAGTGTGTCAAAGTCCATGATGCTCAAGAAATACTGTGAACAATTTGAAGGAGGTCGAAGACACAGTGTGCCATCTGTGTCCAGGATCAGTTCTCCTACACCGGTGACAGTTGCTCCCACCTAAGAAGAGAGGAATATTTCCTTAATTTGTTTTTAAGCCTGATATTTAAGTGGCCTGATTGGTTAGCAAGAAGTTTTATTGTTTGTATACTGAAAATAAATGTATTTGTATGTTGAAGAGGTGAACAGTGCTAAATCACATCCAACAACTGACCTTGAGCATTTCCTCAGTCTCCAGTTGTCCTTTAAGCTTTTCTCCGCTAAGGTATTGTCCTACAATGTCGCTCAAGCTATAGTTGACCTGGTGAAACTTTTCATGGGTAATCTCCATGTGCGCTCCGGACGCCTGCAGTGGGTACAGGACTCTGACACTGGTGTCGTCTGGTCCCACTAACATAAAGGGTACTACATTCACTCTTTGATGAACGACTCGCTCGCTGTCTGTCCTGCAACAGGTAGAAAGAGTCAAGTTAAAATTGTTGCTCAAAAAGTTAGTCACTTTTTGAACTTTACACTACATGAACTTGTCCCCCTTTAAAATTACACATAAACTAAATTATAACAGTCTCATAATCCTGGATGGTATAACTATCTTGATACATCACTCACCAAGTGTGTGAAAGGCTGTTCCACACCAGCCTGTGTTCTCTCAACATGAATTTCTTCAACACTCCAGCTATTTCTTTTTGATAGGAACTTGTCAAAGGTTCACCTACTGGCTGCACAGTACCTGCATGTACAAGCATACATATATGGATGTATATACTTGTATATATGAACAGAATAAGTTAAAGATAAACACATTCAGTAAATAAAATGTGCAACAATTCAGTCACCTTCAATGACAGCATACTGTAGACATGCTCCTGGAGTAACTTTCAAAATGTGTTTGAGCTGTCTGTTGACGGTGAGTTGTGGCGCATCCTGACAATGAAAGACAGAAAGTTTTTATATGCGGTATATTGTATATATTGTGGAAGGCAGCCTTAAAGTTTTAGAATATTAAACAGTGCAAATAACAGCTGTCAACAACTGACACTCATTGAGTTCCTAAGAGAACTGAAGAACTGGCCTCCTCCTTGAACACATGGGACAAAAAAAAAACACAACACACTTACACTTATTTAACTTACATCAAGTTTATCTACTGTTGTCCGGCTCTTCCTGTACAGATAGTAACAGATGCCTGAGATGGCAAGGCTCGTCCCAAGACACACTGCCTCTGTAATCTTCAAAGGAAATCCATCCATTCCCTCTGGGTCTCCTGTCACTGCCCTAGGAGCAGACCTGCAGAAGAAGATCAAAAAATCAACTATCTTGTTGTATTTTTAGCCAACGGTTGCAAGCTGTACAGTATATAGTAGATATAGTCACCACCTCCTTGAAGTCAGATTCCCTTCTAATGAACTTTTACATATGTAACAACAGGGAATCAAAGCATCCTTTATGTGCATTTATGATAAGAAATATCATGTATGGCTTCATCCATTGTGGTGTAACCCCCTTAACATGTTGCTGCCATCAAGAATGGTATAAGGCAGATGATAAGCGCGTTCACAGAGTCCTGACTTTCACTCTTCCATCTAGCATTACATCATAAAGACGTGCCTGGCAGACTGATGTTAAGACAGGTACTTGTACAGGTACAGGTTCTTGACTCTCTACAGATGACCTCTGAAGCTTTTGGTAAACACTGTGATCTCTGTCTCCTCCTTGGCTGAGACCCCACTAGTCCAGTAGTCCAAGTTTAGCTATTTTAGAAATGGCTTCCTGAACTGTAGCTTGCCACAGTTTTATCGTAGAGATCTACAGAAATCCTTGGACAACCAGGGAGAATTTAACTAAACTATGTCAAGTCAATTCATTTGTAGACTCACGGTGCAGTAACTTAGCATTTTCATTCCATTTAAAAGCAACAATACTTACTAGTGAAGGGGTGATAGAAACTGAGAACAATTTACTGACTGTCTGTTTTCTGTGCTGTGAGTGTGTCACTTTACAAATATGTTTTCAGAGACATTATTTCCCTTGTTATTGGGTTAGCTCAAATAAATACCTGCTAGCTCAGAAAGCTAACATTGCTAGGGCAAAACCAGTGTTCTCTCAACGTTTATTTTGCAAACCATTATAGCAAAAATGGGTAAATGTAAAATGTAAATTCGTGTAAAATGAATAAAATTAATTTTTTTTACCTGTCAGAGAGGAGAAACGTCTGAAGTTGACGTTTAATACAAACGCGTCGGTTTGGCCAGAACAGCCATGTCACGTGACGCAGTGACGTAGCGATGTCTGCGCATGTCAGGTGGCGTCTCCCTACACGTCGACTGTAAACCGCCGAGATGGGTGTCCGGAGAAAATCTCCCGGATCCCCGTCCTTGCTGTGGGGAAAACTTCAAACGCTGTGGCAGGACAAACATTTGGTTCTGTTCAAGACTGAATACACGTTACTAGTCGTGTCAGTCTTGTGGCTCCTGGAGATCGGAATCAATGTGTGGGTGATACAAAAAGTAGCATGTAAGTAGCTGTGCGGCTAGTTAGCATGCCGTGGTGTTTTGTCATTGCTGTGAACGCGTCTCAATGGTAAGAAGTTAGCGTTAGCACGACCACTAACTGACGCTGCCACAGCCACCTGTCAAAAAGGAATTCACTGTCCTTCATAAGCACAGACAGTCGTTTCTTCTGTTTCAAATCATTTTTTACATCAACCACTAGTGTTAAAAGATATGGTTTATATCCACAGTTGTGCAAACTTCTCTAAGCATGATAATGAATACTTAGTGATGTACTTTACTGGAGTGTTTCCATTTCATGACAACTTAATTTAGCTCTGCTAAAATTAAATATGGAAATATGCCCTTTTTTGCTCCGCTGCATTTATTAATCTACTTTGGTTACAAGTTACCTTTTGCAGATATGGGTTCTTTAAAAGTCAGCTAATAAATTATTAGAATAATAAGTCAATAATAATAATAATAAGCCAGCACGTGAAGCATGTTTAACAGCTGTCTAAAATTATGTTTATGTTTACATTTATATTATTTTCTCAGTGACGTACTTGTGTATTTTACATACTGAACTGTAGAATTTAGATTTTTTTTTTATTAGCTTGATTAATAAACTTGTGGTAGTACTTTAACTCATAGTATTTATTTAGGAAAGTGTTTGTGCTTGTGAGTATTTTATTTGTTTACTCTTACCACCTAAAACTGACTTACTAGTTAATCAACTAACCATTTCATAAATAGCGACCATGCTTGTATGCTGATGTGCTTTAAAATAATAATAGATAGACTAACTAAATAATAGTTAGTTGATGTTTGCAGAGACAATGTAATGGACTTCAGTAAAGGTATTTTTAGTCAAACTGATAATTTAAATACCAATATTGTCACTCTCCTTAAGTAACCTTTTCCATCAGTCATGATCAGTGAACGGTTTCATATTTTGCAGACACTGAGATTGATTGGAAAGCCTACATGGATGAAGTAGAGGGCGTCATCAATGGTACCTACGACTACACGCAGCTTAAAGGAGACACAGGGCCCTTGGTGTGAGTTTTGAAGGCCTGCAGTGTTGTAGGTGTCTACGTTCTATTTGTTAAACATACTTGTCTTCTGGGAGATAACTAAACTCCATTATGTTGTAGGTACCCGGCTGGATTTGTCTACATCTTTACAGCTCTGTACTACATCACCAACCATGGGTTGAACATTCGTCTGGGCCAGTACATTTTTGCAGTTTTCTACCTCATCACACTGCTGCTGGTTTTTAGAATATACAACCGCACTAAGAAGGTCAGTCTGTCATGCTGTTTGACAAAAGCTTTGATTTGAAAGAGGCTTTGATTTGTAATTATGAGGTTTCAGTTATGGAGTCATTTTAGACACAACACAATGTGTGTGTGTACACAAAAAATAAAGGGGTATGAATACTTAAAGCAGTACAGCACCAAATGGAAATGTTTTGTTATAAATATATTCATGTTGCCAGTTGCCAGAAGAGAGTTCTTTTTTTCCTCTCCACGTTTTATGGTAATATATATAATATAATAATATATATATAATATAGTTTTTTCCAAATATTTTTTCAGGTTCCACCCTATGTGTTTTTCTTTGTGTGTTGTGCCTCCTATCGGATTCACTCCATCTTTGTGCTGCGTCTCTTCAATGACCCAGTGGCCATGATGTTGCTGTTTGCAGCTGTCAACCTCTTTATAGATGGATACTGGACACTGGGCTGTGGCATGTACAGGCAAGTGTATTTTACACAGCTTCTCAAGCATTGTTAAAGAGTAATATATAAACAGATGGGTTTTTTTGGAGGTTTTATCCAATGTTGTTTTGACTTGATAAAATTAAAACTCAGTCTTTATCTATTTCTGACAGTTTAGCAGTGTCTGTGAAAATGAACGTGCTTCTTTTTGCTCCTGGACTACTTTTCCTCCTCCTGTCTGAGTTTGGTCTTATCCGAACAATCCCAAAACTTTCTCTGTGTGCGGCCATACAGGTAGATGAATCCTTGAATCACAAAATAAACATAAATTTTTAATGAATATTTTCAAACATTTCTAACTCTGTCTTTTTTACTGCAGCTTTTGTTGGGTGTTCCTTTCCTCCTGGAAAATCCCATTGGTTATGTGAGTAGGGCTTTTGATCTTGGACGTCAGTTTATGTTCAAGTGGACGGTAAACTGGCGCTTTTTACCAGAGTGGCTCTTTT
The DNA here is from genome assembly GCA_033026295.1 of Channa striata. Taxonomy (NCBI): domain Eukaryota; kingdom Metazoa; phylum Chordata; class Actinopteri; order Anabantiformes; family Channidae; genus Channa; species Channa striata. The sequence continues at coordinate 8,062,922 of CM065185.1, read as the reverse complement.
TGAACCGCTATTTCCACTTACTCCTGCTGACTGCCCACCTGCTCACCCTGCTGCTCTTTGCTTTCCATCGCTGGAAGAGGTGAGAGACTTTTATCTTGCCAAGGTCACTTTTGGTGTTACAGTTAAAGATGAACTGGAATAAACTGGATTAAAATTGTAGTGTTCAAATACTGACTGACCCAGGCATTAGGTCAGTAAGCATTTAACATAAGGAATGTCTAATCTACGTTGACACTGGTTTAGCACTGGGGGACAAACACTTGTCATCCGTCTTTATCAAAAAAGAGCTTAAGAGGATAGAAAAATTACAACATATTTTAGAAAAAGCTCTTGAGCAGTCGTTGTCCTTTTGCGCTTCTTCATTGATATTCCCTTTGTGAATACTCCAACAAGTGGTGTTCTGTAACTTCATTACATGTGTTAGACTCTGAAAAGCATCTTGTCAAAAAAGCGTTAATATCAAAATAAAATTTGTGCGTGCATCATCTGAGAAATATAAAACGGAATATTTAAAGTTCTTTCTTTCTTATCAGGCCAGGGGAAAGCATCTTTGAGCTCTTCAAGGATCAAAGAAAGAGGAAAATCCCTCCGCAGAAAAACAATGTCGATCATATCCTTCAGTTTCATGTGAAACTATCCAATGTGTTGTTTCTTAAAGAATGCATGAGGTTTTTAGATGCACAGTTACATGTACTGTGTCAAAGACTGATAAATAAATCATGTTCCTGGTGATTGGTGGCTTTTGTATCAGACCTTAACAGATAATCACATATTGTGCTTATTCTTTTCACCTCTAACTTCATTGGGATGTGCTTCAGTCGTTCTTTGCACTACCAGTTTTATGTCTGGTACTTCCACACTCTGCCTTATCTGCTCTGGAGTGGAGGAGTCAAGAAGCTGGCCCACCTGCTCAGGTGAGACAATGAATACTTGCAATCAAGTTCAACTTTTGACAATATTGAAACCTACAGCACAGACCATCATCCAACACTCAGTCACATATTAATGCTTTTTTTTTCAATTGTGTCCAGGGTCCTGATCCTGGGTCTGATTGAACTTTCCTGGAACACTTACCCCTCAACAAACAGCAGCTCAGCTGCCCTTCACGTATGTCACCTAATTATCCTCCTCTGTCTGTGGTTGTCTCCACCCTTGCCATCAGCTCCAGCAGACTTAAAAGAACAAAGGTCTGTCAAGGACAAACGCCAGTGAGCATCCGCCTGATTGGACTGGACGTTGTATTCGGCCTCATCATCTGCCGAACAGCCTCCATCGTCCATCTCTCTCAGATCCTCTCAAGGAATGCAGAGGGAAGTCACTGAGCTTATGTGTTTACACATAAAAGGAGCCATTTGATGTTTCTTATCTCAGCTCACTAAGTGAACGAAGGTAATGTGAGTGCAGTCTGCAAACAGACACAATGCATGGTAAAATGGCATATAGTCGTGTGAAGATAAGAAGAAGGAAACATGCATTCTCAGGTTTAGTTTTCAAATACATAAGTGCTAAAAGCAAATTGTGAATTTCATGATGTGTAGAAAGAATTTGTTACAATATATTATACATATATATAAAATATATTTCATTATTATGTTAAAATAATCTCAGCTCATAATTCCTTCTTTAATATGGTATTATACAAAACTTTCATTTACTGGTGCACATTGTTTGGGGAAGAATGTCATTAATATCTCAGAAAACTTTGCGCCAACAGCTTAAAATGTATTATACTGTATTCTGCATTTCTACGCAATATTTGTCTTATTCTCAGTACAAGGCCAAAATATATTTCTTTCCGAATGTTCTACAGTTTTACACAAATGTGTGAAATTAAATGTGTGAGTGGCTCATAGGGGACGCAGACATGAATAAAATTGCTGGTACCCTTCAACAAAACAAAATTCTTTAAAATTAATTGAAACTGACAAATGTTATAAAAGAAACAAAACATATTAAGAAACTAAATAAAAATCCAACTTTCATCTTTTTATTTTTGAAACATGTTTAAAATAGTAAAAAGTCAAAAGGTACCATCAATTTTGTTCACACCTGTAAACAAATTTAATGTGAAACATGTCTGCAGTAGTCTGAAACAGAAAAAATGTGACATTTTATATTAAACAAAAAAGACACATATTTTTTACTTTTTGTGTGTAATTTGTAACATATTACAAAAAATGGTTAAACTCACTTTAATTTCAAACTTTAGCTTTAATTATGTTAAGTACTCTTTCACATTTTTGCTAATTAAACATCAAAGTGAAAATCATTCACATTTTACACTCTACTCAGATTTTGGTTATACATTTGGAAAAGTAATAACATTATAGTGACTACTGTACAATCTAAAACCTATAGACTACAGAAAGCCTATTCAAGTGGTCAAGGCATTCTTGTGATTGCATAAAGCATATTTCTAATAAAAGGCCACTTGGGTCAGGTAAAGGGTAGTCTTGTCACACAAATATTAATTCTTATGTCAGTAAAAATTTTCATGTGCAACTTAGCATTAGTGATATTGGCACTGTTACGGTATATGTTGACCCTGCAGATACATGACAGGACTTACTATTCCAATAAAGGTTGCTTCAGGAAAATGTCATTGTTAAGAAGAAGCGAGTAAGCAATTCAGTAGATCTGGCTCAGTTTCCACCTCAGGCGATTGTCTTACATATTATTGGGGTTATAACACAGCATGTTTAGTTTGATGTTCTCGTCCCAGTGGCGAAGGAGCAGGAACAGCTGTCTGGCGGCTGCCTTCAGCCCTGCCAGGTCCAGTCCCTCTGGTAGCTCCTGACAGCGCAGCCAAAAATCTGCTTTCGCTGCCACCAACTCCCACTCCATAAAGTAGCCAGCGCAACGGTGTTCAAGCCAAGCTAGAGCCACAGCTGTGGCCCAGCTTGAACCCTCCAGGTCCTCTTGAGCCAATAGACAGCTCTCTTGGAGGTCTGCTTGCTCAGCTGAAGAGCCTTCCCAAACATCTGACTCTGATCCACGTCCACTATCTGCCTGGCCGTGGCTGTGAGAAAGGCCAATGGGTAGCTCCAGGGAGCCCTCCTCTGAGCTGGGGAGATCAGGGGGGGAGTTCACAGGGTCCCGGTCGGACAGGTGTCTTCGGCGAAGCCTTGGTTCCAGCATTAGGGGAGTATCATCTGGGGCGTGATGGAAAGGAGGCACAATTGGCTTTATGAGGGAGCAGGCGGAAGGAGAAAAGGTCACGTGATGACTGGGAGCACCCAGGGGCTTGGCAGAGGTGGATAAAGATGGAGCACTTGGAGACGTGCAACGAAAAGGAGGACTGAGACTGCGGCGATGGAGGCTGTAGGGGGAAGCCCTCTTCAGGCGGTCCAGAGTGATCTGAACACAGTCTGAGTAAATCTCTGTCAGACGAAAAGCACCTGATGCCAGCTGCAGACGCACCTGAGGAGTTGCCATAAAGACATAAATTAATAAATATGATTAGATCTGTGTAGATTAGTGTTTATGCTCTTAGTGTCAGCACGGCAAACCAGTGGCAGGTAGTCGGGAGATTCCGCTTCAGGTTGTTTCTCAGTCTCTGCAGACAAACAGTGGGACTTCAGAGGAACCTGCCTCCCTGATGAAATAGAAGACCTGAGCCTGACCAGTGGGAACCTGCAATTTAGAGGTAAAATATTATTGGTAATAGTAGCAATGCTTGCAATTAACTGGTTAAATGTATTCTAGGCAGATAAGAACAGTCACAATCTGTCTTTTTGGGCACCCCCAGGAAAGAAAACAAGTGATGTTGGAAAAAGAAGATGAAACTGTCTTTTAATAACAACACTTTGTATGTTTAATGGGTGTGTACAATATAAGACATGAAAGATTAGGACTGTTATAAACACTGTGTTTAAAACGGTGTGTTTCTGACTTTAATGACTTTAGTGACTTAAAGGTCACATTCCAGGGCCAATTTATGCAGTAAACCAGGAATTTGCAGTGATATTTTTTTCTTTCAGCTGTATTAAAAGTATATGTACATGCACTGTACATACAGTCCGAGCCACACAGAGAGCGAGACATGTAGATCTAAACAACCTCTACACAAAAGGAAGCTCCACAAGTAATGCTTTACTAAGTTTTAACTCTCACCTAGTGCCAAAAAAGCTCTCCATCGACTTGCTTTCTATAGATCGCTGTGAACGAGAGCATGAGGTACCTGTTGTTGCTGGGGAAGTAGCAGGGTAGACACCACCCGCTACACCTAAGACAGCAGAGTGACATAAAACATTAAACAGCATTCTCTCAGCATTACAGTCATGTTTCTTAAAACTCTTTAAAACTGTTTATTCAAATTTTAATTTATTTTTAATTTAAAAATGTTTCACATTGGATTTTTCAATTTTCAGAATGCAAATGTTACTCTTCACACTATTAAACACATTTTGTCAATACGGAGAGCACTGCAAAAAGACAAAGGAACTTTATTAGGTAGAAGTGGAAATCTGGGCTGCAAGTAAAGAAAATTCAAAACCGTCCACATGGTTGGATACCACTGGAGCTAAAGGACAAAATATGTTTGTTTTTTTGTTGTTGTTAGTTTTTTGTTTGGTTTTTGTATTTTTTGGTTTTTTTTGTAGGACTGCTTCAGGTGATGCTTAAGTCAGAGAAGTTTTGATTTAGCCCCTTCCATTCAGACTTACCTTGAGTATTTAAACGTCTTATTGGTCAGACGCGTCTAATCTTGTTTTTATGCTGCCTGTTTTTACTGATTGAGTCAACAGCAGTACTTACTAGAGTCCCAGGATGTAAGGCTACAGGGTGATGCAGGAGTGTCATCTCTGTCTGAGAGATACAAACATTGTTGATGACCTAACGTGTTGGCAACAAAAACGGGTGCTGGTATCACCATGTGTGTCTACCTGGAATGTTCCAGTTGTCCTCAATCTCTTCACTGCCTCTGCTGGTGCGTTGTCTGCCCAAACCAACAGAGTAGGCCCTCTGTCTGCGACTACCTGAACTCTGGCTGTACCCCAAATGCATTCCTACATACACACAAATACAGAAGACATACAAAAAAATATTGTTATTCAAATTATAATCTGCTCCACTGCCAAAACTTAGTACTGGCCTTATTTGAACCACATCACTGCAATTTTCTGTTTATTTAACTATACAGCCAAGACTGTGAATGCTAAGATGGAGCTAGTTGAAAGAATAAATGATGCAAATAAGTCATTTAGATTTGACTTTAATTTGGGTGACTCAGAAGAGGCAGATTTACCAAAGTGACAAGCAATTATTGGTTAAATAACAATAATAACTATTAAAAGAGGAAAATATTTTTTTTTCTTTAATAACTTTTAATAGTTATTAAAAGTTACATAACTATTGGTTAAATAACAAAAGCTCTGAATTCTACAATTCCCACAGTGCATCTAAATAAGAAAAAACAAATATAGAAATGGCCACTGGGTCATTGAAGAGACGCAGCACAAAGATGGAGTGAATCCGATAGGAGTAAGAAATTATTTTTGTATTTAGTCAAAAAACATTTTTAGTATTTCTGTTAGTTCTCCTCTCTGGTTGTAACATTGCTTAGTTTATTTTTGTGTGTGTTGGTGAGTTGGTAGGACACCTGTGTTTTCGACATCCATGCTGTCTAGCAATCCTTTGTTGGGGTTGCTATCAGTGGTAGTGAAGGCTGTGTACATGCAGATGATGTTGCAATGCTTACTGGTCTGAATAGCCTTCATGCGGTATCGCTTAGCTGAACCTAAGAAACCACCACAAACAGTGAGAGACTTGTATGATTTGTTAGGAGAGAGTAACACTACAGTAAGATAAATCATCAGCAATGCCTCACCGTGTCCACTGTCACTCTCCTTTTCCGCCATTTTCTCAAAGTCCCTTATAACTGAGCGAGCAGTCAGTTGGTGAATGATCTCAGCAAATGGTTCTCCTCCTCTACCTTCTTCCCCTCCTCCTCCTCCACAATGCTCAACCCCTGATGTCTCCTGTCCATCAGGATTCCACAGGTGCCCAAGGTCCACGATGACCTCCCAGGAAACAGGCCTGCCACACAGCAGGCCATGAATGATGGAGCGACACTGACCTGGAGGAGGATCTTCTGGGGGAACAGCGGTGAAGAGGTACTCTGGGTCTGTGAAGCTATCCCAGTCCATGGGGGAGGCAGGGAACAAGAGTCCATCTGAGGATCAGAGTCAGAGACAGAGAGATAGAAACTGCGTAGAGGCACAGTAGAAAACATGAACCTGTTTCTCTTAACAGGGGTAGCTTACTGGAGTCAGTGAGGCTTCTACGAGACAAGGTCCCTCTTGACGGGGGCTTCGTCTCACAGTCACTTTCGTCCAGCCTCCCTCCTAGAGTCTGATCGAAGGAGACCCTCTCCAGAGCTCTCCTTAGGCGATGCATCTCCAGCTCACCCTGGGGAGATGAGAAGCTCCGTGCTGCCATGGTTGAACGTGCAAGCGCTTTTTGCCTCCTACGAGACTCCTCACCTCCATCTCGATGCTCACTCTAGTCATAAGAGAGAGGAAAACTTCCAAGCTTAAAATAATGGATTAGACTGCATTTTATTCAGAATTGTGACTTAGAGTTACCTGTTCTCACTGCGTCTATTTGTGATATTTAATCTTACTTTTTTTGTTGTGTTGTCAGTTGTGTCAGCTGAGAGGTTTTGCTGCCATGCAGCGTCGGCCCAGCGAGACAGGGATGACCTCTGTTCTGGAGGAGGCATCTTCTCAAGGCCTTGAGGTAGAGACCCTGTATCCAGCACTGAACCAGACGAGTGAGGGTCTGGCCGAAAGCCCCCGCTCTGCTCTGAGTTGGATGAGGCATGTATGTGTGAGTGTGACTGTGTCTGCAGACTCCGCTCACTGCTAAGGGAGCAGCGAGTAAGAACATACTGCTCCTGGATGTAAGAGGTCTCCTGGATTCTCCTCCTCACATCACTGGACCAGTCCAAGTCCACACCTAGAAGGGACAAAAGCCAAATGTTACACACTATGGCAAAAAAATGTCTAGTGAGCTACTTTAAGTGTTGTATTGGTGAAGGACTGACCTGGGCTGGTGCCAGGGTCAGTGTCTTTAGCACAGGAGAACTCAGAGGAAATTTCTCTGGAGATCTCTCTCAGTGCCTCCTCCAAGTCAGTGCCATCTACACATGTCACGACAGGCATTAACTCAGATGCAGGAGGAGGTGAAAACTCATCATTTGATTGGCCAAAAACAGAACCCGTGGAGCCATGATGCACGCCTTTATAGCCCTCTCCCTGAGACTATAAAAATGACACATATTAGAGGTATTTCTTTATCACACAACACATGCAGGTAGCTTCCTTTTGAAGAAATGTGCTAATGTGCTGTATACCTCTGTCTTTTTTGCTTTAAAATACGTCATATCATACAAAGTGCAATATCCAATGAGGCGATTCCCAGCGTAGAGTGGGGGGATTTCACTGGGTGAAAGGAGAGCCTCCATGTTTTCTGGGAGATACCAGTCAATTCGAACGTCCGTCAGCACAGGTTCAAACGCCTTTTTCAGAGACTTTATTAACTGGGGAGGAATGTTTTTAAATCTATTAGAAATGAAGGCTTGTCAATACATTTGAAATATTACATGACAAACAACTTGAAGCTGAAGTTATTATATTTCTTTTCATAGTTACACACTTATCCTTCAAGGCTTGTCCTTCTAACCAATCAGAGAAGGTTGATTAATAGGTTTATAGCTATTTAGTAATTGCAAATTCATAAGACTAATTCCTGGAAGAGTAACAGAGTTTTAGGTTTTAGCCTAAAAGCTGGGGAACCACTTTAACAATGCATGATATTTGATAACTATGGAACTATGTGGCATAAAAGTTAAATACTCAAATAAAGTACCTATATGGCATAGTAATTAGTTTTTTTTCCACTGCTAATTACATGTGGTATTTAATAAAAGGAAAATGCACATTCGCCAAAGCTTCATGTTTAATATTGCAATCCATATTTTGAACAGTAAGTGGCAGTATTGCAGTGCTGCTGACCTTGGCCTGGAGTCTTTCTTCCTCCTTTAATAACTCTGTCGTCCCTCCTGTCAGTTTGGCAACGCCCTGCAGGAGTCTCCTGCAGGCTCGAGGACCCAGCCCCAGGCCAAAGCATCTGTAGGGGACAAATGCATTACATATGTAATTATTGCATAATTTATATCTCAGTTGTCATTGTGTGCCCTGAGACAATTAAATGCTGACATCATACTGTGCATGTGAGAAAATGCCTGCACTGTACATGTAAGCGTGTTCATTTTTCTCTTCTGAACAAATTAGGTACAAACCTTTCATAGTTACAGTTGTATTTTGAAAGTTATTGGTGTACAACGGCTTCTGAGTGTCTCAGCAAGGAGAAAATTTGAGTCTTTAAGAGACACAAAGGTATCACAAGCTGTTTGTCTCATTGTGAGTTTGAAAAGAGGAGGGAAAAGAATACTTGAACTGATTGAGATATTTAAGCTCCAGAAACCTCCAGAACCAGCAGGAGGACTGAAAACCAAAATTATATTAAACTAAGAGAATGAACAACTTTTAAAATTAGTTAGAAATGGTAGTTAGATTGCAATGTCATGTATTTAGTTATTGAAATATACTGTATTGCATAAGAATATAGAAACATGTTTGCAGAGGTGCAGTCAAAATTCACCGGAGAGTCAGTCCAACAGGAGAATACTAATGAAGGATAAATGGAGTTATTGTGCATTGCTGTAGGGGTTGGGGGAAACCAGAGGGGCGTGACTCTTGCTGCAGAGGAGAGCACTTAACGGGATTACTGGGCGGGGTTGATGAATACCTCAGCCCTTCTTTGCTTTCTTTAGCAGAGCTTTGGTCTCACTACTTCAAGATAACTGTATGTGTCTCATCTTTTTCTGTTTTTAATCTTCCTTTCTCTTTTCCACACATCATTTCACTGTCTCATCTTTAACCTCATTTATGCTGCACTCACTTACCTCCTCAGTATTTTAATGTCCTATCACATGCTAGCGCCAGAATGTATTCCAGCCATTTTGATTTAGTTACATTATCTGTCTTTTATCTAGCTGGTAATTCTGTACCATTGTTTACATATGATCTTTACAGGTTAAATGGTTTTTAGGCTCCGTACCTGCCAGAACACGTGTTTCTGCGTACCAGTTCCAGAACTTTGGCTACACTACTGATGGATCCATCTGTTATGATGAAGATCTGTCGAGGATATGAGCGTTGCATGGGCTGCTGGTACACCCAGGACAATGCACCAAGCAGGTTGGTGCCTCGCATGTCGGCTCTCATCCTCTGGACATACTCATATGCCTGCATGAGAGTAACCTGTGTGCATAAATGCGTATGGATGGGAGAAAAAAAAAGTAAAGATGCAGTCTGTGGAAGAAGCAAGTATCACACAACAACACCTGTATATATCATTGTCAAAATGAATCCCGTATTTGAAATAAGGTCCCAGTTGACATGTAAGTGTGGAAAATAATTGAATTAGTGCCTCTCAAATGAAGAGAGAGCAAACACAGACATTAGCACCTGCCTTTAAACCACCTTAAATCACGCTGTGGACAAACATGCCTGACAGGGGAGGAGATAGACAATTCGTGCCTTAGTAAAAATGCATGAAAGGTCACCATATGGTGAGGAGTATGTACAAAGACTGTTTGTCCTTGCAGCCCCTGGTCTGGACAAAACCTGATACTCTGCTGCTAAGGCAACCCAAGGAACTGACCTATTGCCTGATTAGTGAGTGGAGAAAATAGAACCAATAACCCTCCACGTTTAAAAAACATCTGCTTTTAGGTATTGTGATCCAAATGCTCGGTGTATTTTCTTTGCCAGAAGGGATCCACATGTTATTAAGAATATCATGTGATTTGACAATATTTACATATATTTCATTATACTGAAAATCCCATAAACAGGACAAAGATACATTCTTAACTAGCGTGTCTTGTGAAACTAACATCAGTGCAGAGCTTGCTGGAGGCGAATAGAGGCTTGATATTAGTGCCAAAGCCCACAATGTTCAGCAGGGTGCGAGAAGGGAGACTCTTCAGTGCCACCACCATCGCTTCCTAGAGGAAACACAAATGTACATGCATGATGGAGTGAGATCAATCTAAATGCCTAAATCTGAAAGCTAAACTGTGTTTGTGTTCTTGTTCTTTTTGCAGTTCACCTTTACACGGTGGATGCTGGTGCCACTCATGCTACCGCTGCGATCTACAAGGAACACCAGTTCTCTGGTGACCTTGTGCAGTTCCAGAGGTTCACACATCAAGTCAGGACAGAAGTTGAGCATCAAGACGGGGCTGCTCAGGATGTCCTTGTGGTATCGCTTCCTCAAAAACTCTAGCTGCAAGTCAAGTGGAACATCAGCTGCTTCAATTACCATTTTCTGCCATTATCAGAATTAGGAAAGTACTGAAGCTAGAAGGGACAGGAGCGGATGGACAGCTTGCTGCGTGGACAACTGATTACCTCACCAACAGCCCACAGTATGTGAGGCTGCAGAACTGTGTGTCTGAGGTGGTGGTCTGCAGCACGGGGGGCTTCTCAGGGTATAGTGCTCTCACCGTTCCTCTTCACTCTATACACCTCGGACTTCACCTACAACACTAGCAGTTATCATCTCCAGAAATTCTCTGATGACTCAGCCATAGTTGGTTGTATAGCAGATGGGAATGAGCTGGAGTCCAAGTCAGTCGTCATTGACTTTGTGGACTGGTGTGAAAGCAACCACCTGTGCTTGAACACCAGTAAGACGAAGGAGAGGGTGATTGACTTCCAGAGGAAGACACTACCGTTCACTCTGGTGAACATCCAGGGCTCGGACATTGAGAGGGTGGATAGCTTTAAGTACCTGGGTGTTCAGCTGAACCATAACTGGACTGGACTGACAACACTGATGCCTGGTACAAGAAGGGTCAAAGTCACCTCGATCTTCTGAGCAGACTGAGGTCCTTCGGCATGTGCAGGCCCATATTAAGGACATTCTATGACTCTGTGGTGGCCTCAGCTCTCTGCTGGGGTTCAGGCAGCACCGACTAGGACAGTCCTTGGCTGCCCACTGGACTCTGTGGAGGAAGTTGATGAGAGGACAACACCTCTCAACCGCTGCCCCAGACAGGGGAGGCTCTGTGCAGCTCCTTCAGTGGCCGACTGATCCACCCTCAGTGTAGGACAGAGTGCTACCGCAGGTCTTTCATTCCCACCGAGGTAAAACTCCACACTCTAATCTACTTGAACTAATATTGTATATATTCTGTAGTTCTTTTTTACACACTTACTAAACAAAATCTTATATTATCATATATGTAGTATGACATATGGAAGAAAAACAAAAGTCCACTAACCTTTCTCTCTGGTTCTGAATCTTTGTGTGTGCAGCGAATAAAATCGCGACGAGAACTGATTTGCTCTTCATATTTGCTGAAAGAGAGTCTGCCTCTTTCTAAGATGACCAGCGGGCTGTGAGGTTCTGTAAAAGGAAAAGTTTCATTCAAGCAGAAACTGACACCAGGAGACAGTACAAACATGTGTAAAGAATTCTTTTTTGCTCACCACTGAGGTGCAGAATAATCTCGATGTGTCGGTCGTATGGATGCTCCTGTGCCAAGGTGATGTAGGTGGCAGAGGCACTTTGGGCACTGGGGTCTGCATCTGCTCTCAGAGCATGAGTGGGGCTCTCCAATCCTAGAAATATGTTAAGGAAGAAATAAAGAGAGGCTCTAAAATGTTTTCATACGTTTGAAAGCACATTTAAAATTTAACATGTTAAGTATAAAAACTAGTGTTTTGTATTACATGGGTTAGGCTTAGTTACAGAAACTGCGTGTGCTTTTTACATTTTTCAAGCACACCCCTGTGGAAGAGATTAATTTTTGTTCTGTTTGTTTTTCATGACTGTGGACTTGGGCCTTTTGAGTTTTCCATACTTTAGTGTTTCACAATGGCTGCATCAAGAACTATTTAATCAAACTTTATGAGGAGACAGACAATACCGGCGAGCAGGCAGGCCCCTCTGACCAGCAGCTGAAAGTTGAGTTCATAGGGTGCCAGGTTGGCAGCTGGACTGGTGAAGATGGTGTGGGCACACTGCTGCCCAGAGTCTAGGTTTCGGTCTTGTTTTCCTGAGGTGGCGCCGAAACAGCTGGTTGCTCTGTGGAGAAGACCAATAAAGATTGTACATCAGTCAAGATATACTAAATTTATTTATTCAGTAAAATATTCGTTATCAGATGTGTAAATTGCAACATAAATACCCAGTTTCTTCAGATTTTCCCCCATTTTCACTCTTGCTCAGAGTCATCTGGCCTGTAACGATCGGGGTGAGCAGGGTGGGGTAGACAATGCGGATTGCTCCATTTTCCAAAGTGGGAAGTTCTAATGTGGTGCTTATGAAAATGGACACAATATCCATTGGACCAATGAGCCCTGTACCCACAATGAAGGTGGTTCTTTCAAGGTCTTCATCTAGAATGAGATGCCCTAAAAACATAAAATAATAACTTACATAAAAAAGTAAGTCAAGTAAATAAGCTTCGTGTTGAAACGAAAATAATTCTTTATGGCTAAACCTGTGTGGCAGTGGCCACAATAACACAGCTTCCAATAAAATACTATGCACTTCAGTTGATGTATAGTTTTTCTGAGTGAGTGCCTTTTCACCATAAGGCAGACAGCCAAATCTACTTGTCTCCCTTGTCTGTCCTTTCTTTCTTAGTGGGGTAGGACTGGACAGAGAGGGGACATAAAGAAACTAGATTAGAACAGTCCACAATCCTTTGAACCAGATGAACCAGCAGTTTAGATAATTTCTGGTTCTACTATCACAGTACAAATGACAGTTTTATCTACATGCAAAATATAGAAAACTTCAGCCACCTTTTTGTGATGAAAGCTACTTGTATTCTTTATTAAAAGCATTTCGTAATCATGCAGTAACAGACCTGCCTCCCAAATAGCATGGAGTAATGTGAATACCCAACATATCACTTCAGATAAACGTGTTGTTCCTTCATCATAAGATTATTTTCTTGCACTGCATTCCTCCCTCCTCACCGTTGGTGCATTGCATGTCGTGGCTGGAGCTCCCACAGCAGCCCCACTCCCTGCCGTTCCCACAGTGACAGCCAAGACCGGATCCAGTGCAACAGTCCAAACAGCAGTCCTTCAGCTTCCCTCTGCTCTGTATCTGGACCCCCAACAGCCGGCCTGCAATTGCAGCCTCAAAGCCAACTACAACCTCCTTTTCCGCCAGTGGGTACACAAAAACACCTAAACGTTAATAAATGAAACACAGAGAAACACACATTCAGACTTCAGAAGCAATGAAACTAAATTACAGTAGCAGTGTCACCTTGCCAGCCATCTGGCTTGGTTGAATGTTTTCACTGTGAGTTGAATCAAAGAAATTAATCTGCTAAATGAATGTGATATAATAAATAAGACTCAGCAGATCAGTATAAAAATTATTTGAATGCTGGTCTGTTTCATTATTATTAATTTTTTTAATATAATGATGAATCATCCTTCTCTTTGAGCCTAAAGAATTTCTTTTCTTTAGGTACTTGCTTATCATCTTTCTCATTTCTTTTCTATTTCCAGCAAAACTTTGCTAAACATTTTAATGACAAACATGCCATAAAATACTGCACCAACTGCTTAATATTCTTTTGATTCTAACCACTAATTTTGAGGATTAAGTAAAGTGAGCTCTCTCGTTCTTTTTCTTCCTACTCAAAACAATCTCGTAGATACTCTTAGTTGTGTGATGCAATGAGTCAGTTAAAATACTCACCTTCCACAGATTCTATGTCAGCATTGGCATAGGTAAGGTGTGCGGTGATGCCTAAGGAGCAGCCGTTGGCACAGGACTTGATGCAGGAGGCCTTGAGAAGCAGAGGTTCCCATGTGGAGCGGTTTCTCAGTCCCACCATGTTTTTAGGGTACCACCAACCCCCTACTCTGCATTAGAAGAGAGGCAGTAAAAACCAGCAATGAAACTGTCTGAGCCGTCAGGGAGAGGAAAATGTGACTGTGCATTTAAATTCCCTTAAATTAATTTTCCGTTCATTGCGTAATAACCATTATCTGTATAAATCAAGACGCAATGATTTAATTAGACTTTTAGATTTTTTTAGTCCATTGATTTAAAGCTTCTAAAATGTCTATTGGTTCACACTTTTATATATTTTGTTTATGCCTGCCAGATTTTTATTTATGTACACTCAACAGCAGTCGGACATGTAACGCAAGTCTTTCCTCTCCTCAGGCTCCTAGCAACCAACTCTGATAGTCTGAGTGAAAGAGGTTGAGTTAATCATTAACACTGTGGGATAAGAGTTAATACACTAAACATCATGCTTCTCATACAGTGAAGGATCTAAATGTGAATCCACATGTATTCACAGTATATAACAACTGTTTTACAACTCTGGATGCTGGGCGGAAGGGAGAGTTTGAATCTTTGGTGTGTTGTTAACACGCACAACAGAAACTTGGTGACAGGCCTCCTACTAATTACAGTTTCCTCCAGAGTTTCCATTTATGTAACTCAAGCAATCATTTTTTATGACTGACCACTAAATAACAAGCGCAGCAGGTGCAGAGACCTGTGTGGTAGTTCAGTAAATGTTAGAGCGCATAAAATGTGCGTATGCATTTATGTGCGCGTGTCTGTGTATGTTTGCTATAATCCAGGTAATGATCTTTTCACATCTACCTTTTTAACTAGATCAACAGCCTCCATCTGGCTACTGTGCTCTCAGCTCATAACAGGCAAGTAAATGCCTGGTTTGTTGCTGTCAGAATAGACAGTGTGTCTTTCCTGTGACTGCTCAGAATAAGATGATGAATAAGTAACAGACTGTCTGATCAGCTTTATCCGTGTGGATAAGACACATATACTAACAAAAGGACTTCAATACACAATGTTAGCAAGATGTGTGTGCACGGTCATTTGTATCAGTGCGTAGTTATTACACTATATCTACACATAGAAGAGATGGAATAATGTGCATGCACATACTGACTTTCAAAAAGTTCAACACTAAACTAAACTCAAATGCAGATTTGCTTGAGAAATATTCTAGCTATAAAGTAAATGGTAAATGACAAAGTTTTTGCAACATCATTTATTAAAAATGTTTAAAAAAAAGCTTGAAAAAGCTTACATTAAACACAAATCTACCAAATTAATATTCTGGATTTTGTCTGTGAGATTTCTGCCTGGGTCTTTGCAGTAGCGAGTTAGCTCTGGGCAACACTGCATTCCACTCAGTTACAAGCTCCAGATAACAAGCAAAATAATCGTCCAGCGACACTTACGTGCTGTTTAGTGCAGGGTCTGATAATCTGCCTCCGTGTTCAGCCTCTGCATCACTCCATCGTTGAAGCTACTCCCGGTTTTCTCAGTGATGCAACTGCAGGACTTTTTCTGGTAACAAATACTGCTCCCTTCTCTCTCTCTCTCTTTATCTCTCTCTCTCTTTCCTTCTCTCTCTCCACAAATCCACCAGTTGCCCTGTAAGGAAAACAGAGTAGAATCAAATATTTGATATCTGGGATGAATATCATGAACATGCATTAATGACAGATCATTTTTGTACATAATATTTAATCATTCATAGAAGGTTTTCCAGCTTTGGACAATCAATGTGTGCTGAAAAGAAACTCAATCTTTGACCCATCACCATGATGATGTGAAATGTCATTTGCTTACCTGCTCTGAACTGAAACAGAGCTAATCAGAAACTCTCCTGAACCTGCTGTGCAGGCACAAGCTAACACACAACGGTAAGTGAGGCAGAGCCTGCTTTTCATCCAGACAATTGGCTGTGATGGTAGCAGCACTATAATTCATGGCTAATGGCTTGGCCAGAGAGAGAGGGAGGGGGGATGTGTTCTGCCTCTCCCAACAGGTCAGTCAGACAGCCGCAGCAGGCGTGGGTAGGTGAGAGCAAAGAAGCACCAGCTTTTAGTATTTCTTCTTTACTGGATGCAGCTCTAAACACAAAATAGTAAAACTATCATTCAAAAATGTAACAATGACGACGTATAAAATGGCAACCGTGTTGATTTGTATCTATTCATTAATGAAGTGGAATCATAAAGTGTACTTTAGGTATTACTTGTGTTTTTGTGTCATATAACAGAATAACAAAAAGTAAAGTTTGTTAATAAGAAATGTGCATGGTTTGGTAAAGGTGGAAGTTTCTGTTACTTTGTTAGTAATTAATAATATGAGTAGCAAAATAATTCCTGCTAAGGGGGAGGTCTCTATAAAGATGTGTAAATTATTTAAAATTATTTTCTCATTTTTTGCAGAGAGCTTGCAGATGTATATGCATTTTTGTATATGATATAGACAGACAAAGTGAGAGAAGAAATGTGCTGCAAGGAACTGAAGACTAAAATTATTCTTTTGCTTTTTCAGCTGGATTTGCCTATATGTTCATGTTGTGCCTTAAGCTTTTATTTTGCAGACACTACATATCAAAGCAGTCTGCCCACATTAATTTGGGATATTGGTGAGTGTAACCTGAAATAAGCGTAACAGCCTCTGTTCAATCTGCGTCCCACGCTGCCTCCATGTGGTCTTAATTTATTTTGAGCAGGCCAACTACTGAAGTGTAGCTTTTTAGCCACACCAAAGTCAATTAATATTTTAAAAATAACGTATTAACTTTCTAAAGTGTTCCAAATTTGACAGGTGGAGATTTCAGGCTTTTGGGTAAATACAAATGTGCCAACTAAACTGTAAATATCCACTATAATGACGGCATTTTTTTAGTTAACGTTATGCTTATTAATTCTAACAATGTTAGGTTGAATATTAATAAAAATAGTCATGTCCGTGTTGTTTTCACAATAAAATGAACAAATCTGGGCTGTAAAAAGTGAGGTTTAAACAGTATTTACATGGAAACCTCCTAGGGATGATTGGCCCTCTGTACAATAAGTGGATCAAAGCTGCATTTTTTTTTTTTTTTGTCAAAGGAATTAAAAAGTGATCTTATCCATCTGCTATCTTTGTTCTCTTGACTTTATCTCACTCACACACATTTAAAACCTTATGTAAACTCAGACCAAACAGCGCAGTGCCTTTCAGGTTATAATTCTCATCAGACTGATTCGCAGGGCTTTTAGAAAATTACAATATTGTGACACTAGATGTCAGCCTTTCTCGAGTTAGCTGTAATAAACTAGTGAAGTGGAACCACATTAACTACAGTAAATTATGCTTTTTACACTATTTTCGCTGTCTGATGGTCCAGACAGGAGCTACACTTAACCGGTACTTTTATCTAGTCTTTCTAAAAGCTGCAGCCTCTGTTAGTGTTAGTGTTAGATCAGCACTCACCACTTAAGTAAGACGTTTTACCAGTCACATTCTATTCTTCTACTATCAGTTTGTTTCAATATGGTGTTTGCTTCTACACTACATATCATCATACAGTGCAGCTCTTTAATACTGTTGGGAAACTCTTTCTTTGCAGGAAACATAAAGCTGATTTGGAGAAGTTGCAGTAAATCTACCTGCTACAGGTGGAAAAAGGATGTGGAAGCTGCAAACACTCAAAGAAAAGATGCTCCAAGGCATCAGTGACCCACAAAGGAACACTCAGGGTCTGGTAACGCTTGTCGTCTTATTCATAAGTACAACAATTTCAACCATAATGCAACTTTGAACTTAATTTAGTTGTAAATGCAATTTCGTAATGCTACTCTCAGTTGAATTTAATTTTGAATATACTTTTTTTTATTTTTGTAGCATTGTGTGAAACCACAATTAATATTTTTTTTATTATTAAGAAAAAATGTTTTGTAAGACACATCATCATTATCACTCCATTAACAACGGATATCCCATTGCTGAACAATTGGTGGTTAATGTGCATCTAATGGCAGTTAATGTGATCGCTGAGGTCATAATAGATCTAATTAACAACCTATCTAACAATGACCCAATACATGCCTATGCAGACGAGCTGCTTCTGCTTGACTATTGTCAGGGGGTTTATGTGTCCGTCTGTGCTAAAATGTTGGGAACCTTTTCTCCCTTGCGTACCCCACTGACCTAGATTTCAATTGTTTTCTGCCAGAGACAATGGGAGAAATGGTTTCATAACTGAACACAATACCTGGGTTGTTGTTAAGATTGTCATTTGTGGTATGATTTTGTGCTAAGCATTGTGTTTTCTTTATCTAACCCACTCAAGCAGCCAGCCAGAGATGAGCATATGTTCCCCAAAGGAAATCATTTGTAGATGGTCAAACAAATGTTTGTGTCTTAACATGAATTTCTGAAAGCCAGCTAGTCCAGGTCAGCATATAGAGCATACAATAAAGCATACAATAAATACAATAAAATATGGTTTTGTGGTTCTGCAAAACCTTTAAGAAAATTGAACAACTAATATTCATCACCTAGATGTAAATCTACATCACCTGCATCACATCACATCCTTTTTTTTATTTCTGTGCTTTTCGTATTTCGTGTTGCCATAATAACCATAATCAGAATAGTTTAAAATACACTGGCAAAATCCGTATTGTTTATAATACATGTATTATTGTAAATTTCCTGCTACTATTTGAGTATTGAGTTTGTATATGTCTACCCCTCTTTAAACAGTGTATAACAGTTTGCTGAGTACGAGGCTGTGTAGCCGCAGACTGGTCAGAGTAGCCATGCTGACCCTTGTCCTTCATGACGTTACTGACATTGCCAGTATTAATGTTGTGGCTTATTGGTGCATGTATTTAGGTTTGTCTCTAAATGTGCCGATTAAAATTTAGGCCTTTTGCAATATATAGAATTATGAAAATATCATAACTGACAGAACTTTTTTCCCGATTGGGCGGGAAAAGCCAGCAAAAAAAACTGTCCAAAATTTGACCAACAGTGTAAATGATTACATGAAATTACTTAGAATAGAGAAACAGCTCGGGAGAAGAGAAAAGAGATGCTTTTGGATAGATGGAGGAAGAATAAGCAGAAGGAAAATTAATCAAAGGAGATCAAAGGCAAATGGATGGAGGAAATGAAAGAGTGCCGCCCGTTTGTCCCATGCTGTTCCTGCTCCGCCTGAGTCTGCACTCAGATCTCTAGGCCATTGTGCTGCACGGGTGCATGGAGGGGGCTGGGACTCCATGCACACAACAGAACATGCAAACACTAACAAACCTCTGTTGGAACTGTTGCTTGGAACTGATGATGTGTAGTTTTCCTTGTAACTCAGACTCTTGACTCATCATTTTTATTCAGGGTCCTTCTGACTGTCGTTCTTTATTCTTCGCATAAATACAGTTATTTATATGGCACTATCAAGGAACTCAAACTTCATCGCAAGCTTTTAATGGAATACAAAAACCATGTCACAAATGTCTAACACAAATTGCTGTTGCATGCTGTTGTCAGTGTGAGCTCTGCTGGTTTGTGGCGGTAGTGACTTTGATGATGCTCCACTAGATTTGTCTGACTCTCTCTTTATCGTTCAGCCAGTTAGTTGGCTCGAAGTTGACTCCAATTTGTGCTCCTCGTCAGGGGTTACTGGTCAGCTCAGACTTATTTGTGTGTCCATGGAGTCTGTCCATTTGTACCATTTGTACTATTTTCTTTTATATTTTGATCCCTCTGACCAGACATTGTTTCCATCCAATGTTGAGAACAGTAATAATGTACGTGTTACACTGCATTAAATTTTGGCAGTTGGGTTTTCAAATAGTTGGGAATGTGTAAAATGTAAATAAAAACATAATGCAATGATGATTGCATATAATTTAAAACTTATATTTGGTAACAAATACTACAAAGACAGTATTTCAAATAATGAAATTGAGTCATTTTTGTTTGTTTTTATGGTCATTTTAAATCTCATCTTTTACATTTATGCATCTTTCAGAATAGTTGGGACAAGACACAAGACAAACCTAAAAAGGATGCATTTAATGTGAGAAGTGAAAGAAAAATGCTTGATTTGTTCAATGGATGATTGGTTCTGGACATTAAAAATACATCATGTTTATGAGCACTCTTTTACTGTATTTTTATGTAACAAAAGCAGAGTTCAGCAGAGAAAGACAAAAGTGATGTGAACTGACAATATTTTAATGGGGGAGATAAAAGACTGTAAGTGATCAATGGAGGCGGCGGCCAAGTGATGCCCGG
Organism: Channa striata; assembly: GCA_033026295.1. NCBI lineage: Eukaryota > Metazoa > Chordata > Actinopteri > Anabantiformes > Channidae > Channa > Channa striata. The sequence goes on along the minus strand of CM065185.1, from coordinate 8,042,744 downwards.
GGGACGGCTTTGATGTGGGCATCCTCAGAGGGACGCCGCGGACAATGCCCTCTTTGATGGGCGTGCAGAATGGCAGAGACTTCCCTCTCCCACTCTCTCCCACTCTGTCACTCAGAGTCCCTCCATCTCCCGTTCACTCTGTTCACGCTGTGACTCTTGAGCTCACTGATGTCTCTCACTCTACTGTACGTTCCTCTGCTCCAGTCTCGCATCGGCCGATATCCTTATCTGCATAACTTTCTCCCTCTTCGTGTCACATTAATTTGTTCCAACAACACCCTCTTCTCTGCCACCCAGCCAATCACTCTGGCTTCCCCTACGCACCCCCTCCCCTCCCAACTTTATCTCTCTCTCCCTCCCTCTGTCTCCTTTCATAGAACCAAACCTCTTTGTGATGTCCAGCCTTGGCAAGTTGCACCCGATTTGCTGTCACAGTCTTAATGAATTCATCTGTTTGTGTATTGGCCATGGGACCATTTCACCCTCCTCCCTCCTCTCCCTCTCCCTCTCTTTCCTCTCCTCCCCCTCCTCCCTCTAACTGGTGTTCCCCTGGGGACTCTATATATACCAGGGTCCACTCCAAGCACCTATTGTTCCTCTAAGTAAACTTACAGACAGATGCCCTGCACCACAGTGTGGGAGAGAACCCAGAGAGCCAGGAGGAGGGAGACAGCTGCAGAGAACCACAAGACAGTCGGGACGAGGAAACATCACAGGTTAAACTCATCTCCAGCACCTCTGCGTCGTCTTCGCTCATCCCACGTGTGCCCAGTGTGTCTGCTTGTTGTCACTGTTGAGCAGGGATCTGATGCTCTGACACCATGCTGCTGCTGATATCACTCATCCTTATGCGACTTGAATGCTTGCTTGGAGCTCCCACAGGTAGAGAGGTCTACAGGATGCCCCAGAGCGCACTTAAAGGTAAGGGGTAATTTAAACTTACTGTAGTTTTTCAACTCTGGCAATTTATGCCAAGAGTAGAAATAACAGAACTGAATATGTCTATTAGTCAAGTAAGTAATACAAACAAATAAAGTGAAAATATTGTACTGTTTGAGCCACATTGATTGGTAATAAGTCACACACACTGGTAATGCTACAGGATGATGCTTCATGAGCATTCGTGTCTGCTGATGAATCATCTGGTGATTCTGCTACCCTCACTGACATAGTGCAGTTCTACTATGGCTTAGTTCGGAGACTACACACGTGGCACAAGTGGATAGGTTTTTTGCAAAGAGTCACATGCTATCTTTCATGGTTTTATTTTACTTTGACATACAGTAGGCTTAAATTGTTATTTAGGTTGAATGACTGCTAATATGTTTGGATGTATACAATATGTCACTGAAAGGAAGCAGGTGTCTAAACTTAAAATGAACATGTAACCAGCAAATTATGTCGCACAGAAATTTTTTATAGGAAGCTGTCCTTCAAAAGCTGTTTTCAAAAGGGAAAGAATGGAATATTAGTATTTTTTAAATTTTTTTTACCAAAAGTGCTATCATAATTGTGTCACTTTCTCAGGCAGGCTTGTCATAATGCATCACAAACTACTGGAAAGTGAGTTGTTAATGCTGTAGTTATGAGGGATCTATTGCTTTTCTGGATGGAGAGCTAAAAGTAGCCAAGACTAGTCACTAGTGTTGGGAGTGTTTATAATAAGTGATTCAGGGTTCGATTCACCCCAGGGCTGTGAACCCGTCCCCTGTACGCTCAGCCCCGGTCTTTTTCTTTTAATTAAGTCCTCAGTCAGCATTGTTGGTAGTGACCTCTCCTCCTGGTGTAGTTGGGGACAGAGGACGGCTGCGTGGTCAGCACTCCAACTGAAGTATCAATGGAAGCCACAGCAGCACTTCGAGTGTGAGCTGGTCTCCCTAACATGCTGCCAATGAGCTCAAACGGCAGCATGACAAAACACCCACGCGAGAAAGCTGCACCAGTTCATCCAACTGATCACACACACACTTTGAGTTATCACAGCAATGACAGTCTTACAAACATAGTGTTATGTCCTGATACTGTGTCTATATTCTCTTCCTGTTGTTTCTGTTGCCACATTTTTCAAAATTGTAGTAATTTAATGGGAACTTGTTAAACATCTGTGTGATATGAATCATTAAAACTCTATAAATACAAAACGTGTTACTGTCCACCAAAGCACTGAACTTTGAGTCTGACAATAGCTATCAGATTCAAAATTCTGTGTTTTGTGGTCAGTGTTTATTTTAGAAATGCACAGGTTCAATTAAAATCCCTAAAAATGTTTCTAAAACAGCTGTGACTAACATGTGTATTAATTCAGATGATAACTATCTATCGTAGTATCCAATGCTGTTTATTTGTCTGTCTTCTATCTCTCTGCAAATCTCTTTTTCCCCCCTTGTTTGTCTCACATTTATTAAATCTGGTCTTCTCCATCTTCCTGTCTTTTGTGCAGCTCTGTCTGATCGTGGTACTGTTGTTCTAGAAGCTGCCATGACTAGTGCCCTGTCCGCTCTCGAGCGTGCATCATCTGAGAGAAGTCAGGCTGAAGCAGGCTGCTGGGGCTGCGTTCCCTGTCTGTTTCAGGACTGCGGACTGCAAGCTGGATCCTGCTGTGAGTGCATCACTTCCTGTTTCACCTTTAGCATCTTTGAGCCACTTTTTGTTTTTTATCAATTGTTTCTCCTTTCTGGCTCAACAGCTTCACCTGCCAGTGCCTTATCAGAACCCAGCTGCGATCTCATCAGCAAGGCCCAGAAGCTTCAAAATGAAGCAGAGCGGAGTTGGGCTCTGAGCCAGGCCTGTGCGTATTACCAGCATCGCTGTCCACCTGGAGAACTGCACAAGGAGAGTTGCATCAGGATCATGGGTGAGAGTTGCAGCGCCCGGGTCCTCCAGTGCAGCCTCCTCAACACAATGCAGAATCTGGAACCCGCCACACAGACGCATGTACAGGGTGAGGGGACAAGTGTTTTCATAAAGAAATAACTTCTATGTATTAGCTTGTCTTACGTTCTCAAGGGCACAAATGCAGCATTTTCATGTTCTTTAACATTCTCTAAAATTTAGGTGAGTTTTAAAGTGGCAAATTCTCTTTTTTAACCATAAGTGTCTGTCTGTCTGTCCAAGTAGCCGTGTGTGGCCAGAGGTCATCAGTGGTTCAAAACATCACACAACCTCGCTCCAGGATTGTTGGTGGCTCCCCTGCTCCCCCGGGCAGCTGGCCCTGGCTGGTCAACCTGCAGTTAGATGGTGGCCTGATGTGCGGAGGAGTCCTGGTGGACAGCTCCTGGGTGGTCACTGCTGCTCACTGTTTTGCTGGGTAAGCATGATTTGTCATTGTTAGCATCTTAGATTATTTGTTTCTTCCCCTGTGAACTTTATTATTTTGACATCTGCAGCAGCCGGGGTGAGAGCTACTGGACGGCTGTAGTAGGAGAATTCGACATCACCAAGACTGACCCTGACGAGCAGGTTCTCAGGGTGAACCGCATCATCCCTCATCCTAAGGTAACAAGTCAAAGAGGGAGGAGGTATTACATTTCCCATCACAACCACAATCAACAGTCGGTGGGTCACAAAATTAGTCGGTCCATTAACCAATTATTCAAACTCCTTCTTGTTTCTTCAGTTCAACCCAAAGACGTTTAACAATGATATTGCACTGGTGGAGCTGACATCACCAGTGGTCCTGTCTGAACATGTCACACCAGTGTGTCTCCCGTCTGGCATAGAGCCACCTACTGGCAGCCCGTGTCTGGTGGCGGGTTGGGGGTCCATGTATGAGGGTGAGTGGGGAATAAAAAGCGTGGGTTATCCCTTCAACGCTTTGGAGAATTTGTGTTAGCAAGTATAAAAATCTGTCTGAATAAACATATGAATATTCAGCGTGTACATTTGTGTGTGCATTCCTCCTTAAAGACGGCCCGTCTGCTAATGTGGTGATGGAGGCTAAGGTTCCTCTGCTGCCTCAAAGCACGTGTAAGAATGCCCTTGGTAAAGAACTGGTCACCAACACCATGTTGTGTGCAGGCTATCTCTCTGGAGGCATCGACTCCTGTCAGGTGGGAAAAAAACACGACTTGAAACACTACATTACTTGGAATTTGTCTTGATTTGCTTTTAATTTAAGTTTCTTATTTCTGGTGGATTTTCTGTCACCTCTAGGGTGATTCTGGAGGTCCCCTCATTTACCAGGACCAAACATCAGGACGGTTCCAGTTGTATGGCATTACTTCCTGGGGAGATGGTTGTGGGGAGAAGGGCAAGCCTGGAGTCTACACACGTGTTTCTGCTTTCTCTGACTGGATTCAGGCTGAGATACAGAGTGAGCTTAAAGCAATAAGTCACAATGTAAACAAAAATATATTGTTTGTATATGGATTTCTGTCAAGCCATTTAATAACTGATTTACATCAATACTCTAAATATTAAGTTAATAAATCATCTGCGTAATCATCCATACTATGTGTAATTCTCATTTTTAGAATCATTTGGGAGTCGAGAGCCTACATGTCCAGAGCTTCTAAAGACATCAGAAAAGACAGAAGAAGAACAGAGGTCCGAGTTTGGCTCTCTGTGTCGCTTCTACACCCTGACCTGCCCTCCTAGTCAGTCTGTCAGCACTTGCAGGCGAATGGTTGAGGAGAAGTGTCTCACACGCTTCAAGAAATGTCGTAAGTAAATGTTTTTCAGGTGCTCTGTTTTATGAATGTAGAAGAAAATGTGCTGTATCATCTTGTTTCCCTTTTTAAAATTATACCTTAATGCAGAGCTTTGCTCCCTCTCTGCCATCTAGAGTTGCACTCTTTCCTGCAGACTCTGTTGGACTTGCTCCAGAGAGCTGAGGACTATATCAGGGATAAAGTTGACTTGACATTCTTCACCCAGACTCTGCCTCAGCTGGTGGAGCACATCTACAGCACAGCTTTCAGTCACACCAGAGACAGGAGGGATGTGAGCCGTGGTCTTCTACAGATTGAAGGTACATGAGCGCCACCATCGTGTTTATGCATGTTTGGAAAATGTTTGGAAAACTGAAGAAACACTCATTAAGAATTTTCCTGCAGAGTTTTGCAGCATGACACACTGAAGACTTCATTGTGACGGGTGTTTTATTACTTGCAGAACAGCTAGGTGGAGCTGTGGTGCCAAAAGAGCAGGGTCCCTCACCACCGACCCCTGCTTTGTTCAAAGAAGTGGGCCCTTTGCTTGACGACTGGGAGAAATACCTAAGAAACATGGCGGAGGACACTGACACATCCACAGACATCCCCTCCTCCCCAGGCAGACAGACTCTGAACATTTTCCTACAGGTACACTGTTTGGTCGGGGTAGAATGCTTCTCAGACTTTCAGAATGTTATTTAATGTACGCTGGTACATTTTATGTTTTCACATCCCGTCTCCAGACAGAGGAATCCTCAGTGCATCAATTAGAGGGAGAATATCGAGCCGCTATCTCAGCACTGCGCTCCAAACTGGACTCCAGAGCTGCTCCTCCCATCCTGCACTGGGATGCAACCTACCTACTGAAAGATTCTCCCAACATTCCCACTTTTCCTACTCCTTTTTCTGGAACACCAACACACACTAGTGGCTCCTCCTCTCAGGACTCTTGGTCACTTTTAACAGCACTGATGAATGAAATGGAAAAAGCACTGATGCAAGATGAAATTGTGACAGTAGATGAATCACACCGTATGACCTTATCCAGTTCCTCTCCTGATGTTACATGGCACATCTCTTCCAAGGATTTCACTTTTGATGACACTGAAGACAGAACAGAACTTCCTGCTCAGTCAACAGCTTCAGTCCATACAGTCACTGAGGGCGACCCCGCAGAGACAACTGCTGACCCCAGAAAAACTCTGCCGGCTGTAAAGAGTTTAAGTCTTCACAGAAATTACAGGAGCCTTCTTCGTAAGAGGCAGATTCCTGGGGCCAGTGGGAAAAGTATGTGCCACTCATAGATTTGACAAAAACTTTTAATACTTATTTAAAAAAATAATACCAAAGTGTTTCATTGGTCTCAAGTGAAATGTTGTTTTTTCAATAGTTTGTCCTGAAGTAAGAGAGTCTTCACATAAAATCAGCCAAGTCAGAGACTCTTACAGCTGGGTCTTAAGCATCCCGAACAAGAACCTAAACATGAACTTCCAAGAGGTAACTCATCACTGAAGAAGGAGAGGGTTAAAATAAATGTGCAGCAGTGAATAAAAACTCCTGAATTGTTTGGTAACTTATAATTTGCGCCTCTAATTGAGTCTCTCTTTTCTGTAGGTGTTAGTTGATCTGAGCTCCAAGAATAATCGAGGACTCTACCAGGCCCGTGTCAGAGCAGTAGTGGGGGGACGACCTTTGACCTTCTACAGTCTTGTGGGGCTGGAGAATGAGTCATTCTACCGCAGCGTGCCGAGGATCATCGCTGTGGCACTGGAGGCACTCAAGACCTAACTTCATAGTAATGCCAAGTGAAATAAAAACAAAAAACGACGGACTCATATGAGAGTAGATGAGTGTTTAAAAGCCATCTGGAAAGGCCATTTTGGGACAATCTCACACAAACGTTACTTTTCCTGTCATATTGTTTAAAAGCATTTTAACGTTTTGTTTCGCGCCTGAGTGCCTGACTTAGGTTCTAAGGTTCAAAATGAAAAGAGAGTTACGAATGTACCCATCACGTTGCAGTTTTTTTATGTGATTGGAGACACAGCCTTGTCTAACTTATAAATCTGTATAAAATGATAAGTTATTCATATTGTGATACTGTCTTTTGCAAAGGTTGAGCCTCTTGTGAAGCATGCAGACTGTATATTATTCATGTTATCTTTATTGCTGCCATATTTATTTGTATAGAGAAAAGTCTGTATTTTTGTAAAAAAAAAATATCTATATATAATAAAATCATTATCAATGTTATTTTGGTGTGAGCCAATCAGATTTGTCAACAGTAATGTTGCTAATCCAACAGTATTTTTGCTGCTGCAGTTCTTCTGAGCACCACACAATATCCTTTGAGGTTGGTTGTGATGCTTATCTCAGGATCCCTTTCCGGCCAAGCCCTCCTGTCAGCACAGCAGCTGCTGTAGTGACCAGTAACTCACCGTCTTCTCTCCTTATTTTCAGGATGGGGGGATTGTAACTGGAGCCAGAACTCATCTGACCTTAGGAGCATCTTGTAGTCATCTTGTAGAGTAAGACAATTGCAAATTTGGGCGACTGTTGAAGAGGTGATGCTCACTGACTGGTACACAACCCCCCCCCTTCATTGTGTTATGTTGGTCCACGACGTGGATCTAAACCACCGTTTGATTGTAGTCATAATTGGCTAAATGTACCCAAATAAACTAAAGGAGCTTCAGAATTATTATCTGCCCCCTAAATTCTGCAAGTGTTTTGTGCTCAGCTGAAATCCTAAAAGAGGGATATGTCTGAAAGAGTGTGTAACAGCTGAATAAACACACACACATTCGTCTGTTGCAACACATCAACTCTTGCCTCTGACTGGTGTGTTTACTTGTGTGTGTGCCGTCTACAGGAACACACTGCCAGACACAAACACACACACACATGCGCGCACACACAGAACAGACTAATGATGGCCACAATGTGTCAGCAGCCTTCACAGAGCCTGCTCAGTCATCACTGAGGGTGTTCTGTAAATGGACAAGTCTTATCACCTGTTCCCCCATCCACTGTACGTCTTTTTTTACTCTCTGGCTTTGTGGACCCACACAGCAATGCTGTTTCCATCTCTTTAATATCTTACATTTCTGTTTGCACTCCTTTTATTGTCAGTAACCCGTGCTATTTTATTTGCTCCGGTTGGACATTTGAATGACAGGTGCACTGTTCAGAATTACATTTCAGTGCATTTTGATGGTGTACCTTAACACTGGACGGCAGCCACATGGAGTACAATGCCAGAACTATGTGCATGTTATGTTCCGTGTGTGTGTGTGTGTGTGTGTGTGTGTGTGTGTATTGTGACAGCTGGTAATGTAGTACTGGAAATACACCCTTTGGATTTAACCCTAGCAATCATCAACCTTCCCAGCAACCCCCCCCCCACATTCCTTTGACCCTCAACCCTCCCATCAACTCGAGCCCTGTCATCTGCCGGGAAATTCACACACACATTCACACACACACACAAGCAATGTGCCAGTAGCTCTTTCAAGTAGCGTCCGTGTGTATGAGATTAGTGATTGAAGCTTTGTCTTAGTCGGTGCAGCACAAACAGACGCACTGATGGGTTCTGGTTCTCCGCGCTCTCTGTCACTCTTCGTAAGGGTGTTTGTGATTTCAGCTACAGGTAGGAACGCTGACCAATCAACCCACTGCTGCATTTTCACAAATGATACAATATCTTGTTAGTTTGGTGTGGTGTGAATTTGTAAGTAGTATTTTATTACCACTTGCCACTGTGTAGAGTACAAACAAAATAATAAGCTAAATATGAATGCGTGGCAGGAACAAAGTGTAACATAAATTACAAAGTTACATGACAAAGACGAAACTTAAATTACCTATAATGTTTGACCCATCCAACTGTTATTTAAACAGCTTGCTACAAATTGTTATTTTACTACTAAAAACTATTCAAACAAAACAGTGGAGTTCAACTTTAATCTGACATTTACAGTACATATACTGTAAATCTCTAATGTAAGTTAAATTGGGATAGTGATTTAAAAAAGCGTCTACTCATGACCATTATATGTCAGGACTTCTATCTAAGGCACATTAAAGCCTGTGATCAAAAGACAAGCAGCAGAAGCAGCTTGTGATATTTCTAACTTTTGGTCCCATGCAAGGTTCAAGCTTCAAAAACACTCAGCTATACATTATTTTCACATGACTTAATTTTTTTCAAACTGTAGAGAGTGTTTTTCACCAAACTTGACAGGTTTTTTTAATGCAGGTCATTGCATTGGATGGTGGATCCCTTTAAACTTGCCTCTTTGCCTCTTTTCTTCCCATGACTTTGTTTGTGGTTTGTCTGCAGCTTCAGCCATCAATCTTGAAGGGGAACTTTTCAAGGATCTGATGAAGGGCTACAACAAGAACATTCGACCCATGGAGAAGAACGGTGAGATCACTCAGGTGCCCATCAAGATGACGCTCACCAACCTCATCTCCTTAGTGAGTTACACTCCGTCTGCTGATTTAATTGGAGGCAGTGGCTGCACGGATCTCTGAGTTAACGCAGTTTGCTAAACTTTTATCTCTCCCTAGAATGAAAAGGAGGAGGCCCTTACGACCAGCGTCTGGATAGAAATGGTAACCACGCACACAGCTCAATGGCAGATTTTTTTCAGCTGCTCTGAAATGATGATGACTTTTCTATTTAGACAAAATTATAAGTCAAACCCACGGAATTTCTGTTTGCAGCGATGGTGTGACTACAGGCTCAGGTGGGACCAACCACCCAGGTCAGCTCTGTATGGAAACATCACCTCTCAGCTACGTGTCCCATCCAAGAGCATCTGGCTGCCAGACATCATACTGGAGAACAAGTGAGTGTATCAAACTTCACATGCAAACATGTTTACAATTTATAGGAGGACTATTGGGGGTGCTAGATTATGATAATGACGTGGGATAGAAAAATCTTCAGCATTATCTTTAGCAACAAGTTACATAACTTTCCCCAGGTCACAAACAACAACTGCAACAATGACAATAATATATAAATTTGTATATTTGTATCAGATATTTCAAAGTTGTCAAAATGTCAAAATATTTTAAATTGATTCTTCTGAATTAGATTCTTCTGCACAGTGAGATATGGATAAGGATTTTTAAAATATGTGTGTGAACTTTATGAGTATATGACCTGTTCAAGCCAAATATTTGGATTGAATAATTTATAACTTTCTTTCCTCTGATTTTGCAGTGTGGATGGGAAGTTCGAGGTAGCACTTTACTGCAATGCACTGGTGTCTCCAAACGGCTGTGTGTATTGGCTGCCTCCTGCCATCTATCGCAGCGCTTGTACCATCACTGTCAACTACTTCCCTTTTGACTGGCAGAACTGCACCATGGTTTTCCGGTGAGCAGATTTTGGATGTGCCAAGGACGTTGTTGTCTTCACAACCAGAAACAAAAATTGCCTTATGGTCATCACATTTTTGTAAGAATTAAGACAGATATAAGATAAAATCATGGTACGGATTAAGAGGTAAGAAAATATACGAGGCTTTTTTGAATTTGATAAACACAATAAAATGAAACAAAATACTCAAACAATTACTGACCCCGTCCACCACAACATTAACATGAGCAGCGGGTGTTACTGTGGCTCATCTGTCTATGTTAACAGATTTTTTTAACAGCAATACTGGCATAATAAACACTTCAAAAATAAAACATTAACTTAAGTTTAGTTGTTTTATCAACATGTTCCACAAATCTTAGTAAGAACCAAATATATTAAAGTTGTCAATTTAGTGGGCTTGCTTTACAGTAACACATTTTTTTCCACATTGATCATATAAATAAATTGAGGGAAATATTTAAAGTCACTACTTTAATTGAGTGATTTCATATGGAACTAAATAACATATTTACTGAAAGGCTACTTGTTTTACATTTACAACATTTACAGTTTGTGCTCAAATTACCAAATTCTAAAGGTTTATGTTAGTTTGAGGTTCAGCACCACTTATTTTTTCTTATATAATATTAATATATGTTATACATAGATTCATTTATTCTCAACCAAAGTTACACCCAAGGGGTGACGAAATGTGAATGTAATGCAATTCAGTCCACGATGAAGTGGGACAATGAAAATGAAGTAATAAGATAGAGGGAATTAAATCATAATTAAAATAATAATTTCTTTACTTTCTAAGGAGTGGATTGCACTAAAATAAATTTGGACTCTGGGCTGTTCACAGATGCACTGTGCTCAAACAACACAGTGTCCAAACCACCAGCCACACTCTATTTTATCAAGCTGTCTCGTACAGATGAATGGATGCTTGTGTTTGTTGTGGAGACAGACCACATGTTTTGTCCCTGTGTTCAGCTCTCAGACGTACAGCGCCAATGAGATCGAACTGGTTCTCAAAGAGGAAAATAACCACACAATGGAGTGGGTGGACATCGATCCAGAAGCTTTCACAGGTACAAACGAATCCGTAGCCTGTATGAAAGGTTTTAAAGGTAGATGAAAGTAATTGTACCAAGTAAAGTCAGAATAGTGTGATGTAAAGTGCAGTAGATTGTGTTTTGCTTTTAAAATTTGAATGGTTTTGTTGTTAGAGAATGGAGAGTGGGTCATCAAACACAGGCCAGCCAAAAAAGTGATCAACTCTCAGTACACTAAAGACGAGCTGGAGTACCAGGAGGTGGTCTTCTTCCTCATCATCCAGAGAAAGCCCCTCTTCTACATCATCAACATCATTGCTCCTTGTGTGCTGTTCTCTTCCCTCGGATTACTAGTCTACTACTTACCTGCCAAAGGTCTTTTTCTAAAAACTGCCTAGTATTGCTACTGCATACCGTGTTCTTTCGACAACACCTTACCAATCTGAGTATTGTTTTTTACAGCCGGTGGCCAGAAGTGCACCATGTCTATTGCTTGTCTGCTGGGTCAGACTGTGTTTCTCTTCCTCATCGCCAAGAAGGTTCCAGAGACTTCGAAGGCAGTGCCTCTTATTGGAAAGTAAGTTCATGTGCATCACATTCAATTCAACGTTCAGTTCAACACCTGTAAATAACAGTGATTCACAAACTTCTGATGGCAGGTACCTCATGTTTGTGATGTCAGTGACCACCGCGGTGGTGATGAACTGTGTGATAGTCCTTAACGTTTCCCTGAGAACACCCAACACTCACAAAATGACAGACAAAGTCCGAAAGGTGAGTCTGTGGCTTGACATCTGTTTCCTCAAGGGAGTTTTTGTTAAGGTGCTGTATGAACATACGCAACATACTGAACATCAGCATATTTGTTTTTTATCACCGAATTACCCTTTGACCCCTCAGATCTTCCTAAACATCCTGCCTCGGCTGCTGAGGATGCAGATGCGACCATGGACACCAAACACCGACACAAGCTCAGAACCTGCAAACGGTAGACGTCTGCTTACAGACAGGGACAGTTTGTTTCTGGTTCCCTGCCGACGCCGTAGCTCCATGACCCTCATCACTAAGGCAGAGGAATACGCAACAAAAACAGCTCGATCTGAGCTCATGTTTGCCAGACTTAAAGAAAGAAATGGGTTGATGAAGTCAGTGTTAGAGAAGCTGCGTAAGTATACAAATATGCATTTGTGCATGTTGTTGTATAATTGTGAGTCTTTTCTCTTCTAAGTGGATGGATATTGGTCTATTTTGCCTCCAGATGATGGGCTGGAGGCGGGCACAGCCGAACAGCTTAGTGCCAGTTTGGCAAAGGCTTCTCCAGAGCTGAAGGCGTGTGTAACCTCCTGCAAACACATAGCTGAGACTGCAAGGCAACAGAGCAACTTCCAAAATGTGAGTTTTTCATTTATACGCCAAATAGCCAAGACATTAAAACCACCAGGTGCATTCATGCTGTTCTGTACATTTCCTTATCATCCTATGCCTAAATTAACACCAACAATACTCTTTCAATACTGTACTTCTTTTTTAAACTCAGGAGAATGAAGAGTGGTTTCTGGTTGCCCGGGTGATTGACAGAGTCTGTTTCATTGCCATGGCGATGGTGTTTTTTATCGGCACCGTTGGGATATTTCTGATGGGCCATTTCAACCAGCCTCCCTCTTTACCTTTCCTTGGAGATCCAAACAAGTATCTCCCTCCACTTGTTAATATAAGTGAAAACAGGATAGGAACAGACCTTCTGGGGTGAACCAGGAAAATGATCATCAGTTTTCATCTCTCACACATAAATATGACGGTGCCTGCCAATAATCCAATCACTGGCACAGAGAGAATAGAGAAGATGCAGCTGTATGTATTTTCTGAACTGGTCAGGTCAGTTGCAATGGATGTGTGGACTGTCACAGAGTTTAAAGTCAAACATGCTTGTTCCAGGTGATAACAGTCACTGCACATGCAGACAGGTGGTAGCACTAACGTTTTCTGAAAGTTTATCTAGTGAGACATAGTGTTAATCCTACATGCCACACTGGCAAATCATCCAAATGAATGTTTCTTTTCTCTGGGATTTTATGTTTACACAACTGACCATCTCAGAAATGTTTGATCCTGTTTGGCACCTGATTCAAGATGCAGATTAACAGCATTGACACCCCCCAGGCTATCAGTGAAACTCCTTGCTCAGACCCCCACTTCAGGAAGCAGGATTTCAATTACATGGCTGACTGGTGCCTTTCTAGTCCGACAAAAGGCAGATCCGGCTGGTTGGGATGGAAACACACACACGGGGTGAGACAAACCTGGGGGACAAGAGAAGTGGACATCTCCAGACAAACACAAAGCCAAACATTACTACTTGAGAATTCATGAAAAACGCAGAGGTGGTGAGGAGGTTGGTGCTTAACTCCTCCTGATCATGACGAGGGCTGTTTTTGTGTCTGCTCTCTGCCTTCTCAGATTATCAGTGTGTAGAAAGCCGGAGAATGAACACAGATGGTAAGCAAGATACTTATTTTCTGTTATGTCGGATATAAAGAGATTAAACGCTGCAGGAACTTTTTAGCCAGCAGAGAACCTGTATTTTGACATAGGACATACTTTGAAAAAGAGCTGCTTACTATAATATTTATTTGTTGTGGAGAAAATTACTGTAGTGTTGCATGTAGCTGTAGAATGAAACCAAACTGCAACAGGAATGCGTGTGATGTGAATAAAAAGAGGCTAAGCCTGGTTGTTGTGATGAAATCACTTTGTCTTAAGAGGAGTGTGTTTGCTTTGCTGCCAGGGAACCTGCTCTTAGAGCTCAGTGAGATGGAGTAAAAGTTGTTCTTTATAAAAAAGGGTAATGCTTTATGCTACCGGTCCCATATGTTTTAGATTATTTTTGCTATTTAGCTGTTAATTACCAGCATTTTCACAACTTAAACACACTTCATAATTTATTACTTCACCCGCTCAGAGGCAATGCTTACAAACTCATTTGTAAATAAAAAAATTAATAATGTCTAAACACTCAAATTATTTTTTTAATGTCTTTCTTGAAATATTTAATGAATACTGATACATGTTTGTTAATTATTTTTGCTTGCTGAATTTAAATGTAAAAGCAATAATAAATAACATTTTTATGTCTATTATTCAAATCATCAGAACATTCCCTGGAATTTAAATAAAAAAACAGGACATGAAAAATCAAGCATTACAAGAGGGAGATTTTTAAGGGCGGCTTTGGAAATTTAGATTCATGTGGGGTCAAACTCTCCTGTAAACTGTTATTTCTAAGGTAAATTATTTTAAAAATAGACATTCAAAATAACAATTTTCACAAATTAGACATTATATTTCAGGATCACACATACTTTACTAAAAGTTTGGGAACTGCTCCATTACAAGATTAATATTAGATATTAGATATATATAGAACAGTTTACTGTCAACTCGACTAAGGCTGAGCCTGTTTTTGGACACATTTTCATACAGTATTTTCACATAAATCTTTAGTTTTATGCCATGTCAGCGGTAACCAACCAGCCTCTTCCCTTTGGCCGACTGGAGCGAGAGAAGCACATCCAGATGATTTTCAGAGCTTTCCAGAATCGCTGTGGCCCATCACCTGAGTGCCATTCCTCAGGGGAACCCAAACCCTACCAGACGCCTCCTGAACAGATTTCAGGTCTGACTCCTGAGGTGAAGATAAAAAACAGCCACAAGCTGCCACCAGGTAAACCAAACAGGCCTGGGCTGGAGGAGCAGAGGCCTGGAGGTGCAGGGGGATCAGACTTTACATCTATTTTGGAAACTCTTTCTCAGATTCACATTACTGCTAAACCAGAGCTGCAAGGTAGGAAACATAAGCGTGTAAAAAGCGATAGTACCAATGCTGAGATTTGTCCATTTAAAGAAGTGATTGCTTCCTTATTATAGGTCCACACTGTGTTCCCAGGAGAATCTACAGCATTGCTGCTGGAGGCAACAGATCGCATTTAGTCGTTGCTGTGGAAGGTACTGGTGCATGTACTGGTGCATGTTCAGACAACATGCAGTCACATCACATCTGCATCTCGCATAAAGACGGAGTCAGTGATGACGGTGTCTCTCATTCATGTCTCCCTCTGTCAGAGAGTTCTTGTGTTTGTCTTCAGTGTTGCGGTCCAGCTCGGGCTTGTACCTTAAGGGGATTTGACTGTCAAGGCCATCAGATCTTTTATTTTGAAAGGCCCCTTAGGGTGGATGCCTGCTGCATTGGCTGCTGTCTGATGGAGATCAGAGCCTACACACCACAAAAGCATTTGATTGGCACCATATGGCAGAGGTAGGTCAATCTGAATCTATTTTTATATCTACTGGTGTTACTTAAGAACTAACACTTATTTGGAAATCAGTAGTACCTACTCATTATAATAAAATTAAAGAGTGTTTCTTAGTTATGCTAATTTATAGCTGCTTCTGCTGCAATACATTTCAAAAGAAATGGTGAAGCTATTACTACTTTGACCATCTATATTTACTTCAGATACTGTATGATGCTTTTGTTGCATTTGCAAGTGGTTAAATTAGCTCCAGCTCATTTGGCTATAATAATCTGTTGCCCATGAAGTTGGAATAGATATTTAATAATCCATAAAAATCCAGTTTGAAAGGTGTTGTCCTCTTGTCTGTCTGGTGCTGCTTTGGTAATTTTACGTTATTTTACTTTATTTTGTTTAAATTGTAAAAATAACACAAAAGAAGGGAGAGTGTATTCCACCATAGCAATTCAGCTAAAATACACATTTCAAGCTTGTGCTGCAAAATAAGAACCTGACATCCTCAGTTAAAGGACCAGTTTCTTCACATTAGAAAAAAAGAAAGAAATACATTTTTTTAAATTAATAAAATTAAGACATTGCCACATTGTTTCCACTGAGACAATTTTATATCAAAAAATGCTCCCTGTGAAAATCTGTGAGCAGTGTGTCTGGGGCATTTCCAAGGTGGCACGTACGTATATGAACGTGTGTTGCAAATTTTTTATTGTGCATTTTTCACGTTTAGCTCATTCATGTTGGTGAATGAACCCTTTAACCCTTTGACAATCCCTTGATAAATCCCATTTACCACCCACTGTAACCCACCACCCGTCTTAGTACTTTACATTCTCAGACCAAACAACTTGTTATGTGAGCCTTTTTCCATGGCATTCCCAGTGTCTGGCCACCGTAGATGCCCGGGCCTGTCTGTAAATAGCCTTAAGAGCCTTTACTGTTCCACAATGCATGGGTGTAGTCTAAACCTGGGGGGAGTTAATGAACAAAACAGTTGTCTGCATGGAGACACGCTAACAGAGCTGCACAGGAGTGGGAAGGAAGGAATGTTGAATCCTTCTGATATGAATGTTGGCCAATAAGAGGAATGATAGCAGGCTGCCCCTCAATCAAACCAAAATACTTCCCTCTTCATCTGGCCTGAATTTGATTCCAGAGTTCACTGGGGTGCCTTCGGTGTGTCAGATTTAGAGTTTTCCAGAAGTAGAACTCACTTGTGTCCAATTAAGAATGATCTGGCAGAGGTTTCAGTGATCAGAGATCTGGTCACTGAGCTATATTAGTTGTGAGAATAAAGCACGGCCCAGTTTGAACTCTCTCGACACCAAGCAAACAATGCTTTTGGTGCTGCAGAATCATGACAGCTGAAAATGTGATCAACCAAGCATCACAACTGGGCTGTGCCACTGTGCAACGTACTGGCCAGTGTATCTGCCAGGTTTCTTTGATGCACAATTATGTGAGATAGTATGTTGTCTGTTGGCCAACTGCGTTGCTAGGTGGAGCATGTTCACCCCTCTCCTAGAAGTGTGTGATGCAGAGGGAACATCCACACTCAGAATCCAGGGCTCCTGCTGTCCGTGCCGCTGTTCCTCCAACCAGCAATTTCAGGTAGTAAAATTTAAGCAACCTTAAAATAAAGCCCCCTGTAAATGAATTGGAACACAGGGCGGATTTGATTGCTTTTGCTAAACAATGACAGCATTTGGGTTTAAGTTTAAAAAGAAAAAACTAGAAGTATCTATATGATCCTTTCCAAAATGATTGGAACATGTTTCTGCTGTTTCTTTAAATGCTTTTAATCACCTTGAGTTTTACCCATAAAAACTGCATATTTTGTTCAAAAACAGATATGACAACATAAAAATGTTGCTGGAGAAAAACAAGCCATTTAAAATCTGTGTTACATCGAAAACACTGCACAAACAGAAAGAAAATACACTGGGCGTACTGACCACAGGAACACACTAACAGCTGATGATTGTGACAGCTGTTAAGTTTCAATGATGTCACCAACAACCAGAGCAGGTGTGAAGGTTTCACCATCCACCATTTGAAGAAAACTTTAACTATGAATAAAGAGCCTTTTCAATGCAAGTTCCTCTTCAAGAGTAAGATTCAGAAAGCCAACCCAACTGAACACTCATTTTACCTGCTGAGGAGGAGATTAAAGGGAGAAAACCCATAAACACACAACTGAAAGAGTCACAGCATTTACGTTCTCATTGCAAAAAAGGAATTTCCAGACAAATTTTATTTAACAATCTGTTCCAGTATCTTTGAAAGAAATACTTTGTGTTATCATACAAAAGGCCTTATCTTCTGTGTTTAATGTATCCAAGTGTGATTCCATAAAATCAAAGCTGGAATTGTGAACTTTAATCTTTCATCAATCTTTCGATCTTAAATCCAAATGACTTCAGTGTAAAGCAAGTGAACTAGCCTGGCTGTTCCAATAATTCTGAAGAAGACTAAATAAAATAGGCTACTGTTTGTATGGGTGTATTTCACACGCTATGTTTGGTTTTTAATCACACACTAGATTGTCTCCAACATTGGTGAGAAAATAGGCACAATATGGAAGAAATGGCCTGGATTCAATGATGAGCACAACATGGACCATGAGTATTTTGGTTTGGAGGGTGAGTTCATTTACAGGAAATGACTTGTCAGATTCCTCGTGAAATGTTACGGATCAAATACATCTTTTTCTGTCATGTGGTAACTGTGTTTTTTTCCCAGATATTTCTCATTTTTATTTTTGAGAGTTTTAAAACAAAGAAGGAACAAGGCTTAACGCTTACTGACAGTAAATTCTAGATGAAGATTGGCAGAACTTGTCTTCTCGTTACTTGTTTCGCTTGCTGTAGAATTTGTTATACTTGATATCTGATAACTTTTCCAGCAAATGGAGTCTTTTCACTTAAAAAAATATCCTCTGATGTTTAGCATAGATATTTTTCAGACAGTATGAGTTGATATTGCAGCAAAATCCTGGTGGAACAAATAACATTAATAATGGTTAAATGTTATGCCTTAATTAGTCAAATAAGTAATGACGCCATTTTAAAATCTCTTTCACTTCTCCAGTGCCACAAAGCATGGAACCGAACACTAAACTGCTGCTGTTGGCAGCCACTTTCCTGTTGGTAAGCAGACAAATTTAAATTACCAATTATAGGCAGTATAAAGAGTAAATTGCCATTTACAGAAAAATCTTATAATAATCACTTATGCTGTGGATTTGTCATTTCTCAAAAAAACAGTCCCTCACACATAACCAATCTGTTCTGATTTTCTTTACAGTATCACATGTTCTTTGAGATGAGCTGACCAGTGACATGGACCAGTCTTTACAACAGCTGAAGTTTTGCAAATGGACAACACCCAAGATAGACAGCCAGGTCACACACTTCATGGCACCATGTTCAAGACTTTTTTTATGTTACAAAGAACAAAAATTAAGCAGAACCTTGCTTTCTTTAATTGTTCATTTCAGTTGTGGTATCCATTTATCAAAAAACGAAAAAAAAGACAGTCAACTTTAGCAGCAGATGCATATTTGACATTTATTGCTATATTCCACCAGGTGTACATTCAGAAGAGTTTCACTTCTGACACACACCCACACACACCTGCAGCCATCATCACACCAGCAAACATGGGCAACATTACAATTTTTCCAAACATAGGTGCCTTCCTGACATGGTTTCAATACAACGCTCCTAAGTAACTGGTAAAAACTGTAACAGACCCTGACCCTGCGCCAAGCTTTGTTTACTAAGCATTGGAAAAGGAGTGACGGTCAGTGTTTCAGGACTCCCATAAGACATTAAAGCAGAGTTCAACCATTGGATTCATTAAAGGCGGGGTAAAGACAAAACAGACAGCAGAGAAACCCGGTTCGGTTTGGGCTCGAGGCCAGGCACAGTGATTTGGGCAGCATGGCAGTCCATTTCGAAGATGCTGCTTCTACAGCCTTCTGCACAACACAACATGGTCCTCATCCTTTGGGATTACATTTTCATCTTAAAGAGTTATCACGGGTTTACTTGAGCAATCTTTGAAGAGAACTATTTACATATATACTGGACACAGTACTGGTAAATATTCTACTTCCAAAAGACCAGACGAACTGTGGTTAAAATACAGCACTGTAATAAAATACCGTCTACTGATGACCCTGTTCGTTTCCCAATAATCCAGATTAACACTTTCTATTATTAACTGCAGAAAGTGTGATGTTTAGCAGTGTGACACATTATAAACAGATTGGTTTTGTTGTCGTTTTTCTTTGTCAAGTACACTTTGATAACAGCTAATGACCCAATCCACAAACACCTCCCTTTGGTTGCAAGTTAGATGTTACAACTTGTTTTAATTTTTGTGGAGGCTTCGTTCTCATCTGGCTGATTAAAAAAATAACACATTTCTCTCTCCGGCTTGGTTCGGTGTTCTGTTGAGAGCCTTTTCTGTTTCCAATCTGACACCAACAAGGAATGGTCTTCTATCCTCTGTTCATGGCGTTTGCTCTGTCTTCAGTGCCAAACCACGCAGACGTATCCGTCCCTGGACTCGTCGTCCCCCAACACATCACAAATACACACACCTACACACAGCAAACAACAACAAAAAAAACTAAGTTAGCATAAGTTAAAGAGAAAAACTATGATTTCATTCTTCACTTGTGTAACAACTATTCTTACTCTTGCAGAGGTTCACTGTGTGAGGGGCTAACGTCCACCACTAGCATTCACCAGACCATGGAAGTCTTCCCATGCTCTGCAACAAAGGATGCAGCACATCATCATTCATTATAAATATTTATGCCGCAGAGTCAAGGTTATGCCTTTTTAATGCTAAAGAACATGAAACATCTTTGAGTTGACCTGTGGAAGCTGTAATGATGAATTTAATAGCTGTGATAAAAACATTTGATTAGGAAAATGTAAATGCTCAAATCCTAATTATTCACATCATCATGTTATGTTTAGCTATGTGTCATTTCCATGAGATCATGTTTGCATCTAGAAATTTGGTGGTGTTTTTGTTATATTTGTAAGGATTTGAAACAGTGATAAGTAGCAAATATTCAAATATGATAAGAAAAACAAATTCCTAATTAAACAAATTAATTAATAATATAACAAATATCTAAACAGTTTAGACTGAGAAACTTTAGCATAGTTTTATAAGAAAAAAAGAGCTTACATTGTAAATGTTACACACTAGTTTCATTTACAGTGTAAATTCATTCAAGGAACTACATGTTAAGTTTTAAGTTTGTGAGCATGCATTCATTGTGTTTGAGAAGGACAGAGGAGGAAAGTTGGAGAGAAAAATAATAAAACGAAGAGACATACATACTTAATGCTGTCTGTGTGTGTCTTGTACTCCATGATGGTGTTGGGAGGTAGATTCAGCACTCTGCGCAGGGTGTCTCTGATGCGGGCAGTGGTTGCCTGGTCACTAGCAGTTTTGTTCCAGATGGAGATTATGTCCTCCTGGGAAAAAGAAGCGTGAAGATAAGTCTGAGTGTATTGAAGTAGGTAATGTGTGAATACATGGCACTGGTTTGTCTGCTGGTGGAAATACCTGGAAGCGTACCGACACCACAGCCCCACAGATCTCTTCACCAACCATGAACTGCTCCCCAAGCATGGCCAGGATCAGGTTCTCCCAGCACCGAGATGCTAGGCCTTTCCGCAGACGGATGATCCACTTCCCACCCATCTTATTGGCATCATCCTAAACATGACACGTGTTTTAGAACATGTCTCTCTTTTATAACCAAATTCAGTATGTCTCAGTAAAGAACCACTCTTTATGGAAAGTTAAGGTTCGAAGTGCCATGCACAAGGGATTTAAGAGACTCTGTGATCTTGAAAAAAATGTTTCATACTTCAAATTTTCTTTTAGATACAAATGAAATTCGTGAGTTGTCCATAAGTGTTGTCCATTTCATGGACACACAAAATATCTTTCTCCATTTCAGGAAAAATCCAAAAATTTATTTATAACCTTGAATTTATTGTTTCTTTTTCTGTTCCACCCCCGATTTTGCACAAGTTTGCTGTTCTCAAAAGTAATGAAGGTCTTGCCTGTCAGATGTCTGGAGTGCTGAGTACACAAAACTAACTTAATACTAAACTAATATTTTCTTCACCTCATTTAGGTGATTTGACTGGCATATTTAATAACAGAAACTCCAACATTTTAGTTGAAATTCTCTTTGTAACCTTGTTATAGACCTTAGCTTCCACTCCAAATTTCTGTCCAGTAGCATTTTGTTTGACACTGTACCAAAAAACAAAGCCGGACAGGAGCCAGATGTGCCAATTTTACAGACACTGGTTATGTTAATGATCATATCTTATGGCAGCGCAGCTTCTCAGGAACTCAGCAAATTGAAGACAACATTGTGCAGTTAAGAGACTTTGGGAAATCTGATGTAAAAAATGAGCAACATGCCCCAAGAGGAAACTTTAACCAAGAATGCAAATGTGTTCCTGCATGAGGCCCATTGTAATACAAGATGCAGCCTTTAGTGTACAAGATCTTAACAAGTCCAAGATATAAGTAAGTGTGTACTCACTTCCCACATGGGTTTAATACCCTCTTTGAATAGGTGAAAATCACTATGGCCTGTCAGGTCACCTGGCCGGATCATGTGACTGTAAAAACGCCAGAACTGCTCCACCTTCAGAAAGAGAAGAAATTTTCACACTTAGGCTGTGTCTGGCTAAGGTGATGAACAGAAGCCTCCCAATCTACTGTCTGCACCGCATAAAGAAACCTGACGTACTGAGGCAAAGCTGCCAATTTGTTTGATGTTCTGCTCGTAGCTCTGGGTGCTGGCTGGTCTCCCTGGGGTGCGTCTGGAGTACCAGAAGGTGTAGTTGTATTGAAGAGGGTGCTCACCTGCACCTGGCACAACCATCTGTCAACAAGAAAAAGGTGAATTTTGGAATGACCTGTGGAAGCTTGAACACTTATGAGTCATTCTTCAGTAGTCTTACCTTTTTCTTGGAAGTGTTCTGTTCTTTGTCTTCGTCTTCAATTTTTTCCTTTTCGCTGTCTTTGGGTGAGCCTTGGTCCTGGTCGTGGTCTCCACTGTCATCGTCTTTTAGACTGGAATTAGGAGAAAGATGGACAGCAAACAGTTAAGATTAGATACACGTCATGCAAGGAGCACTACATTTTTTAGGAAGAGTACATCTTACTAAAACTGCTGCTGATTCCATATCTGTAACACATCCAGATTTTATTAAAATCCCGTTTAATTACAATTAACCACAACTAGATAAACGTGAGGGGGACCTTCCAAGCCTGCAGTTTTGCCACTGGCAAATGACGATTGCTGATCACAACTTTAATTCAAGTAGGATTTACAGCAGGTCGGATGAATGAACGTTATATTATGCATGTTTCTGCTAGGAGAACATAAAACGCTGACAGCTGATTGGTTTTTAGCCCCGTACCTTGCAAACAGGTGCATTGCGCGAACGTACGCGTATCCATCCGCCTGTAAGTTAGGCCGGTGGAAGTTTAGTTGGAGCCCAGTCTGCGCGCGGCTTCTCCCGCCTCTCAACAACCGCCACACCGAGGACTTCGGGCCTGTACGCCTTCCGCAAGGCTAAGCTACGGCTAACAACACAGTGAATAGCATTTTTTAAAAGTCAGTTTACGGGTTTCGTTTTTTACTCCCACTAGTTTTAAATGTCTTTATGAGCGTGGTCCTCTTCCATGTGTGTAAATTAATATTTGGAGCGCACACACCACGCCAGACTGTGGCAGACACACCTATCAACACGCGTTTCTAGCCGACTTTACGCTTCCGCTCCCGGGTAGACGTAGTGTCGCTATATGGAGATCCATATCCGCACATATCTCACATAAACTTTTGACTACTCACGCGTCAAATTTGTTGTTCATTATTTCCTTGGTCAGAGCTTTTCGGAGTCCGGCCACAGTTTCGTAAATTCCGCAGGAACGGCGGCGCGCACGCCGGAGGCAAGTGTGCGCGCACGCAGCGCCATGGTCGTGGAGATGAACGTGGAGATCAGGGGGAGACACACATCACTAATTTTCACTTTCATTTAGTGGAAACGTGCATGATGACATGTAGGTGGGGATAAATATAAACAAGACCACAACAAAGGTTCTGTTGTAACGTTTTAATTATCACATCTCATACAGAGTCCTATAGAAACAGCACCATACCACCCTGCTAAGTTCATTTTATCTGACTTTTAACTGTCACTCAAATAAATAATCACGAATCCTATGACTTCAACACACAGTGGTGTGGGTCGGAACAGGCAGGGGCACAACAGCACACACAAAAAAGGACTGGCGGCTTCTTCATGTGAATCAGCCTCCTCTGATGTGCTGCATCCCTCCTTTCATCCATTCCGTTCATCCACTTGTCATCTGTTCTGGCGGTCACTTCAAAAAGCGGTTCGATTCAGGTCCAAGCAGAGTGTGGACCCAGTCTGGGGGACAAAAGGGGAGCTGGAGGGTGAGAATGGAGTCAGGAGATAAGTGGACTTCTTTAGAAGCGGCCTTTTTAGTGATGGTCAGGGTGGTGATCTGGCCTGGGGATAAGGAACTGAGACAACCCTGTGTCTGTTTCCACAGACAAACAATGCAAGTCAGAAAAAGAGTGTCTGAGGACGAGTGATGGGACGAAAGTGCCTACATGGTATGGCACGGTATGGTGTGGTGAGGCTTGCTTGGCTCTGCTGTGGGACACCATCCCCTCTTCCCTTGCCCCCAGTGCCTCTGTGAGGACCTTGATGAGAGGGGCCTTTGTTCTAGGCCGGCAGGCGTACCAGTGAGTGAATAAGCAAGAGCAGTGGCGGCCCTCTTCAGTGGCGGCTGTTTGTTTACACCAGCTAGCCCCGTCATACTTCATTAGCAGCCCAGCCCACCGACAACCTCTGATGTACTAATCGCTGATGAGTGGGTGGCTGCCCAATAGCCCTGAGCCTCAGCGATTCAGGATAAAGGGGTTTCTAAGATTCCCAACACACACATTCCCACTAAAGCTCTCTTATCTGCCTTCCTTCTCAGCCACCCATGGTACACATGCATACACACAAACACACAGCCTCCATGGTGAGGGAGGATGGGCAAGCTGGTTCTTTCATTGTGGGCCAAGAGGCACAGGAAGGTGAACTGACATCAATGGAGCAGCAACAGTTGCAGAGAACTAGGTTTGCATCACAGAGATATGAGAAACCTGCCATTCAGAAAAATACACAAAGTTAGATTAAGGGATTATTCACTGCTGCTATTTTCTGACGCCAACCAGAAACTTAAGAGTATGAACATGAACTATGCATCCATGCAGCTTGCAACACTAAACTGCCATTTACACAAGACTTGCTGTGTAGATGCTGCTCATTG
The DNA here is from genome assembly GCA_033026295.1 of Channa striata. Classification (NCBI taxonomy): domain Eukaryota; kingdom Metazoa; phylum Chordata; class Actinopteri; order Anabantiformes; family Channidae; genus Channa; species Channa striata. The sequence continues at coordinate 8,017,945 of CM065185.1, read as the reverse complement.
ACTGATTCTGGTAATTTAGGACTACTAGTGCTAAAACTAGAAAAAGTTCACTCTAAAATAATGTATATTTTTGTTATAAGTTGAAACATTCACTCTAGAAAATGCAGATCATTGGAAACCAGAGCTTAAGGTCACACCTTCAAGATGTTTGATTTGTCAGCAGTTCAAAACCCAAAGAAGAAAAAAATTGGAAAATCTTGAAATTTGAGAACCTGGAACCAGCAAATATTTGGTAAGTATTATTTTATCTGATCTAACCAATTTTTTCAGCTGTCAAATGATGTTGACTACATTTAAAGTTTTACATTTAAATTTAATTCAATTGTTTGGCAGATGCTTATATCCAAAGCGACTTACAAGACATGAATTAAGTCATTACAGACACTACTTCATACAAACCTCCTGAATGGCTCTTCCCAATCTCTCCTGGCTTTTAACCACTTTTCTGAAAGAGACACACATGTATTATTTGTGACTGATAAAATATTGATATTTGATGCTGCTGCTATCATCTGCAAAAAACTTCAGGTATAAAACCAACCTGTGTATTCTGCGAGACAGGCTGAGGGTGAAGTTTGCCGAGCAGTCAGGCTGATAAGTGGATGGCACTATGGTGTAGGCTCCCGGAGGAAGACAGCAGGACAGACTGACGTCCTGAGTGTAACAGTGGGGGACACAACTGGCAACAGGATCCTCATCCCTAGGTAAAGCTTGTTCAGATACCCCTTCTGATAACTGAGCACAGTACATAGAAGTTCAATGGCAGTTTCCACTCATTATTAGATAATTTATCACATATCATATAATATACAATATATACAGTAGTGCAATAAAAGCATTTATTATATGTATATATAACTGGTATGCTTTTTGAGCTTGTTTTCATTTGTATGTCTTCTCTTTAATTGAGTTGGAAGTTTAACAAATCTTTTTTATCAGAAGATAATCAATCACTCTAAAGATAAAACTATACATACACACACACACGACTGTTTGTTGTATTTAAATTGTTTTATACCAGCACTGCTCTGGATCATGATGTGAAAGACTTTCCAATATTGACCGTCAAGCTCAAACTTCTCAATCCTGACACACCAAACAGCTAATTACATACTGAACAGGCAGGATGACTCAGGCAAACATCCCATAAGTAAGTGACCCATAACATAAATTACACCGGTATTCCCCTTTAATATGTGACTGACCTTATAAATGTGAAAGCCAATAGGATGCAGATCAGTCTCTGGGCGGCACTGCTGTAGTGTAATCCTGACATTAGGTGCTGATGTAATGTCTGGGTCATCACACACTGTAAAAGGGAAGCAGGGGTTCTGCCAGTGAGAGAGGAAGTTCCTGCTTCCTCCACCTGTTGTTCCCTCCACCCATGAGCCGCGGAAGTAAACGGTCTCCCACTCTCCATCTGTTGTTAATGGCAGTGAAGGCGCTGGGCTTTTCAGGGTGCTGAAAAGCCCAGCACAGAGATTGTTATGCTAAACATAATTCAAACAGAAACTTTTACAATTATACAAACACAGCACTTTATATAATGAAACATAACAGTAGATGAATAAACCTTCTGTACAATGTGTGGAGTAAAAGGTATAAGTGGTGTCGTTTAAACAAATAAAGATAACAATTTTTAATTGTTTGAATGGTGATTTTCATATTGACCAGCAGATGTCACTATTGATTTACTGTAATTTAATTCTAAGGAAAGTGATGATGCTAAAAGAAAATGTGTGCACATATTATTAAAATTTAAGTTCAAATTCAACTCAATTCAATTCAAATTTATTTATATAGTGCCAAATACCAACAAAGTCAACTCAAGGCACTTTACATAATAAAGTCAACACTATACAGACATTTAGAGAAAACCCAACAAACCCCCCTTGAGCAGCTATAGGCACCAGAGGAGAGGAAAAACTCCCCTTAACAAAAGAAACCTCCAGCAGAACTTGACCGGTTTGGGTGAGTGTAAAGTGGAGAGAGAACTTAATTATTAAATTAATAACTGATTTAGATCAGTTATTGATTAAGATTTAGCCTGTATTCCTGGTAAGGCTAGTAGGATTTCAAATATTTTGAAGTAAAAATATGCTATGCTATATCCAGGAAAACACCCTGGCAGCTGTGCAGAAATTGTCTCAAGGATTTCGAGTGAGGCTGCCATTGCGAGGATTTAAGTTATTGTAATTTTACTGATAATTATATCTCAAAGGTTTAGAGTAGGGTATAAAAGAGAGAGAAGAGTGAGGGCTTAGTAGAGTGGAGAGGATTTATTCTGGGTCGCTTGCTCCTGTTAGCTTGATTTCTCAAAGTTGAATATTGTAGCTTTAAGAAAATGTGTTCTTTACTTTCATATTTAAATTTTTTTAATTCAAGTATAGTTTAACAATTTGTTGCATCCATTTAGGAGTGCAATATTAATCTCAGCAATAGTGATGTGTTTACAACTAAGTTTTTTTTCTTCAGTGGCACATTTGTATCTGCCCAACAAACCTAAAGAATATATGCAGTTTAGATAAAGGATGAATGGACATTTGGCTCTGCAGGAAATAAAATCAACACACATCTGTAAATGTACCTACATGTTAACAAACCACGAGTGAATTTAGAATTTAATCCCAATTAGTTTCCCTTACCTGAGGGATGTGGGAGAGGAGGAAAAGACCCTGATGAGAAATCGGGCTTCTGCCCCTGGCTGGTACGTACTGGGGATCAGCAAATAGTATCCAGGCTCCAGCTCCCTGTGGAGAACAACCTCTCTCTCATAGGTGTGGCAGTGCGTAGAAGCACAAGGTGGTTTATTCAACATCCGGCTCAGATTAAAACGCTTCTTCTCCACCTGGTGACAGAAAAACATAAACTAACATACATCCACAGACACAAGAAAACCTGTTCTCATGTCAGTGATAGCACAAACCTTCCACACGTGTAGAGCGATAGCCTGGTAGTGCTGGTGCTTTGTGTTCTTGCTGTCCTCAAGAGGCGTTTGTGCATATTTCTCAATCTTTCTCCATTTTCTATGCTGCAGCAGAGATACCAGTACCTCTCCTTTTTCACACACTTTAAGCCAAAACTTGGGGTTAGTACCATAGCTGCTGTTGTTTCGGTTACCACCAGCAGAATGCCCTTTTATCCACCGGCCAGCCAGCTGATGGCTCTGTGTCAACAGATTTCCTGTAAAAGAAAAGAGTTGTAAGGGTAAAAAGGGGTAAAGAAGCTCAGTATCACAAAACCAACTTTAGAATATTAAATAGATTACCGGTATAGATGCTCTTTAGATGTCCCTCCTCACTAATGGGGTATCCTACTGTGACATCATCAAACTGGGACATGAATTCTGCTTCATCCAACCAGAACTCCCCCTCAGCCACCCTGGCTTGTAGGTCTGATGCACAAACAAGGTTGATAGAGCTCCAACCAGCACCACTGCAGAGAGTTAGAAAGACGTGGACTGAGGCAAGATTCCATTGTTAAGACTTTTACACACTTGCAAACATGTGACTTACCACTGTCTGGTTCTGAATGAATCTACAAATTAACAATACATCTAGTCTGCCAGGGCTTTAAGGGAACTTTCCCTCAACTTTATGCATACTTTTGAATGTTACATAAATAAATTATAGTCACTGGTATGTATGTATGGCAGTGATGAAGTTCTGAGCCATATTCATAGCAGCACAATGTGGCACAGCACCCTTACAGAATCGATGTGATTATGGTTAGTCCGCACAAAAGCCACAAATATGGAAGGTGGAATTTCAGGAGGTGTGTAGTTACACACATCTCAGCAGACAAATCTTCACTATGACATACATGCCTACCTCTCTACCCAGGTCCCTCCCCAGCAGCATCTGCCCCAGGGGTTTCTGATCCTGAGGAGCCGTACTATACTTTCTGACACTGTCCTCACATCCAACCACTCCATGACAGTCAGAGCATGGTACTGAACCAGCTCACTGGCACCTAAAACAGGCATACAACTCATCAGGTGATGTGAGAAATGATTAAAAAAAAAATCACTTTTATTTTCAGAGAAACACTAACCTCCAGGGCTGCAGTGAGTGGAGCAGCTGACCGCACACTCATCTTTCACCAGGTACACGAGGTTCAGGTCCAGCCTTCTCCTCCTGACGTTGTCATTGTCTTTTTCTGGCTTTTCCTCCTCTAAACCAAAGTCTCTAAGGCCCCAGTGTTCTGCCAGACCACCAGTCAGGTCCACAAGGGCCTCAGACACCTGCCCTGCCCACAGTCGCTCAAATGAGCCATAAAGCCTTGAGAAGGTGGAAAAGAGAGGGCATGAAATTTCAAAACATTACTAAATATTTTGTTGACAAAAGGTAACGTAGGTAAGTAAACTTTCCAAAGGTGTCAATAAAAAAAGAATAAAACTGGTAAATTTCATTTGTTATTTACTTGGCATAGGCCTTCTCCAACAGGGCTACCCAGAAAGCAGTGGGAGAGTGACAGCGTGAAAAGCAGAGGGTGGAATTAATACAGGGCAGGCGGTCATCAATGACCACCTTTGTCCAAAGTCCTTGCTGCCAAAAAAAAAACTGGAAGGAGCCCCTGTATCTGCTGTCACCCCACTGCGGCTGGTCTGTGGGAAACACCTGCAGAGAGACGTGGAATAAATCACTTTGGCCTTTCAGGACATTGATAACATGCTTATCACATACTTATTCACTGTAAATTTATAGAATCAGTATTACAAATTTAAAAATGTATCTTACCTTGTTCAGCAGGTGTTTGTTCTTGAGCAAGAAGCTGGAGGCACAAAGAAACCAGCAGTCACCTAATAAACCTTGTTTAGCATGAGCCTGGTTGATGTTGTCAGGGAAAAGTGCTGGTGACTGGCAGATTTCCTGGAAGTCAGAAATTATAATTATAAGGACCCTTTCTTCCCTTGGTCTTATTGGAGATAACATAGCCACGGTGAACCTTAACTTGAACATATTTATGATTCCAAGATATCGGACACACAAATAAAAAGCTTATAAAAATATGTAATTTTTGTATGTCCTTTTATTAGTATACCTGCATTTTACCAAATGCTAAGGTACTGTGTCATAATCAAATCAACAACCTTATGGGGAAATGCTTCTACTTGTCATAGGTGAAATCTAAATGGGTCACAAGCCTGAAAGGTGGAGCAGGATTTTGGGGAAAGGTCCTAAACGGAGTAAATAAACATTTAATGCATGACAAAGCAAAAGGGAAATTTGGCATTTCCACTTCCCTTTGCACTAGAGCTCACCTGTGGACGTCGCCAGGTGATGTCACCCCGCAGCCTGGCGATCGGCGTGGTGCAATCGAAGAACAGGGAACTGTCGTCAGAAGGGAAGTCCAGGTCCTCAAACAGAGCCTCGCCTCCACACATGGCTCCTCCTGCTTATCAACCTGGATGGGTCAGCGGTAAACATCAGCCAGCTGGGACCATCCTCACTGCCTCAATGTACATTTTTCACTCACATGACACCTAAAAAAAAACCAAAAACAAATGTTACACTCAGTAACTTAAATGAAGTTGAACTAAAAAAGAGTCTTGAAATAAATTCTTTTTAAGTTTTGTTCAAAATAATTAGAGGTGTCGATGTTTTGGAGGCTATTAGTTAGTGGTACTGTTGAACTCCTGCCTTATACACAGAGGTCATTGACCTTAGCGTGAGTGATATAAAACACCTGTCACTGCAGATTACAATAATTACAATTATGGAGGCAGAACTGTCACACTACATTTGTTGTACCTAGTTGTACCTACCACTCTAATACCAAGCAGGTGTATGTACAAAGTGAAAAATGCATCTTTCTGGCTTCGAGCAAATATCCCTGGCACCAAGATAGAGTTATTGTAGACACATGTAGGGAACTAATATTTTGCTATTATTTATTTTCTTTTCATTTGTGTTCCTCACACACAGCTTTAACATAACTTAAGGACAGTATCTTTTAGGGGGGGAGATGTTGTTGCTAACTGGGTGATAAACTGTTCACCTACCTGGATTTATATTTAAACACATCCGGAAAACCAGACCAAAACTGTATGATTTTCCACAATGTGTATGTAATGTTCTTAATCCTGCATCTTATGTTATGTGGGTTTTTTTTCTGCTCGTATATCTTACCTTTCCCCTCCTGTCCTAAGCATCTTTCCCCTCATAAAGGTCATTCTTCATTATAACACAGCAGCTAGCTAACAGTTAGCTTCCGCTAGCTTGAAACTAGCTTAATGCACAGCTGTAGCATCTCCATATCGCTTCATCGCATGGTTTTTGAAGCCTAACCACAATTGCCTTTTACCCGACAACATCCACGACTTGGTTATGACTAATACAGTTATAACTAAACCAGACAGATCATCCCACAGAGTATGAAAACACGTAAAGTCTCTTCCGTTTGAAGGGCCAGTCCATTCATACGGAGTGAATCCTTCCGGCGCTGCTCCACTCTGCTCCACTCTGCCCCCTACAGTCAGTCCGCGGAGCAGCGCTGGACTGAACGGACGCTGTCGCAGGTGAATTTTATAATTCAAGGAGGGATATTTGCTTTTTAGTCTCACTATATTTATTTCACCCTTCACTAGTTACTTTCATATAATCAGCTACTTACTGTGGCTCAATGACATGTCAGCCCATGAAGTTTACTCAGTTGTTCTGTTTCTGTGCCACACTCATATCCACGTAACTTCCAATTTTTCATGTTTATATTAACCAAACCAAATAAAGCCATATTTTAACTCAGCTTATTTAACAAATTCTGGACTTGACCTGCACAGTGAAGTTTTCAAAAGCGTCACATTTAACAGTGTTTAAAGGAGTAAGTTTTCCTGTTGATCTGTAGGTACTTGTACCGTAAATTAATTTTAAAGCATGTTCTTATACTCCAGGTTGTGCGTCTGCCTGTAGCAGAGCATTTTTCAGGCCAGTAATTGCACTTCTACGTACTGTGTACTTCTACCACCTTTAATGTGTGTATTCAACTACTCCAAACTCATTTTTAAAACTGCGGTCTATAACACCATTGAAATATGTAGCACCTTAAACTGCTTCAGGTATTTTGTATCACGGTAGACCAAATAGAATTATATTGTATTCCAACATAACTGAACACTCCTGCAGGCCAGATTTACTGACGCTGCATTACTCTTAGTTTAGTGCACCTACAGTAAACTGGACATGTGGACAATTTTCTTTATTCCTTCCATGTCTTTTCATTTGGCTTCTTTTTTCCCTTCTTTTCATTTTCATAAGCTCATCAGAAAGCATATAAATAAGTTATTCACTCATTCATCATTTGTTTCAGTCAAGCAAATTTATAGCCCGAAAACAGTAGAGAAATTGTAATAACAAGCAGTTAAATACACAGAGTCAAACTATTTCGAGAAAATATATACAATTTATTAGTTATAAAGTTATACATTTAAAATAGTACAGAAATATTAGATCTTTAAGTTGATTTCCTCAGATGATCACTTTGAATGTGGATGATGTCCAAAACCTTCACTTTAAAAGAAAAAAGGGAAAAATGTTAGTTTCACAAAAGATTTTTGAATCTTGTTTGTAGCGTTATAGTGTCTTGTAACTTACTCTGGCACAGTCTCCATGGCACGCTGCACCCAGTCGCTGTCAGGGTTGCCACATACCAGTCTGTTTCGGACTGTCCTAAAACTGTATTAAGACCAAAGGAGAAGTTTAGACATAAGTATAGCAGAGCTGACAGTTAATATTTTATCATAGTGTGTGGCATGACATTTTTCTTACATTACTGCCATGATGTTACATTGTTTTGTGATGTCCTGGAATGTGTAGCTTTTTAGCAATTGGATTCGGATTGGATTCTCTTGGTAATGTGTGCAGCAAGTCTTGAAGGGCCCTTTAAAAAAGAAATTCATCAACGAATTAGCATTTACAGAGATCAGAAAACATATTCAATGAACACACGATCTAGACAGAGAATAAACGTAACTCTAACTCAAACTACTAAATCAATAAAATCCGTAAAAATCTGGAATCCTGACTTAAATTAGTCATACTTACTGCTTTCAGTCAGCGGCACCAGGAGCACCAGCATCACTGAGACACACACAGCAAGCTTTGACATTGTCACTCAACTTCTCTTCAGCAGAAAATCTGTTGTCTGAACGTAATTCTGAGATGGTATGAACTATAATAGTGTGTAAAATGGAACACGATGCCCCACCACAGTTTAGGGGGTTGGAATTACCAGTGCTCATTATTTGGGTCAAGTACTAGGGAGTGCTAGGAAATGTGACATGCAGCACAGTGGTTGCTCGAAACCCCCTTCTCTGTGGGTCACTGCAAAGAAATCAAGATGTGCAGGTATACAATGTACAAATTACTTTAAACGAGGGCCCTGGCATGATGATATGCTCCTGATGCTGAAAATATTTACTGCAAGAAAGTGTACAAATCAGTAAATGCAGCTAATTCCTTAATTGTTATCACAAATTAAATAGTAGCTTCTAACAATTTACCTCTACCACCTTTTTTTTAATGACAGTCATGGCATGCAACTATACATATATTCGTCAGCAAAGGACTTCTGCAAATGCAAACAAAAAATTGTTCCTTAACATAAAATGCTGCAATAATTTTTTTTCCCAGACATGCATTTTTCAATGCAAATAATGAGTAAACTTTTCCATTAATAAGGATTTAAAATAATCAGTTAGGAAAACTAATTATTGAATATTTGAATAATTCTTCCCACACTGTTAATTACGTAGACTTATACGGGAATAAACTTCGTTTTGAAATATACCATGTACAATACAAAAAACAATTTTACCAGCAATTCCACGCCTCACAAAGCAACATGACATCCTGATGACATTGTTGCAACATAACAAAACATTATGAGGTCAAAGTATGACCACAAACTGGTTTTTGTTGTACTTACTGTTCTCACATCATGTTATTATTTACAGTGGTTACACGTTTCGTAAAAAGGCAACGTTAGTTTGTATATATTGCAATAAAATGCAAAAGCAATTTACAGACAATAACCACATAGTTTCACCAGTGCAGAGGATTTTTTAGGTCAGTTCAGAACTGAAACAAATAGACCATGTCCAAACATTAATGTATTGTGCGCATGAATAAATAAAGCTAAACGTCAGCTGGTTTATCATCACAATATCAGGTCAGAAAAGTTTCTTTATTAGTACTGTGGGTAACACCTTTCCTTTGGTGAGCAGCGGTTACTAGACTGACTCTGTAATTCAATCTGTGACACTCCTAGCCTGGTGCTAAAGGCAGTAAATACATTTCTTATTAGATTTAAAGCTGTTCCAGATGAGGTTTTTGTATTTCTATTTTAACAGATGCACAATTGTAGATATTTTATTTCTGTGTCCCTGGGCTTTAAAAGGGCCTATTAAAATTTCTATCTAATCTACCAGAAACACCCACTCTTTTCTCTGGTTGCAGGTAGGTGTCTCGTTATCATGGAAATCTAGTTCTTAAAATATCTGTTTCATTAACAGAGAACAAGTAGACTTTTCAAAGGCACCAATATTTGGCAGATGAAACGAAAATGTCAGATGGTGGTTAAAGAAAAGTCATTATCATCAACACAGGAGAGATTTTCTTTGTCTCTGAAAGTTAAGATGCAGAAGAGATTCTTTAGTTAAGTTACTTTGTGACTTAAGAACAAGGTGAAAATGCACGTTGCAGGAAATTATGCAGCGTATCTCAAATATGTTGTGGTTTTAGTGGAAAGTTCATGGTGAACAATTATAGAGATTGATTGCATTATGACCTCTTTCAGTGGTCCCAGAGCACTTTTTTCCTTTCGTGCATGGGTCTTGGGTACATAGTAAGAGTTCCTTTGACCTAGAAAAGAACTTTTGCAAAGCCTCAAAGCAACCCACTTGTAGCAGCCCACGCTGAGCTAGAGCACAATGAAACATCAGTCCCCTTACTCTCTGAATTCCTTCACTTCAAAATGTCAAACGGTGTCAGTTTATACATTCTGTCTTAAACAGTGTTGATGTATGTACATGGTGGTTCTACATTGCTGTGGATGGAATGTGTGTAATATTGAAGGGGTGGTCAACAGAAACATGTGTGACCCTAAGCCCATTTTATCAGGTCAATTATTTTATGATGATAATTATTGTAGCAATCCAACTTGAATATGCTGTATTTTTATATTAAGTCAGCGTAGCAAACGATCCACAGACTTTTTGCTCTGTTTTCTGTTGTTTTGTTAATTTGTTATTGATTCATCATAATAGTTGAATTTCTGATTCTGTCAAGGAATTCACTGAACTGGCAGTGCTGATTGATAAAACACCAAATTTTTTTGTTCTTCCTCTGCATTTTGATTTTTCATCTTTACAATTTAACACTTGAAATTATAAATATGACATTTCTGCCTACTTTTTCAATCGATTTAAAGGAAAAAAGTACACATACACACAAATATCCAACACATCATCATTTTTACAAATGAGTGTTGGGGTAGTTGAAAGCTAATGTCTTCCCCACTCATCTTCCTCATTTTCCTTTTAAATAAAACGAGGGGTTTTCTGTCGTATAATGCTTAACTGATGTGGCATATGTAATATGTTCCTACTGGAAGTTTCCTGATTCTGTAAGTATATAAGGCTGCTGTGAGCCTCTTGTCAGCACAATCTCTGTGACTCCACCTGACAACAGACGAGACAACAGCTCAGCTCAGTCACTGCAGCCTGCGCAGAAGAAAACATGGTATCGGTCAGAGATTCGGTGATGGTGATTACACTGCTCACACTTTGTCTGCTTGCAACAAACACTTCTGCAGGTATGAACTAAATTCTTTTTTCATGTTAACGTGTTGCTTTATTTTAATTTTTTCCAATTTTTCAGTGGGTGACAGGTGTAGTTTTTTCTCTTTCTTTTTCTTTTATTTGCCACTATCTAATCAGATCCTCATTTATCTGATTTCACAGGGTATCATGAATGCTGTAGAAGATACATGACTGTCAAATTACCATTTGTCGCAATCAAAGGGTACTCGGTCCAGACTAACATAGAGATGTGTCCTATCAATGCCATCATGTAAGCCTGAATAAAAACATACATACAAGTAATACATTTAGTGTCCATCTTAAGTCTAATAAATAACCATAATATAAATTTTTTTTTCCCTTTTTTTACTTTTATAGTTTCCACACAAAGAAGGGTAAAGCCTGCACCAATCCAGCTTTGGACTGGGTGATGGACTATGTCAACCGCATAAGGTAAGATGACTGTAAGAAATTTTTACAGAGTCATAAATATTATTATTTTTACTTTGTGAAATGTGTTTTCAAAAAAGCAAGAAGACTAACAAAAATGTATTTATCGTTACAGGAATAAGGCACAAATGGTGCACTTGAAGACCTCAAAAGGACATTAGACCTTGACAATAAAGATGTTAGTTTGTTTTTTAAGGATTGTTTCATAGTTGTATTATTCAAGTTCATGGTAACGTATTGCACATTGTATAACAGAAAAATGTATTGTTATCAACTCAGGAATGGTGTAAGTCTGCTCAGTTTTAAGAGCATTGTATAATAATATTTCTATATTATTTTTGTATGTAAATGTATTTTGTGCATTTTGAAATCAATAAAATATTGTTTAAAAAACAATTTGTCAAATGTTTTTCCTGATGGAAAGACTCTTCATGTATTGTCCAGTACACAAGACAGTGCTTACTACAGCAAACAACATTTTACCTCAACTTCCCTGTTTTACCTCAACTTCCCTGTTTATCTTCTCACGTTGAAAAATTCCAGCTCTGGAAATTCTTTGCATCGTTTTTTGTAGCAAATAATTAAGCGCAAAACGGTGAAAGTCCAGTGACATCAGCAAGAGGAAGTTACAGCAACTGTTTATTGAAAGCAGAAAGTAAAAGATTGGCAAAGTTCACTCGCTATTACATGAATGAGGATTTAAATGTAGATACTCTACAATATAGTAGCAGAGCATAGCAGAAGCACAAGTAGAGAAGAGCGATAAAGAGCGATAACGAATTTTCAATTTATTTGGACATTTGTTAACAGTCCCACCAAAACAAAAATTACCGGAGCCTTAGTGAGTGTTAGTGCGTCACATTATGCCAGGGTGTTTTTGTGTTTATGAATTCAACATTTGTATTTGTAAAATCTTTGTAGAAAGCACTTCGTAGAGTTCATTCCTTCTTGCATAAACAAACAAACATGTAAACATACATGTTTCAAATATGTTGTAGTCTCTTAATAGACGAAGAATGAATTATTATTATTAATAATAATTATTGTTTAAATGCCACATTATTTTACCTTAAAGATGATTGAATTAATACTGTAATGCTAAATAGAAGACTAACAAGTAACAAAATAATAATACATTGACAGACTGATCTAGTAATGATTGTCTACCTTCAAACATATTAAATTTCTCATCAATAAGAACTAATGGATTTTGCTCCACTTCAACTTAATCATAGGTGAACACTTAAGATAAAGTTATCTTAATGGGAAAATTGTTTTTTTGTTTGTCACACATTAAATACACAGACGTTCAGGTTAGAAAGTGCTTATTCACTGCAAAAATAGAAATTAGTTCATCGGAATAATCTCTTTCCATAACACTCTTTAGACACTAGATGGAGGTAGTTTACCTTTTAAAAAGGGGTCTGAAACAACATTTCAGATTTCTTTTACTAGTTTTGTTGTTTGGTTCAAAGTGAAAATACTCCATCGACAGTATCTTAGTGTTTAGTGCTGAAGTGAGGATTTTTGGCAGCATTTCTCTGCATCTCTTCTTTGCAGTGTGTATCACAAGTGGATTTCAGGTCTTTGAAATATCACGAATTTCAACCACTAAAGCTTTGTGATCCCTTATCATAGACTCATGTCCAATCCCTGGCCATCAGCTGTAGCTTTTGGCCACATCAACAGCGCTGAACAAATGGAGCGTTTCTCCTGTCGCATGAGTCCATCCCAAATGACAGTCTGAAGCCATGCTCGCAGCCACTATTACATCACCTCCACTGTTCTGCACCACTGCACAGAGTGCTTTTCTATGAATAATACAGAGAGACTGGGAGAGAGCGACGTGGACGTGGGGCTTGGTTACTAAATGATAGAGCGAGTACATGCTGTTAGATAAAGTGTGATAGAGCCTATGGAAAGACCGAGTCCCTAAGTGTAACATCACAAATATGACTTAGATGTTTAAGTCACACAGTAAATAATCACACCGGACACTAATGCATGGGTCTAGATTAAACTTTATTAAATGAATCAATAAATCCATCATTAAATATTGGCAGGAAATGTCAGCACTTTATGAGAGCATAAAACACATTTCACAGTTGATATATGCACATATCAATTGTGTGAGCTTTGTGTTTACATTACCAGGACACAATGTCAGAGAGTTGTAACAGGGCACAATGAAAAATGGCAGCAGCAGCGTGACTGGTCCCAGACTGTCTGAAGGAAGACAAGGTTATAGACTGTGTTTTCCCATGAGGGAGCAGACTTTTGTATAGAGGGAAAATAACATATTGCATTGTGAGATCAGCAGGCAGGTCCTCTATCATAGCAAACGTGCAAACACACACAAGACACAGACACAGACACGAACGAACAGACAAGAAACCAGACAGTCTCTCATAAAACTCAAACACAGGTAATGATCCTCACTCGGAAAAGTGAAAACACTCATCTTTCTGCATTGGAAAATTACTTATTTCCTCGCACATTTGCGGCAACAAAAGGATTATTATGCAGAATATACCTAAAAACAAGATAACAAGATAATAATTTTACTCATGTGATATAATCTTTCTTCAGTTTTGCCTCAGTTGTTCATTCTTGCCAGCACAGACACGCAGTTAACACACAGTTAACTGAGCTCAGTGTATAATTAGACAAACAAAAAAGAGAGGGATGAAACATCTAAAGGAGAAGAGACTCCAAATGATTACACATTCACTCCGCTTCCTTCCCCCTTGCTGCACACATAACCACCAATTAGAGGAGAGGAGAGGAGGATGAGGACAAGCAAGCAGCCTGAAGTCTATTTGTGTCTCTATCTCTCTCTCTCTCTCTTCCCCTGAAGACACTTAGTGCTGGGGAGGGAGGAAGAGAGGAGAAAATAGAAGTGAAAAACAAGAAGTATATAAATAAAAAAATCAGAGTGTTTCACATCCGGTCGGCTGATTGGCTGAGACGTGAGTCAGGCAGATCTGGGCCACAGTTACACTCATTGTTCAGTGAGCTTTTCTTCACAGTTCAACCCAGCGACAGCAATGAATGTTGATTGTGACCTTTGGTCTTTCGCTACAGTGGAAACTGAGTGTCATTTCTGTGCATGTTTGTGTGTCTTTATATCTGGATTTGCATGCGCCCACTTGCCCTTTTGTTCATTTTTGCTCATTCTTGACGTCGTCTGAGCGAGCCACGGGGCACAGTCAACGGTCGATGGTTTTTATGTGATCCATACCAAACTCACCGACAGCGTTGAATGTTCACCGAGGCAGGCGGTACAGCGGCTGTGACCGTGAGCCGAGCTGACAGACAAGGCAGGGGCGTAGGGGAGGTGGGACAGACAATCAGACATGCAGGGGACAGGGACAAAGCCGGGGACGTCGCTCAAACCACAGAGGTCAGGTCGCACAGCACAGGGACGTAACAATGCAGGACAGTTGCAGAATGAGTTCTCTGTCCTCAGGGCAAATAGAGTTCTAGTTATATTATTCACAGAAGAGATCATAAGTATTTTTCAGCTGGAAACAGAGCATAAACTGAGAGGATCTGCTTTGTTGCATTACCACCACCTCATTAATCAGAGGGACGTGAAGCCTTTCATCTTTACTTCAAAATTGGCCATAACAGCATCTGAAACACAGATGAAAAGGAAGCTCTCTTAGCACTGATTTTCCACAGTATTTTAAACGATCCGTTCATTTACAAATATAAATAAGACATTTTCTTCCATGTTTACTCTTATTTTGCCATGCAGCTAATATGTTTCCTTTGTGAAGATGATTGAGATTGTTGCTATTACTCCAATTTAATGGAGAAGAGGAGAACTTAATTGGTCACAGTACTGAGAAATAACATTTTAAACATTCAACAGCAATGTCACCAAAATGTGGTGGTTGCTCTAAATAATCCACACAACATGGTGTTGACTGTTTTTATAGGTACTATTTCTTCAGAAGAAGCTAGGTCCAGTACAGACCGAGGATTACGCAAAGTAACTCCAAACAGTGTTTTTCAGAAGTATGTTGCTGCTGGATTATATAAATGTTGGGCAAATCCCCTCTATTTTTGTAATTGGGATAGACTAACTCTCTAATTAGAGATTTTTTTTTCAAAAACAATGACAAATTAATGTTGTTCTGTTGTATTAAAACACATGTCTGTAATTTGACATTGCTCAGAGCAATATTACAGAGCCATTTTTGAGCCTGCCACAGTTCCTATGCTCATCCAGAGAACAATGCTGTGAAGTCCTACTGTGCAGCCAAGCTTTTTATACCGAGCCATTGCCCCGGACACAGGCTGAGAGCTCCCATTGTCAATAGCAGCCCATAGCTGGGGGAACAACAACCGACAGTGTCGCTGCGCTGCTGCACAGACCAGGGGCTGACGTCAGTATGATAAATGCTGATCTATGGTCATATATTGCCCCGTTTCATCAGCTTAGGGTGCTGATGTCATCGAGCAAGACCTGTATCCATTATTGTGCTGGGGCCGGGAGGCCGACGCCAGGCTAGCATGATAACATAGTGGCTACAATGGATGAGTAATGCATCACGTTATTGCAGCTATAATTCAGGAAGTCATAAAATAGACAATTTGGTTTTTGTCTCCTGAGTAGGTTGGCCCATTGAATCATTGCGTCTGCATTCACTTACATCCCGATTTCCTTTATGAATATGCAAAAAAAGCTTGAATTAATTTCGGCAAACATAGTGAAGGACACACGTTAACAAGTAGGCAGTCAAAGAATGTCCTCTAATGTATTTTAATATTTACAGTGTTTGTAAAACTGTAAACTACCAGCATAGTAAAAAATGCTGTTTGAGCTTTTTAAAGACCTGCCTGCTTCTGCTTTTTTCTGATGTCTGTAATGTAGCATGTAAACTCAAAGTCTCTTTTCTCTCAGGGCGAGAAAAGCAGCTTCAGATAAGAGACTAAATCCATAAGCCATATTACTTCTTCCCTACTTCATCACAGTCTCACACATCCACACACACTTACACATCACCCCACAATGAGACCTAAAATTAAAAATAGGCAGAGGGTCGAGAGAGAGGAGGAAAGGGGGCTTTGCCATGGCAACCCCAATGTCAGCCAGCCATTTCTTCTTAATCCCCCCAGTTTAATGTCGCGCCCTCTGAGGGACCCCCTTTCTACAGCTGAATATTTCTTTTGTGTCAACAGACTCTGTGTGCATACGTGTGAGTGTGTGTGTGAAGGATCATGGAGGGGGCAGGGATCGGGGTTAGAAGGGGGGAGATCATAGCTAACCCAGCTTAAATGGGGGGGCAAGCTGCAGGCCACAGAGTCTCAACATTACAACAGGGGTACAAACCAGAGATCAAATCACACACACAGACACACACACACCCAGGCACATTTAAACACTATATTGATGGAGGGAGATAATCGTTTGAAATAGCAGATAATTACACCATATGGCAAACAGCCGGGCCGCTCCTCCTTCAGCCTATCATTGCACTTTATTTTTTTCTTTTAAAACTTTCAAAACTCACATAGTTCCCTGCTCTATCTCGAGCAGGCCACTCTACATTACTGACAAAAGCGGTTTTGGAGGAGTGGGTGGGGAGAGGCGTCAGCTGCTAGACAAAATAAAAAGGCTCTATTTGTTCCTGACAATAAACGCCCCCATCTTTGGAGCTCCTCCACAGCTGCAGGCTTTCATTTCTAACTGCAGACTAATAGAGAGCGATGTCTCCTTCTTCTACTGTAAGCCGATTTAGTGTGCGGGATAAAATTGAGGAGCTTTATAGTCATCTTTATGTGATGCTCCTCCACCAAGAATGAGGACAAAAGAATGTGACACATCGTGAGCATTTACTTATAGAGAAACTAAAAATTTTATGAAGGTGTTTTAATGATGTGTGCAGTATACCTGGTGGAAATTATCTTGATGCAGTCACAGCAATCGGCATCAGGAGGCACAGAGTAAATCCCTACAGACAGAAGACAAAAAACGGATATAAACATTTAACAGTTGGAAGCAACTGGCACAAACTGGAACTTTTCTTTACAGAAATAAAAAAGCTGCAACTTTTCTGAAATGCTGATCATTCAAATAATCCAATTTTCTCTAGAAAGTTCCCTAATCAACAGACGATTAATGTCCAGCGTATCCGCCGGAAATCACTTCCCCTGAGGCTGAGACCAGTGGTGAATCTCTGGGGTGGTCTGATGAGGCCGTGGGCGAGGCTTATGGCTCCACGTCCACTCAATGCTCTACTGTACATTCATTCGTAATGACTAGCAGACCTGCAGATTGCCGGTAGGGGCCTCACACGCCAAGCCATGCCTACACATACATATGCTCCTCTTTAATGGCAGCTTACAGAGTTTTTTTGAAGTGTGTTATGAGGTACACACATAAAAAAAAAAACAAAGCTGTATATTTTATAAGTGAAAAAATAGGACTTTGAGGACTTACTGTGCCCTCATCGGTCTAATATTTGGCCATTGTGGGTTGATTTTATAAAGTGGGCATTTAAGTCAATTCAAAATATGGACAGTGATTTCAGTTTTGCTGCCTTGCCGTGCTTTTATATTGACGTAGCATTGCCAAACATCTGGCTGTGATATTTGACGTGCTGTAGCTTGCAGAAATTATAATAAATAGTACACTGCCAAGGAAACCTGGCTAAAGAATCTAGCTTAATTTGTAATTCTTTGTAGCTTCAAGCTAATTGTTTTTACTCTGTTGTGTATTGTAGGATTTATTTCTCCAGACCTAAAAACTTCAACGACGAACAGTCGGTGTATGTTTAGAATCTCACTAAAAAGGTGATGGAAGAGTAAAAATGCTCTGTCTATGCTCTGAGTCTATTAGAGAGCAAAGGGCACATTGTAACACAAGGTGCAGAGTGTGTTCAACAAGTGCGAAGACATAAACCAAAAACAAAGGCACCGACTTAGTGCCTTGGGACTGATTGGCAGGGTGGGGTCGCAGTGTGACCCCTGACCTTTTTAACCCAGAGGAATGTTGTCGTGCTGGTGCGTGTATTGTTCCAGCCTCCCCGAGGAGCCCCAACCGAGCATCGGATGATTGTGAACGTTGAATGTTCCTGAGGGTTCTACTTTTCGCCCCAAAACCTCTGCTTTTATTCCCTAATCCTTTAGTTTCTGCTCTTTATCTCCAGACTTCAACAAACAAAAGGTATAACCAGGTCTCAAAATGGGCTGTTGTCAGTCTGAAGGGCGCATGTGTGCAGGAACGGCCACTAACTTGGGTGCCAGGCTGACGCTCCACGCTGACCTAAATGACCAACAAAGATGCAGTAAAAGGCATCTAAGAAAAACCACACTCTAGAAAAACCTCCTTTGCCGTCTCACTCATCAAATAAACCACTGTTTTACTGGTCGGCTGTCCACTTCTAAGAGATCTGGGTATCTTCAGGTCTCTGGAGGAAGTCACCAACAGTAGAAGAAAACTGACAGATGAGAGGGCCAGACAGACAATTACTGGCCAGGTATGTCCTTTATCCCCACCTAGGGCAGCTCAGAGGAAATGGAGGAATTTATGATGTCATAAAAAAGTGCCAAAAGCAAGTTGCCTAAGAACAGGTTGTCTCTGGAGCTGGAGCCATAAAAGACTCCTGCGGCTTCTGCTCCCTCCCCCTGACTACCACGCAAAGTGATAACACAAGACTTAGCAGACAGAGTTGTGCAGCACAGGCAAAACATGTACGTGTTTGTGTATAATTCAACTGTAATAATCTGATATGTGCTGAAATATTGGGAACTATAGTCATAAATATGTCCTATTAGATATGTGATTCAAACATCCCTGTGGTAAGTTTAGAGTAGGCAGTAACAAACGGCTTTTACTTAAGTACTCTACACAGATGAAGTTTTAAGGCACTATGAGGCTTTTTAAAATTTTTACTTGTTTATATTCTACATCAAATCTTAAGATGTATTCACACGTAAGAAATTTGATTTTATTTAAACTGAACTGTTTTAATGTCTAGTGCAGCCCTTTCATTCAATTACTCGATAACTTTATCACCAGTACATAAAAAGCTCGATTTGTATGGCCCGCTTCTCCCTCTCAATTTCTAACCCTCATTTTACAGTTAAACCACAACAAAAACAAACCTTAATACAGGAAACAAGCTCAGCTCGGCTCAAACTAAGCAGATGTATAAAAGAGAAATAAAAGCCTACAAACACTACACACAGACTTAAGGAACACCTCTTTGCATGCACATAAGTAGATGCAACACTGTTTCCTGCACGGTAGAAACAGATGCAAACTCTAACAGACACAAACTCTTACAGTCTCTGTGCTTGTCAAAAAAAAAGCAGAAGAAGACAAGGTGGTTGTTTGCTCTACAACCTCACGAAGGAGGTTTCCCATTGTAAAAAGGAGTGGCTGTACAACCCCGTTGCCTTTCATCCCTCTCCCCGAGGCACGCTGCCTTTGTCTCTCGGTGGTCAGAACAACCAGCCTCCCGGCTACGCTGCACTGGTCAAATACCTGGGAACCACCACTGGCCTGGTGGGAAAAACAACAAGAGTAGGAGCAGGAAGAGAAACGGAGAGAGGAAGGTGGGATAAGGTGTGACAGTTAATCTGAGGTTTGACGCGACTGAGACTACAGCCAGGAAAGCAGAGCCCATTAAATAAAACCTATAATTAAATCTCTAAAGAAAGGATGAATTGTACAAAGCGGCTACGAACACCTGGTACCAAACTGCATTTTAAAAAGCAAACTTGTTGACATCAAAGAAAATGTTCTATATGACCATGAGCAGCTGAGGTTTTTTTTTTTTTAGTTTTGTGTTATTGCTCCTGAATTTCTTATTAAAAGTAGCAACTCTATATGTGGGCAATTAAGGGGACTGTGGTTAAGTAGATTTTTTTTCTCCCTCAAATTCAAAACTTTCATGCCAGCTCAGCAGAATGAAGGCAGTTCCTGTATACATCGTACTGTATAAGGGTGAGGTGAGTTTAAGTTGTTCCAAAAAAACGACCGCAGATAGCTGAATGTAAAGCTTTACGTGCCAGTCCATACAGCCTGCCTCGGCAGCCAGACCTCACTGTCACACCTCACAAAGCAGAATTCAAGCAGCGTGTTTTAAAGCCGGGGGGAAAGATAAGGCGAAATAAGGACAAATAAGGAAGAAATAAGAATGCATCTATTCAAGAAGCTGTGGGGAAAAGAGTGAAAAGCCCTCAACAAAAGCTCTTGAGCTGAAACTCTGATGGCATGTCTCCAGCACGCTGAATAAGAAAATATACTTTCAGTACAAATTGCAGCAGGAACCATAAGAAAGTGAAAATACCATTGAGGGATTGTTAAGAACATAATCCTCTCTTCTTATTTCTAGTTTTTGCTTAGCTGTCGAGAGGGAAGCGAGGACCCACAAGTTTATTTTCAAATAGTCCACAAAGAATGCCTGTCATTTCCTGGCGTTCCCCACTTCCATATGAAAGCCCCCCTTTCCTTTAGGAACAATGGGAAAGATTCCAAAATTTCCATGGGGCGTTTCTTGCACAGTGATACAATAGAGAGCATGTTGTGACAGAATTGAGACAGGCTGTTTGTCTCAGCTGTGACAACGAATGCAACATTTTTGTCTTACAACTACTACAATTCATGATTAAAGCAGCCACACAACAGCTGTCCCACCTCAGAAATGAGCTGGGACTGATCTGTCTCTGACAAGTCATTGGCATATCTGCTATTTGTCATTTCTTGGATAATAGGTTACTAATTGTTAGGGGGACCCTATGCAGAGATTCTGACTCATCGTGCATGTGTGATTTCAGGAGATTAGACTAAAAGACTTTCAATCAAATTATTTTAGGAAGTAGATTTATTTACATGGAATAGGTTTTAACAGGATTCCCCCACCTTCAAATGACGGTTTTCTAACTTTAGCTGCAACACACACGTCTACACACAAAGTATGAGAGTTTCTTAATTAACAAAAAGAGTGTGTTTGGTCCTGAAGTGGAAAGAGTTCAAATGTCATGTGCTCCTGAATAGACCAGGAGGCTCTTGAAAGGCACCTGGCTTGACCCAAGCCGACCTAAGCCCATGGCTAGACAAGAGGTCAGAGGTCACCCACTCATCTAGATAGGCAGTATGTTGCGATGCCTGAGGCAGGGAGCAGAGGTCTCCATTACCTAACATTTCCATTTGGCCAACACTACAATTACACACAGAGCGAAGCACAAACACGCATATGGACACAGAATCCTGCTGCTATGAACTCACTGAACTCTTAACTTCATTTACCTGAAATGCGTGAACACAAACAAGTGTAACCACTTAACAGCTGCTACAAGCTTTGCTGTTTTGAATCCATAGATGTACAATAAACTCTGAGGTTTATGCCAACATTAAACCTATCTGTGAATGTAGTAATTCTCCGCCGAGAACCTACACTTTTATGTCTTCCAGGTGATTCATAAATAAGTAAAATTGTTTGCATATCCTATTTTAATGACTGAAAAGAATCAGAGGGGAGTTAGTGTGAAAGCACTTTACTCCTCCTCCTCCGTGTGTTCAGCCGTTGGCAGCAGGGAGAGAACTGCAGGGAGTCATGTGATGCTGGGAGAAGTGCGATGGGACTCCCTGATGCTAACAGCATTACATTTTAACTGACTAACATAAAACAATGGAGACATTATTTTTTCAACTGCTTTGCCCTGTGAATTTTGCTGAGAAAACGCTGTGTACCTATGAAGGGACAACAAAGATCATGTGGTTGAGAGCATCTCCTCTGTGATAGCAGGTTGCTTCTCGACATAATTGCAGGGTGCAGCTGATGAAACTCATCACATGTGATAATGAGCTACACAGGAATGATGATCATAGCTTCAACAGGAGATAAGCCAACATCCAACCACCCCTTTGCCCACATTACAGTGGCAGGAAGACAGTGGCTTAGCTCCATTCACTCAACCCGCCCTGATATCTCCCTGAGAGCTACTCCAAACTGAATTAAACAGATGTGCACTCGTTCACTTGCTCTTTGCTTGGAGGAGAAGGAGCTTGCTGCTTTTTCTTTGCATGACGGGCAAAGCTAAAATGAATTATATGTAACTCAGCCTCAAGAAGGGTGGAAGTGAGGCTTCCACAGCTGATCGCTGCACTGTTTGCCCACTACTCCGGTTTACAAGAAACACATGCAGTAAAATATCTGACAGCAAAATAAAAACCATGCATTTAGTGTTTTTATTTAAGCACCCTGTGAGCAATCCATAGTCAGTAAAAAGTAGTGCTGCACTAAGCGTCTAGACCTACTATATCCAGATGGCAGAAGAATTTATTGAGACTGCCTCATTAACCTTAAGGCATATCAGCGCTTGGCACTGGAGACTAAGTAGGCAGTTTCTAGAGTCTCCCTAAAATGCCTGTCTCAGCCGCATTTAGCTCTGATCTGGAGGGTCAGACAGCAACTGTCCATTGTGTCCCAAAACGGGGTGTGTAATTGTCATGACGAAGTGTGTTTATATGGCAGGAGTGCATCCTCTCCGAGTGCCCACCCCGAAAATGGCAGACGGCTGTTTTTGCCATGTGCAGGAGGCCCGAATTCCGGGAGGAAGTCAGATGCGCAAAGGCTGTTTCCGAGAATTCAGGATGCGCAAAGCCCATCCATTTGCACTATTTCAAGACAGACCAGGATGTGCCTGACTTTAAAATCATCACAGAGGTGCTTTGACTGTGTTGCACGGAACCTACAAACCCAACATGAAATATTTGAATCGCACCAGTTTGATCCAGTGCCTGTGTATTTTCTGGCTTCGTTACGCACCCATCCACACAGACGGAGCACATCATGAGTCACTGGCGAGAGACGGGTGGGGGCTCTGAATGATCGCTGTCTGTTTTCTGCTCCTCAGGTGTCTCACTCGGATTCTTTGTGGTGGGGGGGCTGCTGTAATGTCGATACAATGACAGATGGTCCACACAAAGCCGGTGCGCATTGTTCAGCTGAAAAATAATAGCCACCATTTATCAGTGTTCGCCGACTTTAAGGCCCAGTAGGAACAGGAGACTGTCTGGTATGTGAACATGAATCAAAGTTATATGATATGATGCTGCTACACGATTAATCTCAGCCACACCGACCGTTCAACATTTTGGGAAAAGTTTCCAAGCAAGTGAACGGTAATTTTGTGAACACTCTGTTCCATCGACGCGCCTCGCAGAGCTCTGTAAAAGTTGAAGTGCGCATTTAAAGGCTTCACGTCCACGAGAAATCACGTTTGGACGGAGTCACATGGACACTCGTTTTTTACCGCTGGCATCTTCACATGCGCTGATTTTTATAGAGTCATGAATCGCCCGATTAGAGCTGAGCGCCAAAGAGACACCACCGCATAAAATCACAGTTTCACGTTCATTCCGCGAACATATTCAGCCAAATGCGCACAACGTTCTACAAATAGACCAGCATATTAAAGGAAGCAAATTTAAACTAAAGCATATATTTTCTAAAAAAAAAAAAAAAAAAAAAAACTGAACACAGCCTCCGTTGATTTTCCGGTTACATTTTATGCATTTTACATAATGACATACTTACACATTTTCCTCTCACCCCTGTTTGTTACTCTGCAGCATTTTCTGGTCCTGAAAAGTGGACTGATGCGATCTCTTCAAGTCTGCCACAATGAGTATTTTCTCTCTCCATCACCTCCATCCGAGAGCAACTTCACAGCGACTGTGCGACCGCCTCACTGATCCACAGATTACGTTTCTTTGAGAAGCGGGAGGGAGGGCATCCGGTTTACAGGGATTACCGGGAGGAGCGGGATTGGCTCCGAGGAGATAGCTTGATAACATGCGCGCCTGTCATTGGACGGCGGGGCGCGGGGGAGGGGGCTTGTCGTGTATTATTCAGGAGAAAGCGGGTGGGGAGTGGAGCAGGATACCCAGGGCAAAGCGGCATATGCAGACAATGCCCTGTGTCTCAGAAATTCACATTTCAGTGGTGGTTTTATCCTCTACACTTTATGGGTTCCAATAATCTCTTTATGTGGACTAAGAGTCAAACTGCAGCACTTAAGTCAACCCGAGTCTGTCCTTCGTTGCTTTTAGTGTTTACAATGAGCTCTCATCCTAACATATGTGCAATATGTGCAATTTCTTATCGGAGGAAACGGCCGGGTACTGAGAGAAAAAGAGAATTTCATTTGGTTCCTTGTCCTATTTTAGGATGAATTTGCTAAAAATAAGATCGGACTAATCGGATTTAAAGCAACTTCTATAAATAAATCAAACAAGCATCATTTTGCAACATCAAACCCCACAAAAGTCTGTGTGCATATGACCATCTGTGTCTGTGTGTGTCTGTGTAAGAGTGTGTATGAGTTTGTGAGCGTGTGTATTTCTGCTTTATGTAGGCTACGAGAAAGCTGGAACTGCAGAATTTTCCACACAGGAGTAGGGGAGGAAATGGTGCATGGATAATTCTCTCTTCAGATCCTCTGGTACTCGCTCTGAGAGTACTCGGCTGAATCAATACTGCTCAAAGCTTTCTCATATTCCCCTTCTCACATCAGTGCTACTGTTGGGAGGCAGTCGAGTCCAGGGCGGTCCGTTTTAGTCGGTTTCTGGTGATAAGGACTTAAATTTAAAACTCCAACACTCTCCCTGTATACCGAATCACCCTTGACCCACAGGCCTCCTGAACACGTACAGATTCACACCCATAACACCGAGTGGGAATGTGGTTGTGAGCAGACAGAGAAATCCTAATAACCACAGTGGGGGCTTTTCTCTGACCGGTAGCCATGGTGATTGAACACATTTCTCCACACAGCAGAAAGGCAGCCTGTCTGTGATGCACTACACAGGCTTTTATTAGGCCCAGACCCTTGGACTGGAAGGAAGGAAGCACCAAGTGGAGGATCACACCCATTTCATTGTGACTCTACAATTTTACGACAGCCAAGAGGCCGTCGACCACAAATTAGCTCTTTTTTGGAAGTCACTCTGCTCTTGTCTCCGTTAAGCCGATGAAATAGCACACTCAAATCTGAACAAAGCGGCACATCATCTCATTATTGTGTGAATTTGAAGGCTAATTTGCATAACTGGTGGGAATGATGCTCTCAGAAGTATAGCACCTAGATTTATTCCGTATTCGGTCTAATTTCAAACATCCAAATGAGAGCAACAGCCTTGGCTTGATTTCCTTTAAGCTTCTAATCTCTCTTTCCTCTTAATTTAGGTGCAGCTTCAATCACAGCTCTTTCACAAACCTAACAGAGTGGGTGTTTGTGTGTGTGACTGCTATTATGTGAAAATCATATAATTTCATATTCACAGCAATTCATGTTTTCTTTTAAATTAGAGGGTTGCGTGGTGCTCGTATGACTTTAACAAAATGCTCCTACATTCTCACAAGGCATTCTTTCCAAAGGGGTTATATCTTTTATAAGTAACTTTTTAATTGTTAACAAATAATTTATTAATGCTTTCTACAACTGAGTCACACATCTCACCACATTTCTTATGGAATGTGGTATGTGGAATCAAATACGTTCATTAACAATAATTAATATTTAGTAATAAGTATAACTCCAGACTGAGAATGTGGAAAACACATAAATTTTCCATTAGAGAAGCAAAAATATGTACGCCTAATTTGTTAGCTTTAGCTAACACTTTACTACATTACATTTTTCAGTTTGTATCATTATAATAGTTTATTGATTCTGAGTGTTTCACCCAAAAAGCAAGAAAAGACAAACACCAAACCAAGAAATGTTCACAAGGTGGTTGCCCAAAGTTGTTCTGATTCATGGTTTATTACTCATAGTTACCAGTTATTAAAAGCATTATATAAAAAAGAATAACGTGGGTATGTACTCTCTTGACCATATGTGTGTGTGATTCCGGCACAAGCCAGCCCCGGACCCATCACAAATGGAAAGTGTCCGATGTGATACTGTTGATTTCCATGACAACGTATTAAGCTGAGGCTTAAAGCCATGGCTGTACCATACTGTGCCTAGTAAGAGTGACATCTCCAACTGCTTCAGTAATGAGCTGTCTAACATGCTGTCATCCTCTACAGATGGAGCACATACAGTAGCCCACTCAACACTCTGAAACATTTACAAGGAATAGTTTGATATTTTCGGAAATCTGCCTATTTGCTTTCTTGACAGGCGTTAAAAGAAAAGATTGCTAGCACTCTCATAATACCATGTTATCACTCTCTCGTATCTATAGGTTAAAGAAAGCAGCCTATGACTGACTTTAAATGCTGGAAACATGGAAACAGTTGGTCTGGCTCTAGCTAAACACCATAATCAACCTAAACTGAAGTGCATGCTAAAAAAAAACACACATCGCCTTCTTGGGGGCCAAGAAATAATTCCTTCACTCTATTAAAACCCAAACATTTTGTTTGTACACGTTATTTTTTGTTCACATTTACTAATGCGAGTTTGATGTACACAACGTCGTACATAACTATTGTGCTCTGGGTAATGTTGAAGAAGCAGATGCCAATAGCACAACTTACATTTACATATTTTGCCTCAAAGTTAGCAACTCTGAAATCTGGATTATAATAAGACTCAGACCAGTTCTGATTAGATGGGTCAGGAAATCTTAATATAGCTGTTCTCATACAGTTAATTGCAGACCACAGTCCACCTTATCTCACATTATTAAGAGTATGGCACAATCCCCCACCAACTCTGGACCATCTCCACCAATCCCATGTACAACTCTGGCATCATGGATGCCTCCTGTTGGGTTTCATTCTTGCTCGATGCCAGGAGCGAATTCTCAGTCTCAATTAATCACTGAGTTTCTAATGGAATGCTTCCCTTCAGGATGAGGCCCATCACAGAGGGGGCTGCAGTCAGTGCTGTCGCTGAAGCTGCTCTGATTGCCTGAACACACTCGCAGCTTTGGAGACACTGCAGATGTCTGCTAATTGTGGTGATTATGGTGAACGGAGGGGGGTAGGAACATGTAATGAATTTCCCATTGCTTTCATGCCTCACATCCTTTGGTTATGTGCATCTGCTATACAAGCGGAGCATCCGCAGGGTTTGGAGACAGACAAAAGTGATATGGGGGACTGGGCATGGGCTTGTGGATGGGCAGCCATTCTAATGCCAAGTGCAGCCAGATTGGGTCCATTTATTCTCTTAGTTCTGTTAATTCCTATCCTCTAATGCTCTATGTTCTTGTTCAGTCACTTCCGTTCTCCTCTTGTCTATAGATCTATGACTGCTAAGAGTGAATGGACAACTTTTTAAATGGCCAAAATCATACATCCAACTTTTATCAAGCAACCCATTTTAATTTTAACCCATTACTGTAAATTAGCCACGTACATATTTTTATCTAAACAATTGCAATTGAAAGTATAAAATCAAAGCTAATAAAATCAATATCCCATGATATTAAAGGTGAAAGGTCCTCTCAGTGTCCTCACACACTCAGTGTATAATCACTGTAAACACCAGTCTGGTGTCGTTAGATGATTGACGTAGTTAAGAAAAAAAGAGACGCACAAGTGAAATTTGTGAGTTACCTCACTGTAACATATTAAGGACTAAGTCTTTTTCAATTTCTTTAAAACTTGAAGCATTTATCTGAGGTGTGCTTGTGACTTACAAATGTTCTATAACTTCAGTAGTAAACAAACTCTTAAATCCATTTTAGAATTGGTAATATATAAGAAACTGTAATTTTCATGTTTGTAGAGGAGAAATAAAACTCTTCGCTTTGCTGATTTAAAAGCCAAATGTAAATGTCTTGTGCAGATTAACAACCTATTAAACTGAGCGGATTATTCATGCAACCTGAATTTCTGCACGTTCTACTCTTTATGGTTATCATGCCACTCTTGGACATGTTACTCTGAAAACTGAACTGGAACAAATCATATTCATACATTTAGCATATTAATGAAGCTAAATATCAGACATTATTTCCCCTCTGTTGCAAATGCAAACATGCCTGATTTATTGTGGATGTGCTTTTGCGAGGCAGGAGTTAGCTAATTCCTTTGGGGCGAGTGCCCTTCCTGTCACACTGATCAAAGACTTTCTCTTGATATGAGCATAAACTGCTCCGTGCCCCATCACCATCAATGTCTGTGCATGCGTGCGAGCTTGTGTGTGCTTATATGTGCATATTTATGTGTGTATGTGAGGTGAGGCGGGCGTGTTGTGTGTGGTTATATCCATCCCCCATCACCAAAGGCTGTATTATGCATTGTTGTTGGCATGGCCTACATGCTCACCCAAGCATGGTCCAGTGTGGTGCCATACACACATCTTCCCATCCCCACTGCACCCCCCTATCGTGTCCACAGGCCTGCTTCATTTACCTTTGCTCCTGAATTAATGCTAGTTAACTGTCACATTAACTCAGATCTGTTGGCCCGCTTTGTCAACAACAGAAACTCGCCTCAATGGTATATGTGTTAACGTCTGCTTCGAAACATAAAATGCGCATGGACTGAGTTTGCCTGAATGTATGGTGGCGACCCAGCGCTGCAGCCATCCCTGCATAACATCAGTTTAAAAATAATAAACAGTTGCATAAAAGTTTAAAACTTTTGCTTTGTGTTTTTCCCTTAGAAATGTGGAGAGTGAAGGAAAATGCCAAATGCCAGAGCGAACTGCTGTAGTGGTGCAGGCATTTAATTCACTGTTTCAATGTATGTATGGCTTCACATGTACCTGTCTGCGGAGCATATATTTGCCTGCCAGAATTGAGTGTGTTAAATTCTCTTAGCATGTGTGACGAATCTTGTGTCTGGGAAAAGGGCAGCTTGTTGCATGGCCTCTTTTCGTCTCTCACAAACTGAATTCTAAAGAGAATATTGATCGGTCAGGGTCTCAATTCATCTTTTGCTCGGCTCCTATCTCGCTATCTTATCTCACACGCTTATCCTTTGGTGTCTTTCTTTGGATGTTCTTCTTCATTTCTTGCTCATTTTGAACAAAACACAACGTGGAACGTTGGAGAGGGATGCAGCAAGTGGATGAGAAAGATATAAAAAGAGAGGGCATCCCCCACTCATATGTCTTTTATCCTAATCCATAATCTCTGTCCAAGAAAGGGCCTCCTTTTCACTTGTCTGCCCTAAAGCCTCTTATATGTGACCCCTCTGTGTCTCCCTCAGGACTCTCTCCCACGGCCAGAAACCACACACACAAACACATGGATACACAGAGGTCTGTGCCCTTTAGTTAATAGTAAAAAACCGTGTTGTCTGGAAACAGCCTCAAATTTCACCCCAAAAAACAACAGAGGTCACAAAAGCATTTTTATAGATGTACAATGCCACGATTTGCAGAACTGACAGCACCTCCTACTATATGTTTTGCCTAAAGGTGAAGGCAAATTTAACGCCAGGCTGACTCATGCAGCTGCTGGGAGAGTGTGTCTCTCGTTAGAAGAACTGACCTCAATAAAGCTGGACGTTTGGCAGTGTGTTACGTAAGTGACTGAGGATGATCCTGAGGCTATGCGGATGTGTGTGTGTTCTATGTTTGTGCTTTCACGTTTGCAGCAAAAAAATTTGTCCATCTGTTTGATTGTGTGTATATATGAGGGAAGTATACGACAGTATGTATGGTGAGAGTGTTTGTACGATACGTGTCATGTCTAGTTAGGGACTCATCTGGGGAATGTGGAAAAATCGCATGTTTCTTACATTATTATAATGTTCATTTATGGAAAAATCCCTTGGTTAACTTGTCACCCATTATATAAAGTGAGAACTTGAGGCATTCTCAATATTTTAGGATGAGTGCTTGGCTTCAGCCTGCTACCAGTGTTACACTGTATTCTGTGACCCATCAGATTCTGTGACCTGTAGCAATTTAACGAGTTTGCCTTTAAGTAGCATTGTGTGTAATGTGCATGCAACAATTTATTTAACTGATGTTTGCAAAAGGATAAAGTAGAATTCCAAAAATTTACTCAGTGTTGCTTTTACTTGTGCAGCTGTAGCACAGCCTCCAGTGAGCAAACACTGTTTTCCCTCAAAGCAAAAGGAAAAATGTCATGCCAGGATTAATGAATGTCACAGAGCAGTGATAAAGTATGTGGTCAAAGCCTTACGATCCTTCAGCATAGCTTTATGTATAGTTAAGGTATGATACATGGAATAAAAAAAGGGGTTCACATTCAGCAGGGCTATTTGTGTCTATATTTACTGGTTTAGGGTAGTGGTAGACTAAAATATAAATGTGTTCTCTAATAATTTTTGTACAGTCCTTTAGGTGGTTTGGCATTCTGGTGGCTATACATGGAGCTATGCTTAAAACAACAGAGCTGTGGTTCTGGTGCCATGTACTATGTACCTCAGTTGAATAGAGATACTGTAAAGAAACATGCAAATCAGTCTAACAATAGTCATATTTAAGGAAGGCATAGAAACCACAATTCCTATGGAGTTACAGTTATCCCACAGTAGTGGCCATACAGTAAACATATCATACAGCACATAGCACTAAGAACAGAGAAGGTCTGTGTCTGCACTGCATTGACGGATTTGATGTTGGTTTGCACTCTGCCTGGTGTAACCCCACCCCTGGTAAATACAGGGTTGGAGGTTTCCTCTGTGGATAAAAATACACTTGCCTCTCAGCAGAGAGGGAGAAAAGCCAGAATTCTTCTCTTTTGCTTTGCCTATTGTGTAAAAAGAGCTAAAGAGGATTTGCAATACTATAAAATTGAAGTATGTATATATTAATGTGTGTATTAAAGTGTATGTTAGAGAGGTCAGTGTTTACATTGTGAATAGCATTTCCTATGGATAGCATTTGTGATTGTGGACAACTGTGATTTTAGCAGGTATTAATACTTCCTGCTTTCATATTTTGTCCCTCTTGAGCTTCCATACTACAGACACGCACACCACTTGTGACATCATCAGTATGCTGTTTCAAAGTCTTACTGTTGGCAGAGGCCTACAATTGCCAGTTTCGGTTCCTGGTAAACTTGACTCCAAACGTTGGACCACCACACACAGTGCTGTTCTGAGACCTCCGTCTCGAATGCACTGTTAAGAGAAAACTTTTCTTTTCTACAGGTTGAACTGAAGTGAAAAAGAGAAACTCTGAGTGACTTCCTTATTTGAGCTGGAAACACCAGATTAAATTCAATGTCATGGCTGCTGGAACACCATGCTGGTGAGTTACTGTCATCACGTTTGTTACTGTGGAAGCATCAGAAAATCAAAAAGTTTGATCTATAAAGATTCATTTGGACTAATAATACAAACGATTGTATTGTTTTTTTAGCATGCAGTTGAAGTACAAAAAACACCTAATATTGTAACCAAACATATTGACTGTATTTTATCTCTTTAAAGCTACAAGGATGTCCAGAAAATTGTGCATATCCCCATAACGTGTGATGAAAAGAAGCAGATTACGTTAGAAAACCATATGTGAGCTTGGTGGTTTCCACTACAGGCTAAAGGTGGAGTAGCAAGTAAAACTGAAAATGAGTCACCAGGGACAAAACAATCAAGGGACGGAACTAAGGGACGTCTTTGACATATTAGTCAAAGCACCTCCAGAGCGACTGCAAAGCCTGACAATCCAGCTGGGTGAGTCAGCTGAAGATACCATCATACAAGGTTTATGTCTAGTGGTTCTCCAGAGGGAGGTGCAAGCTCTGAAGAAATTCCAGATGCTGAAGAACAACTGCCTTGCTAACCATCTGGCGGAAACGTTGCAAATGGGTGGTAATTTAGAAGATTTTAGAAATTATTGTGGTAACTTTCATGAGCTGACAAAAGAAACTTTGGCGGCGTTAGCTCGAATTTTTAAAAGGTTGTCTGAGCAGAGGCTGTGTGATCCGCTTCTGACAAATCTGGCCTACCAGAGAGCCCTGTCCACTGACAGCAAAACAAAGCGTAATGAGGAGCAGGAATACGACCAACTTATAGAGGAAGCTAAAGGTGTTTGCGGCCCTGATATTGCAGAGCAGATCTGCTCCCCCAAAGGGCTCAAACCAGGATCCTTATGTGATTATGACAGAAGCCTAAAAGAAGAAAACTCAACTTTAAGAGTTACTCTGTGTCGAGATCAGTCTAGAAGAGCTCACAGTTTCCCAAGCCCTCTGCAGGCCAACTTCTCAGAGGCCTCATACCCCACTCATCTAGAGATAAGTTCACCTCCAACCATCTTATTACGAGAAGACAGTACAATTCCAGAAACAACAGAGGATTCTAAACTGAACACCCCCGCCCTTGCTGGTGAATGTGAAGCAACAAACGGGCAATCTCAGTCTAAAATCAACAAATCTACTCTGTCTGAATTAAAAAAAGACTCACAGATGGATGCAACATGTACAGCTGTGTGCAGGAAGCCGGACAACCCTTTAGCTCACTGCGGGACTCTAAACCAAACTACCAAACCGAGCACTCAACCAAACATTTCCCTTCCAATTGGATCAAACATTTTTCTACCCAAGATGCCTGTTCCAAGTGAAATCCATGAATGTAAAGGAGCAGAGGAAGAGGAAGAGGCAATATTTTATCCATTTGTTATCCTGCATGCACCAGAGGATGAAGATATGGCACAAAGCATTAGGGAAAAACTGGAAAAGGTGATCGGTAGCGAAGGTGCTATTTTCTGTGACGACTTTGCCATTCCTGGGAAGAGCACTCTGAGTTGTGTGGAAGATGCTATCAACAACTCGGCCTTCACCGTGCTGCTGCTTACCCACAACTTCAACACTCGTCTGCTGGAGATGAAAACCAACTCTGCTTTGATCAACTCCATAAACAAAACACACAAGTATAACACTGTCATCCCTCTGCTGCCCCAGGAAAACGCCATGCCCAAGCAGAACATTCCTATAATTCTGCAGGCAATAGTGCCACTTGAAGAGTGCAGGAACTTTGAGAAAAAACTTAAAAGGACAATGACTCCAGCATGCATTAAGAAACAAAAAAATATCTGGGTTGAGGAGAAGAGAGTAAAAGCTCAGATAGAGAGACAAGACAGACTCAAGCAGCACAACCAGACTCAAAAGCAGTTAATCGAAGAGTGTAAAGCGGCACAGCTTCTTGAAAGAGAGAAACTGAGCCTTTTAATGGCACAAAATCTTCTTCTCAATTGCAGTGAACAGCATGGCAGTGACGGCCAAGCTGGGTGGCAGCAAGTGCGAAACATTCACATTGAAAATGCTCAGTATATTATGATTGGCAATGACTCTCAGATGACTGTGGATGCTATTGGAGGTGCAGACAAAGATAATCAAAGTTAACAAGCCAAAGAGCAATAAGGTATATTTTCTTGGGCACGTTTGTGTTTAGGAAAAATAGAAATAAAGTCTTTTGAACACTAAAATGTGCAAGAACCAGAGCAGGTTGTTCACTGCAAATGGTTTCAATGCATTTATCATTTTAATTAAAAGAAATTTGAATAGAACACCAACCAAGTCACGTCTAAATAATGTTTTTCAAAAAACAGCTGCACAAACAAGGTATTCAGAACTGAAATGGTATGTTTCAGATGAATATTTAGCAGAGGACTGCCATCTATTGACCGGATTGAATATATACTTTCTGATTTCTTCAGCTGTGTGAACCAGCTTTAGGCACTAGGGAGCATTGGTGCTACATGCTGCACAGAACCTCCCATTGTTAGCAACTGGGTCTTTTACTCTGGGATCTGAGAGATGTTTAACGTACAATAAAATTTTCATATTTTCCATGGTGTTCTTAGTTCATATAGTGTAAAGGTTGATGTAAATGAGTCTGCTGAGGTTCCCAGACAAGTTGCTGTTCATTCTTAATTTGGGACAAGCAGTGAAACAAACTTTGTGGGAAAAGCAGACAAACTCTTTTATTGTCTCTTTTACAGACGTGTAATTTTTTTAAATGTAATTTTCAGTGTCTTGGTTATTCTCTTCTCATGTGTAACCCTAGTTTCTCCTTTTTGTCATGTTGTCATCTTGACACCCAACATGATGCTTGTAATATCTAAAATTCATTTAAAGTTGTACACAGGTTCAACTGAACAACTGTTTAAGCTAAACTGTGCTTTTGAAAATTGAAATAACACTTTGGACATTGTTGAATGTGTCATATCATTAAAGCACTGACATGATCTACATCTGTTTCAGCCCCTGACACACCAGAGGGGCATTGAGGTGTGTGTGTGTTTTTACGCATGTCTTTGTGTCCATGTGTTTCCATCCTGCACATCAAGCCCTGACCTTGTTAATCTGAAGGTACACCTCAGTGTCCTTTAAGAGAATGCCGCTGTAGTGTGTCTACCTTGTTTTTGGTCGATGCCATGCATTGGTTTTCTTTTATTAGTTTGCTCAAACAGGGCCTGGTGTTAGTGCCATGCTGCTGTTTCTTTTCATGACATGACACACAACATGTTTGAACCTGTTTTTGGACATGTAAAGCCATGCTCGTAGTTGATGCAATTCTCAGAGTTTGAATAGAAATGAAATTAAATGTCCTTGTTAAAAAGATTAAAAGCAGGAGTGCTTTAGGAATGACAGGGTAACTTTTCTCATATAACCTAAATCCACCAATGCCTCTCCTCCCAAAAAATCTCAACACAAGGCACACTTCTTTCCTACAGCTAAAATTAATCTCAGTTAATCTGCTACAGTCGTTTCTTTGCACATTTTTCCATGAAACAACATTGCATGGAGTTGAAAACCATCTGATACTCTGTGGTGTGGTGACTCCTGTCAGGATTGAAGAGAATGGGTGGACCGCGCATGCGCAGTGCGCAACGCCTGTTCTCCGATCAGTGCGGCAGGAAAAGCGCAGGGGAGACGCCGCCGAGACAGAGGGAGGAAGGAAAACTGTTGGGAAAAGAAGACAGACAGACAGACATGGACACGAACCGCTTCTTTAGGTCAGCTGTGACACAGTCGACCGGTGCTGGACTGTAGGCGTGTTCCTCGGCCACACAGCTGTTCCGTTACGCAGGGAAAACTGAGGATCCAGGAATGGAGGAAATCTGTGGAATTCCTGCTCCCGAACTGCGCCGGTCGGTCAGGATTTAAGATTTACTCAAACATAAAGACGGAAACCTGAGGATGGGGCTCCTGTGTCCGAGGGGCGTCCTGTGGAGCTCGTCGTGATCTCCAACATCAGGCCACGCTCAAAGTTTTTTTTTTTTTTTCATTTTTCTGGAGAAGGGGAAAATTTGCTGCATTGAAATTCCTCTGGACGGGATGTCATCCGCAGTCAGGAGGAATTCCGCTGGCTGACTGAGCCTCCAGCTGCAGTGTAGCGGGATCCTGACGGAGCAAAGATGGGAGATGCGGCAGATGACAGAGGGATGAGACGGACCTTCATCGTCCCCGCCATCAAGAGCTTCGACCACTATGACTTTACCAGGGCCAAGATATCGAGTAGCCTGACGTGGCTGGTGGCCAAGGCTTTCGGCTCGGGTAGGTGGCTCCTCCCGATCGTTTTCATATCTGGGTTAGATGAGTGGAAAACATTAATAAGTGGGGATTATTTTGCAAACAGCAGCCTGTAATCACACACTGGTTGTCATCAACTCAACCAATTCATCTACTAAGTGAAGTGCCTCTAACTTGATGTTATCAACAAAAATATTTGTTCTCATTCTGTCACACAAATACAATATTAATGGTCTAAATTATCTAACTAAATCTTATTTTAGCTTTTTCTTCTGCAGTGAGTGTCCAGTAGGCTTCCTAACTGAAGATCAGAGGTGTAATCCACTACATCATGTCATAGGGTTATTGGTTTAACCTGTTGCTTGTCTGATGCTAATTATTCCTCTGGAGAAGTCAGGTCAAACCTATTATGTAACTCACTGACTTCAGATCACTGTCAACCTTCACTGTTTGGTGGCTCAACAACGGCTGAAGTATAGGACTGCAGGTAACGTTGGTTTGTCTGGTATTTCATTAGTTGAAATGTCAGAAAATACCACTGAACAATACTTTGAAGGCAGGTTTGAAGGTGATGACCTGCAAAAATTTTAAAATAATAAATGCTGTGATGAAGAAAGTGTGTGAGGGCTTCTGAAAAAAATCAAACTTGTTCCTAGTTGTTTGACACTTAGGCCCTCTTATTTACTCTCTTGTTCTAAAATACTCGAGCTAAACATGCATCACTCTCCGTAAAGCCCCAGTTTATGTCGTAAAATGTCAAAAAGCAGAGCCACCTTAGGAAACCACCTTTGAAAGCTACAGAATATTTGAGTTTTTCACATTTATCAAGATAGTTGCTGATTTGTCGTTCTTGTATATAAACACATGAATGACTGAAGGCTTTCGTAGCTCACAGGCGTCTTGACTGATTTGTTTTCATTTTACTGACAGTCATCTTGTTTTGTGATGTTTTCACTCAGATTTGAGTGTGTGTACAATTTTTTTATAAGTCACTGTATGTCTGTATCTTAGTTCTGGCCTGTCTCCCATCCTCAATGTGGCCTGAATGCAGCTCTGGCGGGCGGCCTGGCCTCATAAAGACTGAATAAGTCCAGCTTGCTCTGAGCCCAGATGTTTACGCCAGCCCCTAATGAATGCTTTAAACAGCTGCTTCTCCTTGCATAGTACTTGGAGTCTCTGAACGGCCACCACAGCGACAGACAAACCTAGAAAGAGAGGGATCAAAAGAGAGACCTTTGAATCACACCCCCTGATGCAACAGTGTGTGCCAAATAGAGCGGCACACTACTCCTTCGTCGCTCACAGAGAGAAGGAAATGGTGGAGAGACAGTTCAGTACAAGACACAGTACTGCAACATGTGAGAGAGCCAGTTTTAAATTCTACAAGACCTGCGGCTGTTAGCATACTGCTGCCGCCTTGCTTTTTTTCCCCGTCCCTCTGGTGACACAGTTTCAACTCCCAGCACTGCCAAGAACTGTGGCCCATCAGAACTGGTCCTCCGAGTCTTGTTTGGCCTAGTTTGGACGTATGAGCGATGAGCGTTCTCAGTCGGATGATGCTCAAATGCAGCAACTTTCATCTGGAAGTTTTAGTGAAACTTTAGGAAGATATATTTTTACACTGTATTCACGTGGATGTGCTAAAATGTGCAAGTAAGCAAACATTAGATAGTCAATCCTTTTTGAAACAGTGGTGAGTTATGGTGGGACGAGAAGGGAAAGAGGGTTAAAGACAAGCAGAACTATGTGTACAACAAACAATTTGCTTTTAAATTGTGGACTGTGGTGACGTTGAAAAAGAAGATGTATCACGTCTTAGAGAGACGTCACAATGATTGTTGACAGTATCAGTCAGATCACATCACTGATATAACCGGTGTCATCAGGTTGTCTTTCAGCTCCCTCAGTAGATGCCCGTAGATTGTTGAAATTGCTTTTTTTTCTGTCTAGAAACAGGGAAGGCCAAGACAGTAGTGTTGACATCTACAGTACATTGATTAAATCCTGTTTTACCATTAGATGGTGTAGTTATTGGTTTGAATTTAAACACAGTCTGTTTTTAAGGAGCTGTAATTCTGGCGTTTATAAGCTATCAGCAATTCAGTGACCTTCATGGCTTTGGGCTGTATGTTTCAAATGCATGGAAAATATAAGCATTGAAAAAAATTAATGTGGGATGATGGTGTACGGATAGTTGACTGCTCATTGTTTAGTTTCAATAGCTCCACTCTTAACTGGTGTAAGCATTGTTTGCAGCTGGAACAGGCAGCCCTTCTCAGCAAAAAAAAAAAAAGTTTTAAAAAATGACTCTATGCTGCATCACCATATGACTGAGAGGGTGAGTTAGAAACTTGCTGGTGAACACAGCAGAGCATTTAGCAGTGAGCTGGTGGAGACGAAAAAATGGAGCAACGAGGAGAGTGACCGTTGGACACAAACACAAGTGTCACATCAGTGTTTTAAATGAATGTGGCAGCGTCATATCAAAAGAGCTTCACCTCAGCAGAGATGAACAGTGCAGTGCTATTGTGGGCTGGACTGTGATCCCAGAGGTCTCTGGGTAGCAGTCTTCTCCATGCCTGGACTTCCTGTGGCAGCTACTTCCTGTCTGTTTCCTCTTTGATGGCCGACACAAAGGAGAGGAGCGTTTTTACTTGACGAGGCAGATTTTGATAAACTACGGGAGAGTGTGTTCTCTGTGTAGCCTGCTCTTTGGTGGTTTTAGTATGAACGCTTGCTCTTTAAAGGCCATGTGTTTTTTAATCAACCGTTCTTTGTATTTAACGGACATAAACTTTTATTTTCACATTTGTACTTTCAGTGGGTAAATGCTTTAGTTATAGCTCCATTATTCAAGTTTATAGACATTCTGACATAAAGAGGATCAATTTAAAGCTTGTGATTAGACTTGGCTTGTTACAAACTAGATGAAGTGGTTTAACATCTGCCTGTTGCTTTTAATATCTCCTTTCATCAGTCAGTGCGGGGACATGGGGGCTGCAAAAACAACTGAGGTCTTATCACACGCCTAATGTTTTTTTTTTCTATAATGAGCATTAAATATTAAGTTAATTTACTGGAACACCTTTCTTCTGTTGATGTTTAGGAGGTTAAACAGCAGTGAAAATCCATAACTTTTAGGAAAGATTTCTTTAGTGTCCTTTGTTTCCCTCAGAGTGATTCAGGCAGGCAGAGAGGAAATGACCCCACACACCAGGAATACACACTCATGCTGGAGCATGCAGTGTTATTAACACACACACACACACACACACACACACATTCCTATACTAGAATTGTGTCTGACTAAAGTGATAAACAAAGAACAGACACATAGGTACAGCATTCGTGTCACACGCTGGCATGAATGCTAGTATATTTCAGCTCTGAGTCACCACATGTGGTGAGTCCTAGAAGTTTGTGTCTGTGTTTTCTGTCCAGCTGTTTTTACTGGGTGAGGTAACAAGTTTAGAAGACACATACTCAACAAACAAAACACGTATGTGACACATATACACAGTGTGGCAGTATGCACTTTTGT
Organism: Channa striata; assembly: GCA_033026295.1. Classification (NCBI taxonomy): domain Eukaryota; kingdom Metazoa; phylum Chordata; class Actinopteri; order Anabantiformes; family Channidae; genus Channa; species Channa striata. The sequence continues at coordinate 7,978,777 of CM065185.1, read as the reverse complement.
AAATCAGTAAAATGAACATAGGGATGCCATAAATGTGCTGATTATTATAATGGTAACACTCTCTCTGTGTGTCTGAATGTCTCACTACTAACCTTGTTTTTTATACTAAAAAAAACTGACTTCTCACTGATGATGCTCAAGAGGTTTTTTTTTGATAAATATGTATTTTCTTTGTGAGTGGTTATATGTGTGCTACAAGCTTTCAGCCTCTGAGCTTCTTTGTAGGGGACAAAGTAAGAATGCAAAGGCAATGTAATATAAAAAGACTAACAATGTGCCTTTTTCCTTTTTCCTGAGGGTAAATTAACAGTGATGCAGGTTTAGGACGTCCCTAAATGAAAAAGATGCATGTTAGCCCTAAACCATTTTCTCTCTTCCATGTTTTGTCTTCCTTTTGATTCAGATGCAGTACCAGAAGAGCTGGCTGAACCTTTCTATAGGGACCAGTACAACCAGGAGCACCTGAAGCCACCGGTGGCCTGTCTGCTCCAGTCTGCAGAGCTTTACTGCCGGGCAGGAAGCCTGATCCTCCGCAGTGATGCTGTCAAACCTTTACTTGGACACAATGCTGTCATCCAGGCTCTGGCCCAGAAAGGCTTATATGTCACCGACCAGGACCGACTGGTCACAGAGAGAGACCTGACTAACACACCCATACACATGGTGAGTGGAAGTGCCAGTAACAGTGCATGGTTGTGTTCATTTTGTGATAATTTTAGATATCCTAATTTTATGTTGCTTTTACCTTTACGGTTCAGCTTGGTTCATGTTTTTACATAAGGGAACCCATTTTATTTCCACAAATAGCTTTATGTTGACACATTTTGTTGCACATGTATATAGTAGTAACATCAGAGATATGATGTGTGAAGTGATGTGACTTGATGTAGATCCAAATCTGTTCATTTGTCACATGTGGACATAGTTATACTAATAAGTACTATAAGTGATGGTTAATCTGAATAATCATAAGTAAAAATTAGAAAAACATTGCACATCATAATTTTCTAGAGTGCTTGATTTTTAACTAACTAATAATTCACAAACAAAGTTTGCATCTATAAACAGAGAAAAACAGCAAACTCAGCAGTGGAGCCAGCAGATATTTGTCAGGTTTTCTTGATAAATAGGTTGTCCAGATTGCCAGACAATAAAACAAAAAGAATAATGATACTTTACTGAGGGCTGTGCTTTCTAAACATGAGGAATGCATGTGTTAAATGACGGTGTGTGCTGTGGTCGGCATCTGCATGTGTATTGCTTCGTTTGTCCTACTGTCAGATCATCCTCCAAGATTTGTCCAGTTAAGAAAAAAACAACCACTAATGGCAGGTTTCCTATAGCAACCCATTATTCACAGTTTGGTTTCTGTGTCTGTTAGACAGCACAAGCCAAACATGTCTCAGCTCACACCACAAGAGATATTCCAGCTGAACTGTATGTTATCACTACTGTATCAAGAGTTGGACAGAGTAGAACACAAAAAGGCTTTAGCTTTAAGTCCTCATCTTTACTAATCCAGCTCTCCATCTGTGTGACGTCGGAACATAGTAAAGATATGTTAATCATAAGTTCCATGAGCTTTAAGTGATGCGTTCACTTGTTTTGTTTGACCAACAGTCCAAAACCCAGAGAGATTCAGCTTACAATGATAGAAAAATGAGACAAACATCAAATCCTCACCCTCGAAATGCTGAAATAAGCTAATTTGGGGCTTAAACATTTTAGAAGCTGTCGACAATTTCCTGTCGACTAAGTGATTAGTTGTTCCAGCACTGAAGCATATAACTGTCGCCTCTCAGTGGATGTGAGAAGAGCTCCAGAAATATGCGTTGATGGTGTTTTAATTGATGGAACCGGGATGAGTCTGTGGCAGCCTCACTGCTAAGCACACGCATGGCTGGAGAGCGGGCACTTTTGCTGACGCCAAAAGGTGTCTGCATTGCAGTGCACCCTTCCTTTCACCCCTCCTCCCTCCTTCTCATGCTCTCCCTGTCGCTCCATCTATCTTAATGTTTCTTTCATTAAGTCTCCGTCTCCATCCCTTTTCCAACTATTTCTTTGTCTCCCTCTCCATTGGCCTTTCTCATAATCTAAACTTCTTATCGTGGTGGATTAAATGAGACCGGGACATTGCTCTATCCTGAATATTTAATTGAGGCTTAAGCATATTCCGTCAAGCTCAGCAGTGCCCACACATCTTCTCTCAAGTTGTAGCTGTGTTTTACTTGCATTCTGCTTTTGCTCTCTCTTTAAACTGTTTCTGAGGATAATTCAAAGTCACTGGTCAAGGACATTTTTATATTTACAGTTGATTGTGTTCACTACATCACTGACTGATTGAGGATGTCAAGAAGGTGAGAGTGATGGGTGGACATTTAGTGTAATGATCCCAAGTCCTTGTAAAAGTGCATGTGTAGTAAGTGAATGTGCATGTGTGTATACAGAACCAAGGTGATTTAGTGGCAGTGTTAAGTAGACAAATGGAGCCTGCAGACCATCAACACTCTAACACATTGACCTTCATTTGTGTAACACACAGACAATCTTTCCATCATGTTTGTGAATCTGTGCCTCTCTGGATTCATTACATTAGTTCTGTAAAGTAGGAGGCCTGTGTGTGTGTGTTTTGTGGACTCAGCAAGATAATTTCAGTCACGCTAAAGTCGAGGCTTTTCATCTTAGGTTATGGTGAAACTGCATAGAAAATGATTACCTCATGGTTTTCCAAATACTGTGCAACTGAATAGTAACCCATGTCAGTGAGAAGGAGGAGGAGGGGGAGTGTGGCTCACTGTCAGAGGGCGGGTATAGAGAATTGGGGGGGCTATTTGGCTTTGATCCAGTAGGAGTAGTGGAAGGCAAGAGACAAAAGGGTGAATATGGGAGTCTAGAAATGGAAACGGGATAAAGAATAGCTGACGGAAAGATGGGAAGGAAAGACATGGAGGAAAGAGAAAGAAAGCGTATGTTCTGCTGTTACAGTGGGTGGGAAGACGTGTGTGTGCCAGCGAATGAGTTTAAAAGACACACTGTAAATATGGCCATATGGAACAAGGGGAGAGGAGCAGAAAAGGGAGGAAAGGAGCAGAGCGCATGAAAAGCAGAGAAGCTGAAGGAGAGGAGGGAGGGAAGGAAGGAGGAAGACGTGATGTGCACTACTGCAGCACTGTGGAGGGTGGGGTCTCACTCAAAGTGAGTCAAAGCACGTCTGGTGCGCAAATGAGTCGCCCCCCCACCTCCTACTACCGCCTGTCTCACACACATGTCAGACCTCCAGATGTGTGTCCTTTTCTAGCTTTACTTTCCTGCTTCCCTTTCACCTCTGTCTGTCTCACACACGCTTTGGTCTGCACCCCTAAGTGTTAAAAGACTAGGACAAGAAAGTAGCTGCAGAGAGAGGGACAGAGCGGTAATTAAATTTGTCTGTAGATGGGTGTGTGCCATCATCTAAAAGCTTTTGTGCCACATAACACTGACAAGTTTGAAGGATTTAATGGCTGTGTTTCAGAAAAAGAGAGGCAATCATTTTTGGGTCGGGGGGGGTGGATTTGTGCAGTAAAAACTCTTGTGTTAGATGCAGGCCGTGTCTGAGTGTGTACCTGCACACTTGTGATGTTTGCAGAGAAAGGCACTACTTTGATTATGTGTTTGTTCAGCTGTATGGTGCTTTTCTATAGATGTCTTTGAACAAGGGCACATATACACACGGTCATGGTTCTATACAACAGTACTGAGAGGGGACAATGATAGTATGCATGAGTGTACTACAGCTCTTTACTGCTCTTAATGGCCAGTGTCTGCTGCTCCCTTATAAGGCATCTGCCACTATGAGCTTACTTCTTTGCACACACTCTCACACTCCAAAGGTCTTAGTCAAGGGATGACATACTGCACATTGCTTTTAAATCCATACTATTTTATCAACAGTTTTTTTCCCCCTGTGGATATGTTAACAATCTGTAGACACTGTATATTAACAGCGGCTCCATGTGCTGTCTTTCTCTGGCATTCTGTACACATATATATGCATTTTACTCATCCAGGCTCTGTTATTAAGTGTCTTACTAAAGATATATTTGGGGGTTTTAGATGAGAAAACTTGGGGCACTCACAAATGTTTTTTCATTACACAGTACTACTACAACTATTATATATATCACTAATATTATGAAAGACCTTCACACTTTTCTTTAGTCTACCATTTTCAGCAGGATAAAAAATACACACTTCTCTAATAGTTTTAGTACTTATCAAATCACACAGCTTTGTCAAATGATCAGCAAACATTCAATGACTTCAAAGGAAAACAAAACAGTGATATGCGTTTCTAAAATAGTTTTTTCCACACTAATTGTAAATGAAGTTCATTTACAACATAAGCCTATTGAAAAATAAATTAACACAGCGATTTGTCATTTAAATTTGTGTGGCTTCTCTGCCCTGAGGTCTGAACACACACACACATACTTGCAACACACCTCCACAAACTTCTTAAGTACATGAAAGATTTAGGAGGTTTATGCAAATTAGTTCAGAATAAACACCAACCACAGAAAAAGCTCAGTGGGTTTTCATAAAAATCATGTTTTCTGGCTTCAATCTAAGCTGCTTGGCCTCTCTCTCTCTCCCTGTCTCTCTCTTTCTCTCTCTCTCCCTCAGTCTGCCTGTCTGTCAGTTGGTCCATCTGTCATTCAGACTGACTACCGTGCCTCTGGAAGAAACTGCATGTAATGTCAAATATCTGGCAATATCCTGAACATACAGGAATCCAAAACACTGTCTGCAGACTGTCTCATAGAAAGTTCAGAGTCACGTGGAAAGCATGACCCAAGCACTCTGTTTACTCATATAATGAGCCACAGGTGTAAGATTCAATATTACATGAAGATATTGTTCTACTTTTGTGTTTGTTTTGGATTTGATTAATTTGCTGTATTTGATCACAGGAAAATGAATCAATGGTGATCTTTGAGTCTAAGAGATTTGTCATTATTCTGTTTCATTATAGGTACTTAATGTTGAAAAATTAAAATCTTATTAATCATAAATCATACTGCACTCAGGTCATGAGGACGAGCACTTCCATCTAAACGTGTTTTATCCTTGTTGAGTTTCCATGAGTGGCCTATTTTTAAGTCATACTTTGTCTGTACACGCTGTCTGTTTGAACTGGCAGAGGACTGTGTGTGGTGCTGACGCTGAGATCCAGTGCAGCTCGGGGTTGCAGCACTGGATCAGTTGCTCATTTCTTGGGGAAACACTTGGTCACACTGGCTGTTACATGAGGCCCAATGGTTATGAATAGAGGACTGTGCTTGACAGTACAGGCTGAGGTCTCACTGCTTGTTTGTGTCTGCTGCTTTTAATCACCTGACGCATGAAGCACCTTCCTGGCTTTAGGTGTTTTTTCAGTTACACTTGGACAGGGACACAGACACTGAGTTTGGCAGATATAAGCACAACCCCATAAACTCAGTGTGTGTTTTGAATAGACCTGTGGTGTGACAGGAAAAGGAAGGGCAGGTTTGTTGGTGTGACCAGCCTGGAATGGGATTAGAAAGGCCAGGAGAATGTCAATCTTTGTTTATGCGATGATGGTAAAACCCCTCAGAAGTGAAGTGAATGACAAATGAAAAATGAAGGAAATCTGTGCACCATAAATATGATGTTTATCAATGTAAAGTGGTGTCAGGTTTTGTGGGAGCCGACAATTAGAAACCTCCACTGTCTAAATATGAACTTCATGGGACTGGAAAAAAGGTTTGAATGTTAAAATGTTAGAATTACTATAGATAGAATAACCTGGCTACATACTACACACTAAAATTTCACAAAGTTTGTTCGGCACGCGTAAAGTCTTTGCTTACATAGCAAACACTTGCACAGTGCCTTTATTGAGCTCCAGCTGAAGTTAACAAACACAACAGGGGAAGTGAAGTCAGTGTGAAGCAGGAGCAGAGTGAAAAGTAAAACACAGTCATGAAGAGACATATGCTTCCATACATTCAGTAGAGTACAACATAGTGTATGATCAGGAATGTGTCCCTTCATTCTGGGAGTAACAAAGTGATGCAGTTAGATGCTTTGGATGGTTTAGATCTGTGGTACTCATCTGTTTTTGAACTGCCTGCTCCTCTGTGTGTACAGAGTTCCCATCTGGCGCTCATCGACACGCTGATGATGGCGTACACAGTGGAGATGGTGAGTGTGGAAAGAGTGATGTCCTGCATCAACAGATACTCCTCTGCCGAACCTTCACGCAGCGATGGACACATTCAGGAACTGCCTTATGACACAGAGGATGCAATCACCACCTGGATCAACAAGGTACACGCAGACACGCCGAAACGAGAGTGTATACACTGAACCACGAGAATCTGGGCTTTCTCCTTTCAAAGGAAAACCACTTTTTTTTATTTGACATGGTTCTTTGTTTTTACTCCGCATAGAAGACATGAGAGGTGCTATAAAGTGCGTCAATGCTCTGTTCCTCCACTGCTGCTTCAAAAGCTAATCTATTGTTTGCAGTTGAACTAGATGAACAACTGGCACCAGGCAAATGCAATCATCAGATTTCCAAGAGATAACTGACTCAACTTAAAAATGTAAAGTTCTCTGGTCTGTGAAAGCAGGACTGGTGGGGAAGCTGAGTCTCTTGAATTGCATCTTAATTGCATTATTTTACAGATTCTTTCAAGTTGCTTTAGTTGACCTTAAAGAAATTTTGACAGTTACTTAAAAAACAAATTTTAATTGGGTTAAAATAATTAAATGATCCATAGCAATGGATTTATTAATAATAAAGTTTAGAAATATTAAATCATTTGCAAACATGTGAAAAACCATATGGAGTATTATCTCTTTGTTAAGGGACTGACTGGCACAACCTGCTCATGTCAAATCATCAGTGCATCGGTTTTTATACGGATTTATATACGGTTTAAAAATCTTCAAAAAGCATATTTTAAAATATGAATATAATGAGAGTATCTCTGTATTCATTGTCCTGGAGTCAGAAGCCAGCTGCATTTACAGTCATATTTATCCCAAGTATTTAGTGATGGTGTTAAGGTTTCTCCTCTCCCCCACACAAATCTCTCTCAGTCTCTGTGTCCACCAAATACTGGGGTGAAATGTGACCTTTGACCCTCTCTCTGCAGGTGAATGAACACCTGAGGGACATCCTCACAGAAGAGCAGAAGCTGAGAGAAGCTTCCCTGCAGGACTCAAACACTGCAACGCACAAAGTAAGAAAAACTCAAAGTGTCAAAGAAGATTGAAACAATTCAAAATGTTGAGAAGTTTCTTTCTTTCTTGTCTGTGCACTAAATATGAAGCTGCTCTGAAATGGGGAATCAGTTGGCCTGATTTTGCTTCTTATAGACCACACGTAACAACATTGATGAAAATTTGTGAAAATAAAAAGTTGATCCAGGCTTCATGATAAGCTAAGCTAACTAATTTGGCTTGGCACCACATCCAGCTACCCACTAAAACCAATCCTTTTGGAGTTTGGGTACAAATTGTTAACTTTCAAGGTATGAGGCTAACGGTTTCCCCCTGCTTCCAGTGTTTGTGCTAAACTAATCACCGCCTGGCTTTAGTGCAATAGCCCTACATTACACACAGATGTGAGAGGTGTGTTGACCTTTGGGAAGGAAGTGACCTCTGTCTTTAAATAGAAAATAGAAGAAAACAGAACTTGTCTTTCTGCTTTTATTTTGGGTCTCATTTTCTTTTTCTCAAGTTTTTATTATGACCTCCTCCTATTTATAAAATTCCCTTTTACTCAGAGGCATGAGCATGTGTCTACTTCCATGCAAAAGACCTGCAGACACATTCAATATGTCCACCCAGAGAACAGTACACACTAAATTATAGAAACAGATGAGCTCAGTCTCAGCCCAGCTGCAAGAAATGCTGGCAAGACAGAGGAGAGAAAAGGTGACTCAGAGACGGGGAGAAATGAGCGATGAGAAAGGAAAGGGAGAAGGGAGACCATAGTGGGAGACATGGAGAGTGACAGAAACCGTGTTATCATCCTGCAGGTCTCATAGTTATGTAAGGACTGGATGACACAATGAGTCAGTCCACTGGGACAAACACAGCTCCAGTCACTTAACCGTGAAGATACAGCACAGTGTTTTTCAGGACACGGCCCTCGCTTTGGGGTTGATGCTCGAAACAGCGACAAAAGGGTAGTTGGAAAAAAAGGAAAAATATAGACTTTTACTCTGCAAATGTATGTTTTATCTAATAAGTGTGTATTTTACGTATCTAAGTGAAAAAAAACACACAGTGCAGCTGAGGCTGATGGGAATGTGAAGTTTTTCTAGTGCTTTGTCATAAACCAAAGTATTTTGCCTGATGATCCAAAGATTCCTAGGACTCATCCTCTCCTATGTGCAGTGATGACACTGCTGTCATGGCTAAAATTAAGTTAATTATGTAAGATTCAAGGTTTCAGCTCTCAAAATTATAAGCACTTGCCTAAAATAGTATTTCACTGCAGGTACAAGTACCACTTCAAATTCTGTACTCAAGTTGAAGCACTAATGCTCTAAAATGTATTGTATAAAAGAACAGGTACTCCAGTAAGTAAACAGAGTTATTTAAACTGTATTATATTCTAGACCATATTTGTTTAACATACTTCTAAACATCTAAAATAAGGTCTCATTTAAAAGTTGATATTTTCTATTTATAATAACAGGAAAATCTGTCTAATTAATGTAGTGGAGTACAAAGTAGAGTATTTACTTTGCAGTGGAAATAGAGAAAAGGTAATATGGAAATAAGTGTTTCAAATATGTAACTGTCTAAATCAGTAAATGTCCTCATTTAATAACACACAAGAAAACTTAATTTCAAAATGTAGTAATTAAAGATATCAAGAGAGATAAATGCGTGTACTAATATCAGGCAACCCATTTAGTACTTTCACTCTAAACCACAATTGTGAACCTCCTAGAGCCACTAGAGGAAAAGTCAGAGGGATAACTAAAGTCATTAGTCTTGTCCTCGTTGCACCAGGAATGTCTGCGTAAACTCCTATAGCAATCTTTCAGTCTAGACCTAAGTGATGGTTCATCTATTAGACGGACATTGCTATCCACAGAGCCACGCTGCGAGCGTGACTGAAAACACACACTATTATAGATTAAACTGTTTACATGCGGCAGCTTGTAAATTGCTGTCACATGGTTAGTGTGTTCCTGTTTCCTTACATGGAGCAAAATGAAGTTGCTCTTCTAAGAGCTGGAGGATTGGCACAATCGCACAAATCAACTCACAGAAGAGCATTTATCTGCAGAAGTTTCTTGGCAAATTTACTCTCACCTATTGTCTGGTTTTGTGTCAGTACTGTGAGAGATCACTGCCTATCAGTGATCCCTCTGTAAGCCGATAATACACATGGGGTTTGTGACCTATCCCACACTGATTCACACACACTCGGGGTTTGTCAAAGGCAACATGTTACAACTAGAGAAAGACACAGTTTCCTCTGAGAATAAAGTTATTTGAATCTTGAATTCTAAGTGTGAGGAATACGCTGTATTCTCAGTGTCAGTCAGCTGCTTTCCCACCTCATTCTCAATCACACAGTTCTCTCTCTCTGCATTATCAACTTCAACAGCAGTCTATTCACAGTGTAGGACACTCTCAGAGCACATTATTTCTCTCTCACACACACACACACACACACACTCTGTGCGAACACACATATAGTCTATGGCTGAGCACAAGACTCTTTTCAGTAAGTCTCATCTATTCTTGGATGTTGTGAAAACTTGAACTCTGGTCTTATGACGATGTGCTGCATTGTTGTGTGTGTGGATACTGTGTGAATATAATATTAGGTAGGTAACATGTGCGACTGAGTGAAAAGTTAGGAAGAAAATGAAACGTTAAGGAGCTTTTGAAGTTGTAAAAATCTGTATGTAAAATATTCAAAAGTTTTCATAGCTACTCTTTCATGGAGGTTGGATTTTGCAGCAGAGCCTTTTTTGACAGTTTGAAACATATTTCAAAAATCTTTCCACTGATTTAAATAAAATTAGTGGAATGTATGGATGGAGGCCAAGACCGTTTTAGAGGATTTCCAGTACAAGAGTTTTTTAAACTGTTTGCTCATAAGCTACAAAAAACAGCGTCTGTATAACAGACTTCTGATGTTTGGATGTGGTATCAATTAATTTTTAGCTTTGAAAGCAGCATCTGTGGCTTTACCCCTTTGGTACAGATATACAGATGCATTATCATTACCTATAGAAACAGGCAGGTTTAATGGAATCTTTAAAGGCTGCGTTTGTTTCGAATAACTCACAATCAATTTATTTATTCCTTGAGGAAATACATATGAGATGTTTTTAGCCTATTCTTTTTCTTTGTAATGTTATAAGTTAGTATTATGAAAATTGCAACCATATGACAGTATATGCATAACACAGTTAACTGTGTTGTTCGTTTCAGGATTGTGCAGCTTTACAGCTATTCTCTGAACCCAAAACAGTGTCAATACAGGGTCTGCCAGTCTCAACTGTAGTAGCAAAAAAATAATTATTCCCTCTTCTCAGTCTAACACCTCTCCCACTCTCTGCTGTTGTTGTTGTCCAATCATCATTCACCCTCAAGTCTACGGGCAAATGGTACTGGAGATTAGTACCTGTAAGTCCATGTGTTCTGAAAAATATATATCTATTAATCACTATGATCTAACTCTACTGTCTAAACCTACAAAAACATACACCACTCACACGTTCCCACCTAAATTCTCATTGCATGTGGCCCGAAGCTCCATTATTCATCCCTGCCCAACCCTCGTCACCACATACGCTGGAATCATATTCCGAGACAAAGTTGTAACTTTGAGCTTGCCTTACTTGCAGGCTAGGGAACCCAGAAGATCCTGTGCAGTCTGATCATAAATTTGAACCAAATTACACTGGCTCATTGTTAGCTTTTCATTTTCTGTATGATTTTCTGTGTTGTGCTCTAAAAACTGTATTTTTGTCTGTTGCATGACTTTAAATTGGCTGCTGTAATAAAAACTAAAATGTGCAGTATTATGTGTTTTTGGAACCAAGTGCATCAACTACTGTCAGACAGTGACAGCTGCTGTGAGTGAATTTTCTCATATCTGTTGTAAAATGCAGATATGTCACCACTCCTCCATGTTGATGGGCAAACTGGGAATACTGACGCCCTTACATAGAAATGTTGTCCGTGTGGTTTTTATAGGTTCAGAGATACACAAAAACCAGCAGAAAGAAAGGATGTGCAAACACAGACTGCTACTGTATGACACTCTAAATCACATGGATTCTTTGTATACCACCACAATGGGTGTTTAGACTGTCGCATTGAATTGTACAGTAGATGTATAATACTGCAAACTATTAATTTGCTAGCACGCATTGTTTCTTGCTTTCCTTCCACAGAATAAAACATTACAATTAAGCACCTAAAGAGAAACGTAGTGCGATAACTGCATCTGTTTTTACATGTTTAAATGTAAGATGCCTACACTTTGTCATTCTGCATTGTTGTGACTTATTATTTGCATGATCTGTTTCAAGTGCATCACTTACGTTGGATCTTCCTCCCACCCCGAGATCAAAATTCCTTAAATTTTTACTTACACTGTTCTGTGTGTGCACACGTGCATGCAGATAAAAGTGTGTCTCCAACAATCAAAGAGCAAAATGTGCGTATCCACCCTAATGACGCATATGTATAGGTAATTTCTTTGTGCTGTTGCCATGGTTTCAGGCTCGCTACAGGAGGGAGCATGTCCAGCCGAGGAACGCTCCATCGCTCCCTCTGCTGGAAAACCTGCTGAAAGACAACACAGATGGCTGTGCCCTTGCCGCCCTGCTGCACTTCTACTGCCCACAGGCCGTCAAACTGGAAGGTGGGGGTCGACCAGTAACCACACCCACTCTTACTAACTCACCACACCCTGCTTTATTGCCATTATTCCAAAGCACACAAGATAAAAGTCACTTCAATTTTCTTATAAAGACAAACAAAGGACAACAAGCCAACCACTAGGATTGTCTGTCTTGGCTGGAGGGCACAAAGGGCAGCCTTCCTCTCTCACTGCTGCTGCAGCTGCTACCGTACATTTAAACAGGCTGCTCGAAACAAAGAATGTTTTTATTGTCCTCTAGCCCTTGTTTTCAAAGTGTTTTTTTTTTTTTGCAAATTATTAGCATTTGGCTTCATTCTTCACAGTGTAAAGTGTTTTACACAGTAGTTTTATAGTTTTATGCAGAATTCTCATCCCAGTCATGAACAGCAACACAATAAGCAGATTATGGCCCCGTGTTGCCTTTCTGCATTTGCTGTTAATAGTATAAACAGAGGACTGTTGGGGGTGATGACCAGGAAAGAAACTGTGAGGCAAATAAGACTTAGGACATATGTGGAGAAGCCCAGCGAGACAATGAGTAACAAAGACTTATTTCCTCTGAACTCGCCTGCACCGTCATTTCTAAAAATGCTCTGGGATGGGTTGTGATTGGCCACGACAGGCATGTGACAGAGAACTGCTCTTTCAAAGATAAACAAGTCTTGTGTTGCAGCTCTAAAACGCTCTGCGTTGAATGCAGAGGGAGCTTATACATATGTGAACCAGATGTGGAATCAGGTCATACTTCACTAGGATTGACCTCCTGGCAGTGTAATTCACTCTAAACATCATATAGAAGTTCAGTAAAGTCAAGAATGATTTTGTCTTAGATAAATGTGCTGCTGTAACATTTTCCCTCGTGTTAGACATCCTACACATACACAAGCCCCCCTCACAGTAACGTCAGGAGACAAAAATCCTGATGACTCATCCAGAAAGGAGTTGAAGGCGGTTTGAAAACTTTTTTTAATAAATTGTTTTAAGGATTTTCGGTTGTTGAAATTAACTACTGTACATGGCTCTAACACTAGTGGGGATAAATAGGGTAAATTATTCTCATCTATCCTTCTTTCTGCTTTAAACATAAACGATGGCTTATCTTTTCCCTGTCTTCCTGTCTGGCCCTTGCTTTTACCCTTTCGTGTGTGTGTGTGCGTATGTGTGTGTGTGTGTGTATTTGACCCCTCCCGTTGCTGGACAGACATCTGCCTCAAGGAGACCATGTCTCTGGCTGACAGTCTGTACAACCTCCAGCTAGTGCAGGACTTTTGCAGGAACAACCTCAACCACTGCTGCCATTTCAGCCTGGAGGACATGCTTTACACACATGCATCCATAAAGGTAGGAAAGTATTTCAAACACTTGTGACTGTATGTGGAGGGTGTAAAAAGTGCTGTTTTTATGCTGTGGACTCTGAAGACAAAGTGAAAAGGAAGAGCGCTGTATTTTGGGAGCAAGCAGAAGAAAGGGAGAGAGAGTACAAACAGGCAAAAATGACTCATGCAGGAAAAGTTAAATATTGAATTTGTGTGTTGTGGGCTTAGTTCTGACAGCAGTTGCTTTAGTGTGTATGTATTTTGATATGTTAGGAACATAAAGATCACACTGCTACAGTGAGCATTTCTTTGACAGCCTTTGTGTGTTGGTGCTTTTCTAGTATAGACATTGCAAGCCAGAACCCCCGCCACAGACAGAGAAAACATTTTACTCAGGGTGGATTCACAGTCCCAACCCGTCTCTGCCTGCCTCTGTTGTTCCGTTCCCTTCCACATCACAACTGTTTTTATGAAACCACAAATCTGTGATTTGCTTTACACGCAACACAACTGCTGATTCATTCAGTCCTCAGGCAGAACTCTCCCCACTTCACACACATTTGTTGATGATTATTAAAAGGCTTACTGTACAATTTAAGAGCGTCTTTGTGCTATCATGTTAATAAAAGCAACAGCGCCGACGTGGGTAAATAGTATGCAGAGAACGTGGGTAGAAACATTTGGATTCAAGTCACAATCCAAGCTGACTTGGACTTTCCATTTCCAAACAACACAACTGACAGTTTTCACACTTATTTTGCACTTTGTTTGTATTTCTCTCTTCATTTTTGACTCACTGTTTTGGTGTGTGCATGTATTAAATGTATAGTGCTGCAATATTAAAACACAGGGTGTAAAATTCTCCATGTGGAGCATCCAAAGGCTTGGCACACGACCCATTCACCACAGACTTAATGCCTGCTGAATCTTAACAAGTGTGTATGAATCCACTGATTTTATTTATCACATGAAAAGAAAAGTTGTATGTCCTACTGGGGGGATTACCTTGCCCTCTCTAAATATAACACATTTAAAACTATTGCAGAAGTTTACAGAGTGCAAAATGTTTGAGCTGGTTATTTTATTTTTAACTCCTGCTATAAAAAATGTGTTTAGTAATTGCTTCCTACCATTGAAATTGTCTGCATAGGCCCCCAGACACGTTCTGTTTATAACATTAAATCACTTACCACTGATGTGGTTCCCTCACATCAGTGATAAGGTACACACACACCTGAGCCTGTTACTTAGCAACAGTTGGCAGGCTGTGACCTTGTTGATTTGTTAAAAATGATGCTGCATTATATTACATTTGTAGCTCATCCAACATCTTTACAAAGAAACCCTGAGAGAAGGAGACACGTGTTGTGCTAACAGTCATAAACAACTGCAGTTAACTAAAAAGTGTGTGTGTGTGTGTGTGTGTGTGTGTGTGTGTGTGTGTTTGTGTGCTCTTATGGTTTTACAGAGTAACTACCTGGTGTTTATGGCTGAGCTTTTCTGGTGGTTTGAAGTGGTTAAACCCTCGTTTGTACAGCCTCGAGTTTTCAACCCAAACGGTACAGTATCAGCACAACATCTGCATCCTGTTTGTTAACAATGATAATAATAATTTGACAATAATATCAGCACACTAAGTAGTTATTTCAACTCCAAGTGGTTTTACAATAAATAACATCTGCAATATCTTATGCTTTCTTCTGCAGCCTGTGAGCCTGTATCGTGTAGAAATATGGCCCCTGTGTCCAGTCCTGTTAAACAGAGCTATGCAGACAGAGCTGACAGCCCAGAAAATATCCCTGCTGAAGGTAAAATATGTTAGGATGTGAAGAAATGACATTTCCAATAGCTTTTGCCTTTTGTAGTGTAAAGGACATTTGCGGAAGTGTGGAAAAAGATCCTATTGGACATTTACATTGATCGTGCAGCCATAGATTTATCAATTCTAGTTTGATTTAGAGCATTTTCCTTGATGTAAATTATTACTATTTTAAAACAATGACATAATTACTAATAGTGACTAGACTTTACATGTGTGTCATCAATACATGACAGTGGAGGAATGTGCGTTTACTGTTGAACCAGAGGCCCTCTAGTGGCAGATTTTCAGCAATGCACTATTGCATTTTTACCTTTTATTCTACTTGAAAATATCAATTTTAATTTATTCTGGTAAATATAACTTGGAATTAGTAGGCAGAAAACAGTTTTGAAAACATCCCATAAAATTCACTTAAAAAAACATGTGTGTCTAACAGGTGTAATGAAGAGATCTACCTCCATGTCGTATGTGGATGGCTATGTTGGGACGTGGCCCAAAGAAAAACGGTGAATTAAGTCTCCTGTGTTAGCCCTACATTTATTTATTTGGCTACATATATTTAGAGGCCTGTTGTTTCCCTGTTAGACTAAAAGGAAACTTCTTTTCTCAGCTCCACCTCTCGGGGAATCTCCTTCGAAATTCCTCTGGACGGAGACCCAACTTTAGCACCCTTTGAAACTCCCTCAGTCCGCAGTATGACCCGCTCTGCCAGCAGTGACGGCCTTGGCTTCAAAGTTCACTATGCATCTCGAGGAGGCATGAAGCGCCACCTCTCCCTCATGCCCGTCAGTGTAAACGGCCAGAGCAAACACATACTAGAGGAGGATGAAGACTTTACCTCCCAAAAACCGCTGGGGCGGAACAACACTTTCTCAGTCAAGAACCAAAGCAGGTACAAGAGAGTGGGGCATGTTGTGAGATACAGTACATCCTCCTCTACATTGTCATATTGTCTATTAGAAAGGATGTGTTTTTTAACATCAGTAATACTCCATATTTTCTTGCTGAGGGGCCAGGTTACATAATGGTCAGCGCTTTACTCAGCTGTATTTATTGGTCTCTGGGAGATAAAATAGCAGCTACTATAGAAGATACGCATACTTTTGTATTTGTTTGTTTAATTATTCGCTTTTTAGAAAGATTTACATGCCTTTAAGACTTTAAAATTAAATTAAAGATTTAAAATTTTAAGGTTGGCTTTAGAAATTTTCAACTTGCTTTCTATGCCTTTAGTTTAGGGTGTAACTCTATATTGGTGCTTTTATGAAGGCATACAGTAGTGCTCATATAATTGTATTTAGATGAGACGCAATATTCCATCTAATTTCCGTAAGAAAGTGATTTTGTGTTGGGCACTTAGCAGTTTATGTTTGTCTCTGGGTAAGTAAAATCTCCTAAAGCTGGCTGTCTCTTTAAGCAACCATCAGTTAATTTACCTCACTCTGTCCCTAGGTACTCCAATGGAGTCCTCCCAGACAGCAACCACAGCTCCAGCAATCACCATGGCGACCATGTTGGCCATATCAGCCCATCAACTCCTCCGAGTATTGAGGAGGCCCTGAAGATTATCCATGACACAGAAAGGCCTCACGCTAGCTTGAGCATGGGTGACGGAGACAGTGGATTCTTTCTCCACGGTACAGCGCCTTCAGATCCTCCAGGGGCCCAAAGTGAAGGAGACGACCTGGGTTTAGCTAAGGCTCGACTGAATGACCATGACCCCAACTCTCTATCCACTGATGAAGTTGACACCGGTATCCATGTGAGGACTGAAGATATCCAGAGCTTGGACGAGGACTCTTCTTCACTGAGAGACTATTCAGATATAGATCCAGACTGTGAGGCCATGACGAGGTCATGCCCTCTGCCTGAGAGGCAGAGAAGCCGGGAAGGAAGACAAAAGGGGGTTGGTGACACTAGACCTGAGGGTGAGAGAGGTGATGGAGGTGACAGGAGCAGTCCCTGTTCCAGTTCAGCACCCACGCTCCCCAGATCTCACACCATCAGCCCCGTCTCATCGTCTGGTGGATCTGGAGGGGGGATGGTGCGGATGACAAGCTTTGCAGAGCAGAAGTTCAGGAAGTTAGAGGGGAGAAGTAGTGGAGGAACAACCCCAGAGAGTTCAGATCTAAATGTACCATATGCTCACCCAACAAAAAACATTTCTTCTCAGGTTTGTGAAGAATTATGGAATTCTGTCATACACAAATTGTTTGCAGGGACAGAGATGTAATTTGAATTTGTGTCAAGTCTAAATTGACCCTTAATTGGTTAGATTTGCTCTTTTTCTAGATCTCAACACCACCTTTGCCAATCACATCTCCCAGTCCAGTAACACCTTCACCAAGAGATCACTCCCATATCATAGCCTCAGAGATGATTCAACTGAGGATGAAACTGGAAGAGAAACGGAGAGCCATTGAAGCCCAGAAGAAGAAGGTAAATAATGCACAGTACACAAAATAAGATATCTATGAATTAAACAGAAAATATGAATGTTCATACCTTGCTTTCTTGTCACATTGTCTAGGTGGAAGCAGCTTTTACACGCCATCGTCAGAGGATGGGCAGAACAGCCTTTCTGAATGTAGTGAGGAGAAAAGGAGTCACAGCCCCGCTCAGCCCCAGATCAGCGGCAGGGGAAACCCCATCCCCAGACCCACTGATGCCATCTAAGGAAACTAACCAGGGCAGCATGGAACGGACAGAGAGGTGCAAGCCAGATGGAGCAGCCCCCAAATCTCCCTGTGAGGATGGTGGAGGTGGGTAAACCCCAACAAAATTCATTTTTGTATCATAATATTAAAAAACTCCAATTTAAGCTGTTACAATAGCCTTTGTGCTGCTACCAGTTCCACATCACGTAAAATAAAAAAATATATACTTTTGTTGTGGCCTGATAGAAACTTTCTTACGGTTGGAAAAAGTAACAAGTCATAATTGGGCATTGAGAATGATTGTGATTAAAATGTTAATTGACTGACAAACTTATTTGTTTATGTGGTGATACAGGTGTGGCTCCTGGAGAAATCGACCTTGCAGAATATACACGCTCCATTGAAAGGTTGAACACGTCGCTGAGCTTCCTGCAGACAGAGATGCAGCGTTTGGCCCAGCAGCAGGAGAAGATCATGGCCATGAGAGAGCAACAGCAGCAAGCCTGGGTCATTCCTCCTCCCGCTCCATCTCCACACAGGCAGCTCCGTGAGCTGCGTAGCAGCAGCGTAACATGCCGGGGATCAGGCCGGGGTTCAGTGGGCTCATTGTCTCCCATTTTGTCGTCTTCTGGCTCTGCACGTGCTCCAAATCATTCTACTGCTGGTATTAAACGGCGACCAGCCTCTTTCCATGCCAGAACCCCTCGCACTCCTCGACCAAACGATCTAAAGGTTACTCCCTTCAGCCGAATGCTCAACACCCCCACCTCAGTGGACAGCCTGCCCAGACTTAGGCGTTTCACATCCAGCCAATCCCAGCTCAGTTCTTTTGCCTACTTAGGCCACGATGAGGGGGCCGGGCAAAGCAGGAACCAAGAGGCCAAGGACTACAAAGAAAAGACTAAAGAGAAGGAAGAGACAGTGACAAAGAAGAGTTTTGGTACACCTCAGCCCCCAACCAAGCCAAAAGTGAGTGGTAAAGATGAGCCACAGGACGACAGGGTAGAGGCAGAAGTCCAGCATTCAAGGACATCAGAAGTGTTGTGTCAACCAGTATCTGAGATCCAAGGGACCGCAGGCGGAGGGTTCAAAGGAGACCCCCAGGACAGGAGAGACCTGGTGGAGGTGCCTCTGTCTGGACTAAAGCCTCCAGGTGGTCATAGTCAGGAGATGACAGGAGAGGGAGAAACTGGAGGAGACGACCAAAAGATGTGCTGTGGATTTTTCTTCAAGGTAAGCTGCAGAATTATTCATTAAAAAAAAAAAATGATGAAAAACATTTTTCTACCCTTTTAATAATAATTATAAGTAATGTCATGTTGTTCCTCTAAATATGCTTTGTAAGCCAGAATTAAATTCTGTACTGTGTTCTGTGTTGGAGATCAAATTTAGCCATAACAGGCTTTTGGTGGCCAGATTTTATTACTTCTGCACTGCTTGTAAGAACCTTTTTGTGAAAAAATGTGATGTTGACGGACAGAAGACCTTGCTTTCGGTCATGTGTGGCCCCCCTGCAATGGCTTATTGTCCCTAAGTTTTAAAAAAGAAAATATTGTGAATAATGTTTTATTAATAATGCTTGGTTCTGTATTCAGAAACAGGAACAAGAAGAATCTCATAATGTGTGTGAACCTGATACAACATGCAGTAGTAATGCTTGTTAAGCCATGAGTTGATCAGAGAAAATACATGTGTAAATATGAAATACACCACAGCTTATGAGTCCATAAAGGATTTGATTATAGAACAATATTAGAATTCTGTAAACAATGCCACTTTAAATACCAGTTTTCCTTATACTTTTCACATCCGTTTAAGTTTGGTTTCCTGTAAAACAACAGAATTGTATTATTTCTTATTTGATTTCTGACACGAGGGATGAAATATACACATTATGGTTTTTATTTCATACTGTTCTTTATTTAAAGATGTTTATATGTTTGTCCTAACACCAGGATGATGTGAAAGGGGAAGAGGACATGGCAGCAAAGAAGGCAGCGCTGCTGGAGAAGAGGCTAAGGAGAGAAAAGGAGGCTCAGGAAAGGAAACAACAGCAGGAGCTGGACCAAGAGCAAAAGAGAGAAGCTGCAAGGTCTGTCTTTCTTTTTTAGTTATTGTCAATTTGCTGTAAATGCAATAATACTATCCACGGTTTATAGCATCAGTACATAACTAGAAAAACTATGTATCTAAGTACTTTCGGTTTAAAGAAACCTTTGCTAATCTGTGCTTCCTCCTCCAGGTTAAAGGCAGAGGAGGAGCAGCAGAAGAAGGATGACGAAAAAGCGAGGAGGGAATACATTAAACATGAATATTTGAGGAGAAAGCAGCTGAAACTGATGGAGGACATGGATGAGGTCATCAAACCTCGATCTGGAAGTTTAAAGAAGAAGCCACGTCCCAAGTCCATCCACAGGGACGTCGTGGATTCCTCTACTCCACCTGTGAGAACAACAGGTGAGCCAGACACAAACAACATGCACATTCACATCCTGTCTTTGAACAGGGACTTGTTTGACCTCCGTGTTGTTGTTATGTTGCAGGGGTTCGTCCTCGAGGCTTTTCTGTGTCCAGTGTTTCCCTGGCATCACTCAACCTGGCTGACAATGACAGAGACCAGCCAGATAACAGGAAGAACAATAGGTAAGATCCACTCTGTGACCGTAGGCGAAATTGGAGATGTACTTCTTAATGCATCGGAGATGTGAGAAACACTAGCAAATTAATCATTCTAGTTATTTCAGTCTAAATAAGGTGGTTACAGTCTGTGTTCCATGCAGCCATCAGAGGCAGTGAAGTAGCTCCTGCCCATGTCTCATTAATTCTAAGCTGTTATGTAAGAACACACATATTAATAATGGGCTTGATTCTTGCATGTATGAATTCATTCAAGGTTGCATAGTGACTCTATTTCAAAAGTGGAGAAATTATCCCATCAAATAAACCATATGATGAAGAGTTGACCATCAGTTAGTTACTGAGTTGGTTTGTGCAGTTACTCTAAACATTCTTTTATTATGTCACTATTGTAACTCTACGTGCACATCCACAATTCAACAAAACATTTACAACCTGTAACCCAGATATCAGAAATTGAACTGTGATTTTAAGTTAATGGGTTGTGTTTTCATTATGTTTCTGTAATCTTTTATTGGGTCCTACAAGGTGACGTCTAAAGCTTTACACTGTGGATCTCCACTCTCTTTTATCCCTCTCTTCTTTTCCCATTATTTTGCATGCATCTCTCAGAGGCAGTAAAGTAGCTCCTGCCCATATCCCGTTTTTTCTAAGCTCTCCCAAAGAGAGAAAGGGAAGGTCAGTAAATAAAGACATGTAGTGCAGTAAGTGTAGTGGCTTCATGTGGATGTACTGTACTAGCTCTGTGTAACTTGGAGTAGATTCAGCCTGCTTTTCATTCAGTTATCAACATCGACTGTCACATGAAAGTGGACAAATGTGTCAACAGTACAATAATATCGCATCTTCCATCGTAGTAGTTCTTGCTTCTGTATTAACGTACACTGGACCTACATGGCTGAGTTGTTTCCGCCTCAGTTCTCTTGCTCTTTATCCTGTTACTTATTTGCTCTGCTGCTCTAAGGCTGTTGTTTGCTCTCTTCTCTATGCTGGCTGCTCTGTGCTTTACCACTGTGTTTTCTGTTTCCTTCACAATTACTTAAGCTCATCTCTTGCAGTAGCTATAAAGCCTTGGCTTTGCTTGACCGAACATGCCTTTCCTTCCCCTAACTGTGCAGCTTTGTCAGAGTGTGTACGATACGATGTAATGCGAGACAACAAGCAGGCTTTGGAGAACTGTGTCACCGCATCTGACTGTGTTTCACCACATCTCGCTCTCTCTCTGTTTCATATGTGTTTGTCTCATGTGTATCTATGTACAATTTGTTCGTGAATGCTTTGTTTCCACACATTGTCCGCCTTTATGTGTTTGTGTGTCATTTTGTGTGTGTGGTCCTCCCCAGGCCAGACTCTACAGAAGGATTTTCCTCTTGTCCTTCGGCTGGTAGTCGTAACGGAGAGAAGGATTGGGAAAATGATTCTACCACCTCCTCCACTCCATCCAACACTGAGTACACAGGTAATAGATAAATTGTTTTAAAAATATTGTACATAGCATTATCTTTTGTTGCTGCAATTTCATGTCTACACTTTCTTACCTTCCTCCAGGACCAAAATTATACAAAGAGCCGAGTGCCAAATCCAACAAGCACATCATCCAGAATGCCCTGGCCCACTGCTGCCTGGCTGGCAAGGTCAATGAAGGACAGAAAAACAAGATACTTGACGTATGTTTTACATTTATTTGGTTGTCTATGTTTATTCTTCCATTAAGATAACTGTGCATTTAACAACGTTTTTCACCATAATCTGCTGCAGGAAATGGAGAAATCTGAGGCCAATAACTTCCTAATCTTGTTCCGTGATGCTGGGTGCCAGTTCAGGTCTGTGTACACCTACTTCCCTGAGACAGAGGAGATCACCAAGCTGGCCGGCATAGGGCCGAGAAACATCACAACCAAGATGATTGAGGGCCTGTACAAATATAACTCAGACAGGAAGCAGTTCAGCAAGATTCCAGCCAAAACCATGTCTGCCAGTGTGGATGCCATCACCATTGCCAGCCATTTGTGGCAGACAAAGAAGCAGGGGACACCTAAAAAACTGCATCCTAAGTAGTGCCAGATAGTGTGGCAACATGCTTCTCTGGAATGATTACAGAAGAATTTGTGGATTTAACTTTTTAATTAACGGGACAACACGATCCCACTGTTTTAAATCACAACTGGAATGTAAAACACAACACAAGTGGGCGTCACAGCTGTAACAATACGGAGCTGACTGTTGCACTCTGGACTACTTCAATGGGGCACAAGTGTGTAATTGTCAGCATGTGTATCAATGTTCTTGTGTGCCCCCCCCAAAAAAGAAGAAGAAAATAATAGGCGGACCAATGCCTTACCTAGTTGAACCACTGAAGCACTGAATGTCACGCCTCTAAGTTGATCATGTGTGGCCTTATGCTTGTTTTGTGTCATATGGAAACGCTGTGAGTGTTGGTGTCATTTTGTCAGCGCCTGTTGAAATTGCCTGTTATGATACAGAGGAGGTTGTGTGTACATACAGGTATGGGATCAGATTGTACACTCTCCATGGTAGTGGCCTATCTGATCTAGGATCAGGTAAAGGCAGCATTTTTAAACCAGAGTTTTGCTGCTATACAGGCATGTCATGTTTTGTTTTTAATTTTACATGTGACTGAAGAACTTATAAACTGTTTAAATTTGTGTATGTGTGTGTATAGTGAAGTGCCAATAAGAGGGAGGAAAATACCTCAGTTGGTGATTGCAATTACATGGCAAAAGCGTGAAATGATGAGATTATGGAGCAAATGGAGTACCATCAAATGATTCTGGAAAGCACCTGCAATAGACTCTTAATTTATTTCATTTTGATAATGCTTTGAAGATATTTTAAAAAGGCGTCCTAGATTTTATTGAGAGAAGCATAATATACTATACATATATAAGTTAAATTGGTTTGTATATAATGGCAGTTCCATTCAAATTGTTCAAAAAGTTCGCTTGTAGCTTTTGAGTAGCTTTTCTAATCGTACATGTTTCAAATTTGCTGTCCTTTGGGGCCTTTTATTGTACTACAAATGCAAAAAGTGTGATCACTTGATGGCAGCGTCACTGATAAGACTACCATCAGTAGTAGAATAGAGGGAAAACCCACACTGTTTCATCAGTTTGCCATTTAGAGTAAAATAAAAAGTAATTTGAATAGTCACCATTGATCATGTTACATTTGGATCTTGCAGACACTAAAAATGTCACTTTAATGAGGATATTGTCTAAACTATTAGATCGTGACTATCCTTAAGGTAGTCCACAGTTGTAAATAAATGAATTCACCAATGATAGCACTTCAAGACCCTGTCCACTATCGTTAAGTCTAATGGAAAATGTTGTAACTTCAGGACTGTCCTTGTTTCTTTATTTTTTACATTACTGTTACATTTTTAAATCACATGTTTCTTCAGTATGTGTTGACACTGTACAGATATATTTTGGCATATAGAAGTATTTTTTGTAATGACATTTACCTGGTGGCGTGCTGACAAGGCAGTACAGTTATAGAGGGATGTGTGTTGAAAACAAAGTGTAGCTGAGGTAGTGAGGTATATCAAGTCATAATGAGAATTTACTGTGGTATTGTATGAAATCCAGTAAGTATACTAAGAAACCATAGTATTTTTTCAACTCTGAGTTCATTTTCTTTTCAGTTAACTAAGTATGCTTAACTGCTCATGGATTTTGTTGTTATTTTTTTCTATTCATTTGAGCTTTATTAAAATGCGAGCTATCAACAGCACTGACAGTGTCTCATTTCATAATCCTCTGTTGACTGATTCCTCATTGTTTTAAACTGATACTGTTGCTGGTTGGCATAACACGACTCTACGACTTCTGGAGTAATACTGCACGACCAAAAGGTAGGTTTTATTCAGGGTAACAAAAAACACACACATTCTTCACAACGCTAAATAAGACGAATGCCCCTTGCAAGCTTATTCTAAACCAAAATAATAAAGGTATTAAATGTATATTTTGAAATAATGTTGCAAGATGAGATATAAGGCCAAGTACATTTTATTTACAGTATACAGTAAACTTCTAAAGCACATCACAATTTTGCCTCAACAAGCTTTACAATCTGTAAAATTTGTCTCTTGTCATTAGAGCTTTGATTCAAATATGGACAAATTACCCAGAATGATACCTTAATGTGGAAAATGTTAATAGATTTTGTGAAGACCAATGAAAAATTTATATTGTTTCTAGACAGACATGCAAGGGATAGCATCACTACAGAATAGAAAATGTGGAAAATTAGAATAAAACTAGCTTGCAATGCATGACTTTGGCATTGCATTGCATAATAATGTCCTTAAACGGGATCTAAATGACTTGAGAGGTTTGATGTTAATCAAATTAACAGTCCACTGACGTAAAATGAACCTTAAGTTCTCTGCAGCTCCCAAGGCAGTCGGCTAATTCAGCCTTTATCATTATTCTGCCATGCAGACACAGACCATCAAAGATTCTTCTCACTGGGCCACACGTCTCCATAGTTCCAGAGTATTTCATATATCTATATATCTAGACAAGACATTTAGTTGTTTATAAATCCCAATTTTTCTACTCATTTATTCATTCTATTCATTTTAAGGTATGGTACAAGCTGCCTTTAATGGGAAACAACATGATATGACTTTCTTAGAGACATTATTCATAATATATGAGCACGTGTTTATTCTTATTATAAGTTTATAAATTATGATTTTATAACTAGTAGTATGCTACACCGTGTATAGTGGCAAGATATCCCAACAACACTAAAAGACCACACACAGTCATTTTCTATTTCCTTATAGTACTTTTGTGGTCAATATGAGTGTTGTTTTAGAGGTCCTGCGTCTTGTTTTGCTCATTCTAAGTTTTGTGTTTTTATTATTGTATTTTCTTTATGTTTCTAGTGCTGAGGTCGATTCCACCTTGCACTCTTCTGTGCATACTGTCATATCTTATCTGTGAGCAGCGTCGTGCGGCTGCCGGCGGATGGATGGAGGCGGTGCTCCCGCTCCCGCAGGCAGCAGCAGACCGCAGCGGCACGGAACCATCCAGTAAGGAGGAGACCCGCTCAGACAGGGAGGAGGCGGCCACCCGGGCGGGACCAGCAGCACAGAGCCGAGCGGTACCGTCGTGACAGCAGCACGGGGACACCCAGGGGGACAGCGTCTTCATCCCATGTCATTGTAGACACAGGTGAGCTGCTGATGTCGCGGAGGAGCGTTTGTGTTGTTGCCGAGCCAGTGCTTGCCCCGCCCGTCCAGCTAACTAGCGGATGATGCCTCACTCCCCTCGGCCTGGCTAGCTCGGCAGCCCCCCGCTTGCAGCCAGACACCGGCTAAATTAGTCAGCTTCGCATGAGCTCCGACGCTAACTAGCCGTTTGTTGGTCCTGCCGTAATCCGCTCGCCGAATTCAGTATGGAAAGCTAACAAGTAGCCTAAGCCTCTTACACTGTTTGGCGTGTGGCTAAGTGCCAGTGTTATTAGCTAACATCTCCTGCTAGCCTAGCAGCACTGCGGCGCTGCTGTTATTTCCAAGCTCGGCAAAAGTTGCTTTGCGGCTAGTTTTGTGGCCCCTGGTGTGTAACTGTTGAATCCCACCCACCAGGTCAGAAAGTCCTAAAAGCATCAGAGGTCACTCACTGTCAGGCCATCAATCAAACTTAGCACAACGTGTGGAGGAGTGTGAATCCCTTAAGCTAATTTCGATAGGGCAGGTATTGTCTCCCTTGAATCGTGTCTGGGTTCTCGATCGTTTTGGCACCATCCAAACACGAGGTTGACGTTGACTGCAGCTTTTCCTGCGTCACAACGATCTGCTGAAGAACAGCTGAGGCTGAGCTCTTCGCAGGTGTTGTCATGATCAGCCACTGGACTCCGATGAGGAACTGTACAAACTCTTTATAGAAAATAATTGGATAACTCGTATTTTGTGTTTCAGTCTGCACAACAGCAATTTGTTGAAGTATGACATGAGAAGACCATCGTTTTTTATGATATTGTTCTGCTGAAATGAATATAATTAATATTTTTTGTTATACCTGTAGACTGAAATATAAACACCTTGCTGATGCATTGATTATTGTTTTCTCCTTGTTGCTTTTCTAATTAGCTGCCTGTGGTCACCATGACAGCAGAAGAAACCATAAATGTGAAGGAGGTGGAGATCATCAAGGTGATCCTGGACTTTCTCAACTCCAGGAAGTTGCACATCAGCATGCTGGCTCTGGAAAAAGAGAGTGGCGTCATCAATGGTCTCTATTCCGATGACATGCTATTCCTCAGGTAGATGAACTCCAGTGGCAATAGTTAAGACTTTGATTCAGGTTAAAGGTTCAAAAATCTGCTTACTATGGGTTAGGAACAACATCTAACAGGTTTAGTGCTTCTGATGGTGCTCGCAGACTATAGATGTGAAGGGGTCATCAGATATTCCCAAAACCGCTTGCTTTTAATTTTTTGTTCTGGTATAAAGTTTTAAATAATTAGATTATTATTAGTTATCTTGAATATGAGGACCCAGTGACAGGTGTTAACTGTGTTTTAAAGTGACTTGTTTGTGTTTCAGGCAACTGGTCCTTGATGGGCAGTGGGATGAAGTCCTGCAGTTCATTCAGCCTTTAGAGTGCATGGACAAATTTGACAGAAAAAGGTGCATTTGTAGTCTGTATGTTCAAGTTTCTTTAGAGGTCTAGATGCTGGTGCCCTACCGGAGCACATTTAGACACAAAAAGCATTAACACCCCTTTTTTTCTGTAATGTTTCCATGTCCTCAGGTTTCGCTACATCATCCTTAAGCAGAAGTTTCTGGAGGCTTTGTGTGTCAATAATGCCATGTCTGCAGAAGATGAGCCACAGCATGTAAGTAAAACCCTTAGAAGTTGGTGGATTTACAATTTATCAGCGTAATATAAATTCTCCAAGCGACATTAGACTACACAGGTTTGAATTTTTCTCTTGTTGAGCAGATTTTGTTACAGTTCTGCCGTGTCTGCCCACTGACTGTCACTGGTTGTCATGGCACTAAACAGAAGGCTCCATCTCAAAGAAGAAGAGAAACTATTTGTGTGTTTAATGCTTTAGTTTAAACTACAGCTCAACAAGTTCTTCTTATAAACTCATAGCCTTCCTGTTTATAAGAGGAGAAGGCAGATTGCCTGTGTATGTGTGTTGGCTCAACAGTGACCCCACTGCAGTCAGGGACTTACCTGGATTAAACTGTTTACGTGTGCTTCAGATACTATGTAATGAACATTTGCTAATGATTTTCCTAACAAATTAATAAAAACAACAAAGTGTTTCACATATTCACAGACACAGTCAGAAGTCATTCTTTCTTCTCTGCTAATGCTCTTAAATTAGGCCGTGTCTACTGTAATATGGCATCGCTGTGGATGCAGCTTGTGACCCTGTGCCAAGGCTAACGTGTCCTATTAACTAGATTAGATCAGACGCCTTTAGACATCTGTGCACATTGTGTATTGTGGTGCATTCTCAGTGGCAATGTTGTGTCTACAGGCCAGGTGTATGTGTTTGTTGTAGGCTTGTGTGTAGTAAAGGTTTTCAGGAGGGGGCACAAGAAATTTTAAAGAACAGAATACATCAATTTCTTGTCATTAAGCCATGTCTTGTGCACATTGCATTGAAGTTCAGAAGTGGCATTTTTGATCAAGATCTTACCAGATTTTAATAACAAAGTCATCCATTTTGTTTTCACAATGAAATGAACAAATCTGGGTTTTAAAAAGCAAAAGTGAGGTTTAAACAGTATTTATGTGAAAATATCCTTAGTGTACTGCTGACAAAGCTATGCTCGAAAGCACTATGTTTTCTATCCACACTGATAGGAGAGAAATTTGTACTCTGACAGTCACAGAAATACATTTTATGTTTTTCAGTTGGAGTTCACCATGCAGGAAGCAGTCAAGTGTCTCCATGCCCTGGAGGAGTTCTGTCCCTCTAAAGATGACTACAGTAAACTATGTCTGCTCCTCACCCTGCCTCGCCTCACAAACCATGCTGAGTTCAAGGCACGAATGCAGTCATACTTATATCAAATATATTATTAATTGATATATTTTTTGTAAATATTCAGTTTTGGATTTTTGGCTAGTTTTTCCTTTTTATTATTAGTTTGCAGTATGCTGAGACTGTTATGTAAGTTTTTGTCTCAATTAAAATGACAATTTATAATCTTAATCTTGATTTTTCAGGACTGGAATCCGAGCACTGCCAGAGTACAGTGTTTTGAGGAGGCCTGCACCATGGTGGCAGAGTTTATTCCTGCAGACAGGAAGCTGAGTGAAGCTGGATTCAAAGCCAGCAGGGACCGACTCTTCCAGCTGCTGCTCAAGGGAGTCCTCTATGAGTGTTGTGTGGAGTTTTGCCAGGTTTGTACTACTAATACCACAAAAAAACATGAGAATAAATTCTAAAAGTAGTTTGTACTTCAAAGAAAGGAGTTTGGGTCCAGCTTATCTGTGAAGTCCAGCTTATTTTATGTATGTGGGTCTGTGTGCGCAGAGCAAGGCGACAGGTGAGGAGATCACAGAGAGTGAGGTCCTCCTGGGTGTTGACATGCTGTGCGGTAATGGCTGTGATGATCTGGACCTGTCTCTGCTGTCCTGGATGCAGAACCTCTCCCACAGCGTCTTCTCCTGCGCCTTTGAACAGAAGCAGCTCAACATCCACGTGGACCGCTTGGTTAAGCCCGCTAAGACTGGCTATGCGGATCTCCTCACCCCTCTTATTAGCAAACTGTCTCCATATCCCTCCTCCCCCTTGCGCCGCCCCCAGTCTGCAGACACCTACATGTCACGCTCCTTGAACCCAGCATTGGACGGATTGTCTTACGGGTTGTCTGGCCAGGATAAGAGGGCAAGTGGTGGGGAGATTGTACCGGGTAAAGGTGTCTCTCCCATGTCCCAC
This sequence comes from Channa striata, assembly GCA_033026295.1. Taxonomy (NCBI): domain Eukaryota; kingdom Metazoa; phylum Chordata; class Actinopteri; order Anabantiformes; family Channidae; genus Channa; species Channa striata. The sequence continues at coordinate 7,949,485 of CM065185.1, read as the reverse complement.
TCGTTTGCCAACTTCCACTATCCTGGGGCTGGTGGGCAGAGCCTGAGCAGGAGCCTCATGATGGAGAGCTCTGACTGCCACAGCATCTTTGAGGAATCCCCTGAAACGTGAGGGCTCAGATGTTCTGCCACCTTTGCCTTGTGCTTTGTAGGATCTCTTTGATAATCTGTGTCTTCTGATGTGTTTTCTTGTAAAGGTCAAGGACAGATACACCTGTGGATAAGATGATGAGTTCGGGTGGAGCTCAGAATATGTGTCCTGCCTCAGCTTCAGGCGAGGACACGCCGTCAGCTGTCTCGGCTGATAGGAATGAGGTAAAAATAGTTGTACTAGGCTTGTAACTTGTCAGACCTGTTGAATGTCACACGTGTCCTGTATTTTATTATGTTTCTGCATTGTTTTCTTACCTTGATGGGTGTTGTCCACAGCAAAAGTCTAAATATAAATTTTTCTATGATGTGTCTACATTATCCATGTCCTTGATTGAACTACAGCCTAAGCACAATCAAGATTGACACAATTCCTCATTGTATCATGCTGGCTGAGGCCAGACTAAATCTGTTTTTGTGTGCCTGGATGTTGTTTTAACACATACAGTACGTTAAACCTTTTTGATATAGGAAAGAGGGGGCTTTCATATATGTCTGTGTGTGCAGGTACAGTGTTGTGCATTTACATGTCATGCACAGTTAGATAACCTCATTGTTTGGAATTATCCCTTAGACAGGAGAGATAAAGGGGGTAGCTGTCAAAACCTCTAATTTCCAGATTCAGAGCTCCCTTCTGAATTAAAAGGCATATTTTTTAGTGTGACTTAAACTTTTAGAGGCATTTGATGTTCCTCAAAAATCCTTGAAATCCATTTTGAAATCGTAGACAAAACACATTAATTGCACTAACTACAACTTAACTCAAAGTCCTCACATTTGTTTTTTTCAGTATGGAAGTAATCACATGATATGTTCTCTGTACATTTGTGTACACCCCTTCATTGTACTTTTAACTGTGCCACTTTGCCTAAATATAAACAAATATAGGATACACATAGGCACAGTTATAACCGTTTTTATAATTTGCAGTTTATTAATAATTAAAAGCAGTTTTTGTGCTCCTTTGTATTCTTAAATCATAAAGACCTACTTGCTGTAGGCTATGTATTCTTATTGAGTTAAGTTATGTTTGAGTAGTTTGTTTTGGCTCTAATACAATAAATTGCAGGATTATAAGACATTATGCAGTTCCAGCTGTTTTAAATATAAAGATTGTATCAAAGATAGCAAAAAGAAAAGCAAGCCTGAAGGGATTTGATCCCAGGTCAATGTGGACATGTGGCAGGAGACTCTGGCAGCTCAACCACAAAAATTAGTCATTAGTGCCCTTCTATTGCCTGTAAACATGGGATTACCAAAGTATCTCTGTCTGTCTGTCTCGTATTTTCTGTTCCGAGCTTCTTGTGCAGCTCAGTGTGAAGTTAGTGCTTTGCTCTGCCTTGCCCGTCACCCCGGAGACACTAAATGCGCAGAAACAGAAGCAGACATTGGTGGCTCTGTGAACTCACTGTCACAGTTTTATCCTCTCTTGTTTCCCTCTCTGCCCTGCATTCCTTTTGTCTAGTGCTGGCACACTGGCAGTGTCTCTCCTCTCTAAATATATCAGTTCCCATCAAGATGGGAAGCTTCCTGAATGCCTGAACTGACAGAAGAACGGGGTGAAATGGGGTTTGCTTGACAACAATGCTGGCCTTTAAAAGAATTAATAGGAGTTGGCAATAGCATTTTTTATCCTTTACTTTGTGCTGTGGATGTGTAAAAAATTGTATATTCAGCATGAAACGACTACCAGTTCAGTTTATTAAATGGCTTTGTGTTTACTCCTTAGCTTCGTGACTCCACAGAAAAGTATGAGGAATATTATCGCCAGCGTTTGCGAGTGCAGCAGCATCTGGAGCAGAAGCAGCAGCAGAGGCAAATGTACCAGCAGATGCTCCTGGAGGGAGGGGTCCAGCAGGAGCCACCACCCAGCGACATGCAGCACAGCCTCACGGAAAAGTTCCTCAACAGGTAAATGCTTAGCAAAAGATGTGTTAAAAGCATCATGTCAGCAAGGGAGTGAAAGTCGTATTAAATACTTCATCTAAGGTTAGTTCTGTTGCTGGTTGACTGAATTGAGGTGGGTAATTATGGTAAAGCACTTAATATCTTCATACAATAGAGGAGCAGCTGTCAGACGAGGAGAAGGAGACATGTTAAGGCCTTGATAATGATGGTTCCCATGTGGCTTTCCCTGGCATGACACACCTCCCCCAAAACCAATGTGTGGTAATGAGCTGCTTTACATCATATGGGACCCTCACCTCCTGTTCATTACTATACTCACTATTATTTTACAGAAATGGCCAAAACCACCATGGCAAAGTAGAGTGTATGTAGTGTTCACATAATGTGAAGACAAAAATGTCACATTTGTTGTTTTGCTCTTTCAGCAGGACAAAGACTCGTTATGTCCCCTGAGAGTTCCTCCCAGTCCTCCCTCTCCCCTGCCTCTCTCTGTCTGTCTAACCTCTGCATTATTCACAAGAGTAGCTGTGCATAATGACATCATCGCTTCAGTCTTTTGTCCTCTGCTCTGCATGTAGTAGTTTTAAATGTACTGAGCTTGGACAGTAAAACAGATGGTGAAAATTTGCAAGAAAATATTGGAAAAAAGCAGATAGCTTTGCTTCTAAAAAGTCATTGCAATGTACATGCATATGTATTTGTGTGTGTGCTCCTCAGGTCCATTCAAAAGCTGGAAGAGCTCAATGTGGGGATGGAGAATTTAGGTGAGGAAGTAAAGTCTCTAGCCCAGCAGTGTAATGGCAACAAGAACGCCCCTGGCCCTGAAGACAATAACAACCCTCCATCTGTGACGCCAGAGCAGGGCCATACACGAGGGGGAGGGGTGCTCAGCAGCACCCCACAGCGCACCGTAGGGGGCCGAGCAGTCCCACCTCCAAATGAGTCCCCTGTCGTCTCTCAGAGGTGTTATTTCTTTTGCCCAGGGAGTTTGTTTTCATATTAGGGGTTGTTGAATCAGATATTAATTGTGTTTTCTCTTTGTTGGCAGTGGGCAGAAACATAAAAGTGGTCATCAAGGTGACTCTCCAGGCTCGTTATCCCGAAGTAAAGAGGTAGGGATGTAAGAAATGCTGTACTGGAAATAATCTTCAAATAAGATTCTAGAATCGCCCTAATAAATTAGCATGAAATTATCTCAGTATGCAGAATGGTAAGACAATTATTTATTTATTTATTTTTGTTGTAACTGTTGTTATTCAGGTTTTTGTATTAGCTGTTGTACTGTCAGTTTAATTGAAGTTGAATATTTTGAAGTTCTTCATGTTCCCTCTTGTTTTTGTCATACCATAAAATGATACATTGTAATGCTAATTGCAGTACACTAAGCACATTATAACATTTTCATCTCAGTGGCAGTGATGTTATGCTGGCATCATGACAGTAGTGATGACATAGGTTAGATCAGATCCGAAAGCCTTTTACCGTTAATTATATGTAATCTGTAACATTTGTATTCATAAGTGGGTGTTGTTTCTTTTCAGGGTGAAAAGACAAAGAGCTTGTTTGTGCCGGTACACACTCTGGAGGACACTCAGGCTATTCGTGCCGTTGCCTTCCACCCGTCTGGAACGCTATATGCTGTGGGGTCCAACTCCAAAACTCTACGTGTGTGTGCTTACCCAGAAACGCTGGACCCAAGGTAATTTATGCATAGTGTGACATTCATATTTCTAAACATTTTTTTCCTTATCAGAAGAAGCCCCTTTTGACAAATTAATTATATAAACAGTTATATGATGTGATAATTGTGTGCTGTTAAACTGCTATAATTTGTCTTTCATCACTTATTATTCCCTTCATCAGTGGGTCAAGTCCAACAAAGCAACCAGCCGTTCGCTTCAAGAGGAACAAACACCACAAAGGCTCCATCTATTGTGTGGCCTGGAGTCACTGTGGGCAGCTGCTGGCTACAGGCTCCAATGACAAATATGTCAAAGTCTTACCTTTCAGTGCAGAGACATGCAATGCCACAGGTGAGCCCTCTCTGCTTGACTTAATTTAATAGTTTGTTGATATCAGCACAATCACAGAGTTTGTTTGTGTCTCCATGTTGTCCAGGTCCAGACCTGGAGTTCAGCATGCATGACGGCACTATCAGGGACTTGGCCTTTATGGAGGGTCCAGAAAGTGGGGGAGCCATCTTGATCAGTGCTGGCGCAGGAGACTGTAACATCTACACCACCGACTGTCAGAGAGGACAGGGTCTACATGCTCTCAGCGGACACACTGGTACACCGACTTTCATAGACCCACTCAACCTCTAAAGTGAAGTTAAGTCGTAAAAGATTGTCTGAGATTTCTGCAGTGAGAAGAGTTTTGTGTGTTGCTGTTTTAGGTCACATCCTGTCTTTGTACACGTGGGGAGGCTGGATGATTGCCTCTGGCTCCCAAGATAAGACAGTGCGCTTCTGGGACCTAAGAGTACCGAGCTGCGTCCGAGTAGTTGGAACTGCTTTCCACGGCTCAGGTACTGTATGGCTTAATGGTCTGTCTGTCACGTGTTGGTTGTGTTAAAATGTTCTGTTATTTCTTAATACCTGAAAAAATAACACATACAAACTGAGTCTTTATGATGTCTCAAATTGCTTGCACAGGATCTTTGAGGGATTGCTGGAATTCATTGTCACAATGGCAACAATGCAAATTCCTGGAGAGAATGAACATTGTGTTGCAATACAGGAGAAACTACAGGGTTCTCACTAACTTATAAAACATCTCCATACATGCTTTTTGTTATTTCTGTCCACCATCTACAAACAAAGACCCTCCTACTACACAAACATGTGGCATTCTTTGAAGCTGGCCACATGAAGACAACTCCATTCCAGAAAATAGGCTCCACTTACATTAAAATGCTTCCTTTTTCTATCTCGCTTAGCTGAAACCTTTAGTACGCTGGTAAAAGATCAGAACATGTATCCAACCTATGGATATAAAATTCAACATATGTAAACAAATTAAGATTTGATATAAAATTTAAATAGACCATACAAATAACTAAGTTAAATTTACAGGTTTCAGCTCCATGTTTAGATGAGTCACTACTTGTCAACAATGTAAAACACTAGAAGTTACGCTTTTTTCTTAATAGATGCCAGTTATATCTCTATGGAAATATAATGTTCCTCTCAGTAGCCGCTGAACGATATTACTCTTATTTTCCTCCATTTCCAATGCCACACCTTTTTTTTTTTTTTTTTTTTTAACGCCACAGGTAGTCCTGTAGCCTCAGTAGCAGTAGATCCTAGTGGCCGTCTCCTAGCAACAGGACAGGAAGACACTGCATGCATGCTGTACGACATCAGAGGAGGACGCATCGTCCAGGTGTACCGGCCACACACCAGTGATGTCCGATCCGTTCGGTTTTCCCCTGGTGCACACTACCTGCTCACAGGCTCCTACGATACAAAGGTCATGGTCACAAACCTCCAAGGTACGTCAAAGTGTCTTTGTCCCTTTTTAGTTTGTTGCTGAGGGAATGGATTGTAGGAAAACGTGCCCCATCATGCTGTAGGTATTTTCATATTTTGATGAGAAGATTTGCCAGATTGTTATAAGTTTTCTGCATAGTCAGTTCAAAATAATAATAATTCAATATCAATAAAATGAGACAAGGAATGGCCGGAACCTGTGGCCCCCTGACCTAAACTGTTCTAAGTAGAATGTACAGTCAGAGTACATAGTTTACCTTTTACCATGTGCCCGAGAGCCTTTTCTACATCCCGGTCTAAGCTGGTTCTCCTCTGGTTGGGCTTGTGTGCAGGTGACCTGACAAAACAGCTGCCTCTGACCGTGGTGGGGGAGCATGGAGACAAGGTGATACAATGTCGATGGCACACACAAGACCTGTCCTTCCTCTCATCTTCTGCTGACCGCACGGTCACACTCTGGACACACAACCCATAGCACATACACACACACAAAAAACTAGTTGCTGTCACCTAAAAGACACATTCCTCTAAAATCAACATTGCTCCGTCTACACTATAAACACTGTCACACCCTATTAACACACTTGACAAACTCACAGCCTGATGAGACTTTCCTCCTGTCTATAGGAAACCAAATGGATACAAACCTGTGACACGTCCAAAGCACATGTTGCATGTTTTCCTTTTTCTCTTGCAATCAGTCATATTAAGGGGTAAAAACTGCAAAATCATTCATTATTTACATGCCACTTAATGCCCTCCTACATTTTCACTCTTTACAGATACTAATCAGTTGCTGCATGTCCGTTTTAACTGAGGAATGTTTGAGTTAGATTGGACAGATTGTTTTGTTCATTATGGTGCCTTTCTTGAGTTTAAAGTTTTCACATGCAAAATGTAAAAATAAAAAACGGGAGAGAGAGAGAAAAGGTAATTTTTCAAGGTCAAGTTTTGTTCCATTCATCTTTTGCGTATTATTTTCTTATAGCTGGTGTAATGCTGCTATTGTTTGGGAAAGCGAGTGTGGTGTAACATGTAATTTCCCCGTGTCATTAGTGAGCTTTTTCTATTAGAAAGCTGAATATGTGGAAGTTAAACTGTTGCTTCCATGTAGGATGTTGTGATGTCTGATGTTACTGTATCCACTGCATTACTGCAACTCAATTTGTAAATTAGCTCAGTCATTTTATCTAAAATCGTTTTTCTGCTGAAAGCTGTTACAGTGTCTTGCTATGGCTTGCTCGCTATGAAAGATTGTTACTCTTTAAGCATCAAAGGTAAATACCTGCTTTTTGTTAACTGCCACAGCATTCAGTTTAGAATGTTTCAGTGTCCAAAAGCTTTGGTTTCTCCACTGCTGTAGTAGTCTAACAGTAGGTGGCGTTTTTTTTTTTTTTTTTTTGCCCTTAACAAGGATTCAACTATATGCACAATGAAATCTGAATGGAAGCACGGGTGTTTATTTATTTGGAATCAGTATTTGAAGCATATGTATTGTATTTTTTTTGTGTGTTATTTTACATGTGCACTATTTTTTTAACAATGTCACCTAATATTGATTTACTTACAAAGATGCATATTTAAGTTCTGTCAGTTCATAGTATATATTGTTTTAACAAGTAAGGCCAAACTAATAATGTACATAGATGTATTTATTTCCATTGTGTTTATGTAACTACAGTTATTAGTATGTTTTTGAGATGCTACTGGCTCTAATTTTTCTTTTTAAAAGTGACTTAAATTAAATTAAGCTAACTGATGTGTGTTTGCTGGTACGTTCAATAAACTGTCTTTTACACAAGGTCATTTTCTTTCCTTTTTGGTTCGACAGTTAAAATGTTAAATATTAAAAAGGCAAAACAAGATTATTACATAAATGAGGTTTTAATATTCCTCTGATTTCACCCAAATAAGTACAAAAGAGCATAGGGGCTGTACATAAGTTAAATTCAAAGGGTTTAAAATAATATTTGATAATTTCCTCATTAATTAATGTGGTAATTCTTAAACCAAATACTCACATTTAAAGAAAAGACATGGACAGAGTGCTGTACCTCTAAATCCACTGTAAGCATATACAATACTTCATAGTGGTGGGATTAATATGTACAATAAATACAAAGACAACTAGTTGTGTATTGACAAATACACAAGGTGAAATTTTTTAGAACAGAATCATGAAAAACAAACAAAACATTCATCCCTGACACTGCTAAGAAGTTGTTGGAGTCCTTGTTAATTTGAGATTTTTTTGACTACTGTATACTATGTACAATGTTAACAGTGCTTTGTTTTGCCCAGAGAGATGGGCTTTTCTTCTGAGTGACATCTGAGCCACCGCAATCTAACACAGCTGCTCATGACAAGAAACAAAACAAAAAAAAAACCCTCGTCTGTCCCTGCAACTTGCCTTTTCTTTTAGATCAGTTGGAGCTGGGTGTAGTGTTTGCTGCAGAAGGCAGGGTGACACGTTGCTCATCCATTCGTTTGGCCTGAGAACGTATGATGAGACTGAAAAAGTCCTCATCTGGTACAGTGGGTCCACGTACTGGAGGAGGGGGAGGGGCGCAACGCTGATCATCCAAACGGGACCCCTGGAAAGAACATGTGCATTATCATTTCTTTTGTATTGAACGTACTGGATACCTATTGTTGGGCAGGAAACAGTTTTCTGTTAATCGTTTTTTTCAAACATGCAGATACCTGGCACTTGACAAGCATATCGAAGAAGTCGTCATCAGGCTCAGCATTGTCAGCATTGGCCATTAGGTGGCTAAGCACAGCCTGATTGCTGTTTTGATTGAGCCTGAGGCCAGGCAGGCTGCCCCCTGCTCCTGACGAATCCTCTATTCGCCGGCCTTGTGCGGCCGAGACGTTTGCAGACTCTGAGACAGCTGCACAGTCAGAGAGGTTTAAATAAGTGCCAGAAGAGATAAATGAGGGAAGTTTTACTCTAAGAGTATGGATTTATGATTGTAGACTTACATTTCCTGATTGCTCTAGGAGGTGAATTTGGTCTGCTGTTGAGTGATAACCTGCTCCCCTTATCCTGTATCGAACACCGCTGGTCATCCATACGGTTGCTCTGGAAACGGCTGAGCAGGTCAAAGAAGCCCTCATCTCCAAGCATATCAGGACTGAGTCGCTGATAAAGAAAAATAAAAGATGAAAAATGGCAAACAGAACAAAACCTTTTTTGATGATTGCTGTAGGAGATGGAATGAACTCTGTACCTTCTGAGGTCCCTGTGAAGGGGCCTGGCTAGTGTCCAGGGTGTTGCTGGTGTCCTGGAGGACCTTACTGGAGCCGCCCATCTTGTACTTCTTTCCACGCAGACGGTTGACAAAGAACAGCTTTGAAGAGCTCTTAGCTAAGGAAGGTTTAGACTGTTTGTTCACGATGTCACTGTTCCACTTCTGACCCTTTAGTACAAATGAGGAAATTGGTTACCAAAATTAAGAAAGGAAAGAAGGTGAATAAGGAGAGAAAAAGTGTGGGTGGAATAACTTAATGTGCATGAGAGCAGCTTTTACATTCATCTTATCTGGGGTAAGTTTCATCAGCTCCAGGTTCTCCATGCTGTGTCTTCTGCTCATCCTGGGCCTTGCTCCTAAAGCACATAACCACTGTTAGCAGCAAGTAAACCAGTAATAAAACATAAAAATGGAAGGTTAGGGAATGTGTGGGTTTTTTTTTACCATGAAGGTTATAGTCTATATCCTTATTTTCCGACAAGGAGGAGTTGTTTGTGCTGTAGCTCAGACCCAGAACCATCTGGAGATCAGACACATTCATACGAGCTGTAAGCTCCCCACTCCTGTCTCCAGTCTAGAAAATAAAAAAGTAATAGAAAAAGAAATAGTAGTGATAAAGTTACTTATAGCCATTACATCATATTTTTGTAAAATTCTAAACATGTCATTCCTGTACCTCTTTGCAGATATCCAGGTGCTTCTCAGCAAAGTGCATGGCCTGGTCATGGTTGCCCAATGCAGTGTGAGCATTTCCCAGACTCCAGCACGCACGGCCTTCCCCGATCCTACAGTGAAACACATCCATATCCATGTACAGGGTGTACTTATAATATAGGAAGTGTTGGGATCAATTCTTGGTAATGTGTGTGTACCTGTCATTGAGGTCTTGGGCTATGATAAGATGTTTGAGATGGTAGTCTATAGCTCTTTCATAGTCCTGGAGGAGTGTGTAGGTGTTTCCCAGACTGTAGCAGGCCTGGGCCTCCACAGCTCGATCCTTCAACTGTCTTGCCAGCTGCAGTGTCTTCCTAACAAGCGCAGACAAGCTGGGTCAACACACTGCAAAGTGGCCTCAATCACAGACCCACTATATCATAAAAAGCAGTGGACACACATACATCTAATTTCATGTACGAGGGAAGGTTCCCCCTTTTTTAGATATCCTGATTATTTTTGCAGTTGTTACAGTGCATTTTTGAAGCGGTGGTGGAACATTCTTAACAGCGGTCTTTCACCACACCCAACAATTACAGCTTGTTGAATGCTGTCAATAAGTACAAAACAAAATTATGAAATGAAGTGTTTGCTCTGTTAACCCCCTCTACTCTGCTAGTTCTGTATAAACAAATTTAAACATACATTACGCAACTTATATCTGCTGACACTGGTCATAAGTCACAATCTTTATTAAATTAAAAACAAACTTTATCACAACAATTGCAATCTGGTGTTACAGGCACTACCTGTGACATAAAGTTCTACATGTTTTTATAAACAAAATTATTTATAAGGAGTGTGGTCTGTGGCCTACTTGTAATGCTCAGCTGCAACTTCAAATTCCCCCAAAAAGATGTAGGCGTTTCCCAGGTTGCAGTAAGCCCGTCTTTCTGCTGAGCGGTCACCAAACTCTTTGGCTATAAGCAAGCGCTGAAATAGAAACAAATTGTATTTTATCTCTCTAGACTGTTAGACACATTCTTTTTGAGGGATGTTTGTAATAGAGTTTGTTTAAAAAGACTTTCACTCACCTGTTCATGCGAAGCTACAGCTTTGCGAAAATTTCCCAACAAGTACTGTGTGTTGCCAAGGTTGCCGTACGTTCGACCCTGAGCAGCCCGATCTCCAAGGTCCTTCACTATTGCTAAGTTTGCCCTAAAATCAACACATAAACAAAGTTAATCAGAAACTATGTATAGCTGTAATAGCATTGCATTGGTAATATATAAATACTGAGCAACAAGCAAAGCTACCTACTCATAGTACTCAGCTGCCTTCCTCAGTGCCGTCATGACTTCTTCTGGAAAATCTCCAGGCTCGGCTCCGCTCCAGCAGATACTTTTGCCTCTGGCATGATACACGTTCCCAAAGTTATACAGAGCTCGAGCCTGACCCACCTAAAACAAATCCAGGCACAGCATGTCAATGCCAAAATCTTGTAATTCCCTTTAAATGATCATTTATGTACTTGAATCCACTCCTCTCCCACCTTGTCATTAATGTCCCTTGTAATATCCAAATGCCTCTGACAGCAAACAACAGCTTCATCAAAACGCCCCAGCACCTTTAATGTGTTGCCAAGGTTTCCACTGGCTTTGGCTTCTCCAAGCAAGTCTCCGATTGTCCTGTAAAAACACATTATGTTTACAGTAAAAACTAATAATTTATTTGCTGAGTTAGGGAGCTACTGTACTGTATGTGTAACCTGGTCAAGGTGAGGTCATGCCGGTGAAATTCCAGAGCCTTGGCGTAGTCATGCAGGTGGAAGTAGGCATTGCCCAGCTGGCTGTAGATGGCACTGAGCACCTGCAGGTCCTCTGTGCCCACCTGGATGGCAGCTTCAAAAAAGGAAACGCCTGCACTGTAGTCACCCACCTTACAGAGCCTCTCACCCTCCAATGCCAGCTCCAGGCAGGACACCTCCATCCTACAGCAGGCATGAGCAGAGTCAATCTATTAGGTGGCTAAAACATGCAGTCTGAATCGGCTGAGCTTCATGAAAAAATTAAGCAGAATAAATAAGCAGACTGAAGCAGCTTTAAAAAGAACAAAGATAAAGGACTTGTCTGGCTGTGACCTACAGCCAACTGACCAGTGAATGTTTATCTACTTCCTTCCACCCTAAAAGAACAATGGCCCAAGCTTGAGTAAGTTTATTATTGTGGTTCTCACATCCTTTTGACATCCCTCAGAAAGTAAAGTGGATTGCTTTAGCAAAGGTAGTGATGTCACGATATTCATTATTCCACTGTGTACTAGTATTGTTAAAATTAAAAATAGTTACACATACTATATATAGACAGTATAAAACTTATAGGATATAATTTGGATATCTGAAGTAATGAATTGCTTTCTGTATTGAATGAACTCAACCAAAAAAAAAAATTAACAATCAGACATGGGTCCTATAAAACAAATGAACAAAGCTTTATGGAGTCACATATAAGGGTTTAAGGCCACAGGAAAGTAGTGTCACATAATGGCTGGTGGCTTATCTGCAGATGGATTATCTTTAGATTAAGCAGAATATTTGTGCAAAGCAAAAACTGTAAACTCTGATTGTTCAGGAAACACTATTGCTGGAAACACATCATCTTCACACAAACGCTATTTGACCAGTTTATCCTAAGCTTTTCCACAATACTGTTCTGTATTTCCCCTCCCTGGTTTTATCCGAAAGTCTTAAAAATCGTGTGCCAGAAACAATAAACAGGAAAAAAAAAACATAGTTTAGTCTTGATTCCTTATATTACAGCACAAAGTGGATTATGTGCTATTTTAATGGCATAAAAACTCAACAGAGAGTAGCTTCTTTCATCGCACATCTAAAGGCAAATATGGTGATTGAAAAGTCAATAAATCTAACCAGCATCTTTGACTTCACATTAGAAAAGTCTGTACGTTTTTTTAGTACTACTAGGCTAACAACATATTATACCACATGTACCTGTGGCAAAACACTAGCCTACCTGTTGGTTTTTCTGGTCTTACAACAACAACAACAGCACATAGAGCATCTGAGAGGCATCTACAGAGGTTCCAGGCTGCAGCTCCTTGTTTTTCTGAATCATGGAGAGATCAGCTGCATGTAACCTAGTACGCTACGCGAAAAATAATGATGAAAATCTTGTTTGTTGCTCATTTAGGTAAAAGAAAAAGAAAAAGAAAAGCCGAGCCTGTGACACTTCTGACGTCACAGAGAAAGTTTAGCGTCACACATTGGAAAACTTTCAAGGAGACGTATGTGGTACTGTCACAGTATTAACTTCCAATGCATGGCAGAAAGGCAAATACTCCATCAGCATTTTCTCAGTTAATCTGCTTGTCTTTCTGTCAAGCTCTCTCTTCTGACCTGGTCACCTGAGATTACAGCTGTAGACTGTGTACTCGGCAGATTAAAGCACTGGTGACGGCTAAGTAGCTTTATCAGACTAGTCAGACACAACCAGGATCTGTAGTGGAGTGTATTAAGTCAATTCATTGTGGGCAGTCCTGACAATAGTATCCATTAGAAAACCAGACATCCCACTACTATGCAATGCCAACCCTATCCAAACAAGGTGGACACACATGTGACGAAAAACAAAACCAGCAGTTATAAATTTTTTACTACTCCTTAAATATTAAAGCCGGTGGGAATGGGTCTTTCTGTTTGGCAGGTCACACCTGCTACCAGAACAACGTACTTGGGTATGTAGGGACAGCTGGTGGAGATATATATATATAATTAGCTAACACAGGTAAAAAAAAGCCAAGTGAAATGATATTCTCAATTATATTTTTTTTAGCCCTCAATTTTAAAAAGTAAATATCTCATTGTCCACCTGACACTAACATATTTTGTGTGAGAAGCATTAAAATTGTTACAAATAAAACATCTAATTTTGTCTTAACTACCAACAAATAATACTTTTATTAACAGTCCCACACTGATGAAGGAGGAAAAGGTAAAAACCTAAAACACAAAGCCACATTTTCTTCTTGACAACCACACTTTTATTGAGACCAGGGATATTCCTACCTGTAGCGAACATGGAAGGACTGCTCCTCAGCTCGCGTGCTAACCAATGAGCCACTGGTATCCATTGAAGTGCATAATATGAGGGAAAATCCCAGTTTCGTTCCCAAAAAAATGGTTGCGTTTAAAAACAATAGCCAGCGAGAGAGGAGGGGAACAAACTTTGGTTAAAGAGGGCCACCCAGTAAGGTGAAGTATGCAACTGTCCCAGTGCTGATTGTTGACAGGTAAAGGTAACCTCATGTAGAGTCCTGCGAGTCAGACCACACGGCTCCCTTCATACACTGTGTGTTTTGCGTCACTGCCCCTCAATCTCTCGTCAGTGGCCCTCTGCGAAAAGAACACAGGATGCTGTATGTGAAGCCTTATTCTGGCCACACGATACCATGGCAACCCCAACTAAACAGCAACACGCACAATACAGGCAGGGAACGAGAGAGCGGGGCGGGGATGGACGGATGGGATGAACCCAGGAAAGCTGCCAGTCTAAGATGCTGACTCAGTTGCTCCTGGCTTGGAGCTGTACGTATATGCTTTAAAGCTGATACAAGGTGAGGAAACTATGAACCCGTCAGGACGTAAAAGCCATGCAAGCAGAGGGTTGCATGATTTGTCAAGAAAAATGTAATTAAAATACAAGGGAATCATTGAAAGAGATCGAAAATCATTTGCAGAGGAAAAAGGTTCAAACATATGTACGTGTGACCTCCACCAGTGGAAAGGACAGTGAGCTAGCCACATGGATAAGACAGACTGCATCAAGTAAAGAAGGAAGCCAACCATTGCATAATTTCTCCATGAGGTCATACTAGCTACACCCATAGTCCCCCAAGTTCAAATCAGCAGCCCCTCCCCACTGCACACACAAAATGGTGAAGGGGCCAGATAAGTTGCAAGGTTCTTTAAATTCGTTGTGTTCAATAACAGCTAAAAGACAACTGAGACAAGGCAAACAAGCTGTTTTTGCAACAGTCTTTCAAAAACAGAGGGAATCATTTCTCTAAGACACATTAGTTCTTGTATACAGTGTTTTGATAGTTAAATTATTACTTGATAATACTGGAAAGTCAATATAATGTGAATTTATGGATCCCAGCCCAGTGTTGCCTACAATAAGTAGACCACTATACGTCTATGCTTTAGACTTACTGTATAGTCTTACTGGTCTATCCTTTGCCAATAAAAGTTTAGGATATGCACTTTGCTCTGAATTTTTCCTTTGTGTCTATTGTTTGGCCAACTGTGTTGATTTTAAGGTGCTTTCTAAATAAAGTTGAATTGGACTGGTTTGATTGCTTTGCCGTAGGGTTGCTGAACTACTACTTGTTATTTTTGAAAAGTGTTAGCTCAGCACTAAGTTCATACTGCAAGATCAGCATAAATCATAAAAAATGACAAATAAAAAAAGCACTAAAAATTTTAATTGTTTTGACAAGATGTGACATCTTCACTATGTCTTGTTTCTCAGTTTAGTTTTCAATTGAATTTAAAATTGATACATTTCTCTCACTAAGACACAACACAGCAGACACATCCAACACTAAACTTAGAATCAAGGGCACATTTTAGAGTTTATGACAAACTACAAAATACAGATGTGGCGTGTGTGTTTTTGTGCAAATGAATGAGTATGAGAATATAAGTGTAACTTTTGCTTACAAAGACAGGCTATTGCAACTTAGACATTTTGAATACTTTGTGTTCAAACAAACAAAAACTGTACAATTTTTTTCCCAGCGTCCCTGCTATGTAAATGTAAATGGTTATAATACAAAATAAAGCCCAGGGCTTTGGGAGCCTATGCAGTTCATGTTCCAGCACATTATTTAATCACCAATTGATGCATGCCAGTGTTTGTACAGCCTTTTCCACTATTGTATGCCAATTTGGAGTGTGTCCATCAGAGCTGCCCTGCTAACAGTGCGCATGAACATGAACCTGAGGAGGAAATGCTGCGTGCCTAAAGATGAATCAGAAAAAAACTTGTTCTTTAATGACAGCTTGAAAGGAGGCAGTGAGTCACTACCTTCTTTCAGTCACAAACAGTGCGTGATTTCATCGTCTTGAACGTGCAGCAGCTTACAGTCGATTCATGCACAAAGATGACTACTGCCTCTGACTGCAAAATCTAAATACGGAAAATATAAATATGGAAACCACACGGCAGTACAACATGAGCAAGCAAAATCCTGCACCAGAACAAAACAAAAAAATAGAAACAAGTAAATAAGTACTGGGATACTGACCGATAATTCTTCCACACAGGAAAAGGAAATCTGGGAAGCCTGCAAGAAAAAAAGTTGTGACGATGTAAAGAAAAAAAGTTGTGACGATGAATAACTTTACATTTATATTTACTCTGTGTATCAATATGCCCTGTGACTTTTGTTTTGCCTTACATGTTTAAGGATAATGTTAAGCACAAAAGATACAACCTTAAAGTTATCGTATACACGCCTAGATGCCAGTGTACTGGTTACACCTGCCTATACATATTGAAAATTTTACTTAATGAACCACAGGTTACACTAAATATTATTAAGTCCTTCTAGTATGACGAAGTATAAAGTATTAACTTCAGACCTTTTAAGCATCTAACATGGCAGGTACAGCTGCCTAATACGAATATATTGGACAGCAATAAGGTTTCCTGATAATCGAACTGACAACTGAGTGTATTGTTATATATATGTATATTATATTTGAAGCACATTGTAGGTCCGAGTGGAATTAAATTTTCTTGAAATTGGGTTAAATCATGTAAGGCAATATACTTGATTGTTATAACTGTCTGTCGGTATATTAAGTAAAGACGTAGAGTAAACCCGGTACAGGCTATAGTGTCTTTTTACATTATACCAAAGGTTTGATACATACATTTTTCTATGGACATCAATAACAAAAGCACTAACTGTAACTGTGCAAACACCTAATGTTAATCCGTAGCAGTACCATTCATTCATAAAGAGATTCCTCTTCACTGAGGGACGCCTAAGGAAAGAACGAAAAGTAAACTCCAAGCCTTGGTGCTGAGGACTGCTGTCAGCTGTTTGGGGAAAGTATTAAATTACCATAAACGCCAAATCGAAAAGACAATCGCCGCCCGTGAGTCCATCCTCCCCGAATAAAGTTAGTGACACATCCAGCTAAAGCTTAGCTTAGCTTCGTTAGCATGTTTGCTGCCAAACTTACGTTAGACGATCCAGTTCGAACAATGGTGACTTCTCTGCTTCTTTTCTTTACTTTCGCATGAGAACAAAGAACATGGTGCTGGTTATGAAGATCAAACGCCGGTAAATCACAAACAAAGCATAACTTTGTTATTTTTTAAAACTACATTGCCCTTTAACTTTTAGAAAACTTCAGTTTAACTCCGCTGAGAAAGAAGAAAAATCTTGTGCCTACACTGGAGTATGTGTTTTCGCCAACCAGCCAACCACAGGGCGAGATTCAAAGATAGCCACGCCCGAAGAACAGACATTGGACCAATAGATTTGAATAGAATAAAATGACGTATAAAAATAGTTTTGCTGTCACCCTCTGTAAAAAGTTTTGTGTTTGTTTTTTTGTTGGCTGGCAACATATATAGATGTAGCTCGCTTACCAGATATATATTAGTAAACGTTTTATGTTAAGTGTCATTAAGTATTTACTTGCTAACTTTACATAAGTTCTGCTTTGGGTGGACGTTTCGTATCTGTTACTTAGCAACCAGACCCGCCTGTAGTAGACTATTCCGGCTCCAGACGCTCAGCGCTGCGGTTTACATTATTAATGATGCTAGAGAAACTAAACCTGGGAGAGAAACCACATGTCAAGAAAGAAAGACACAGAAATCCTGTTCCCAGCTGCAAGATGATGTCAGGAGCCAGAGCATGGCTGTGGATCGGTTCAACTCCAAACTGCTGAGCAGAAGTTTCCCAACCGGAGTGAGTCTCCACCACCTCTAGCGGTTCACACTATTATCTTTATTCTAAAATTATAATAATAATTAATTTACCGAAACTGTTTTTATGTTGCATGTGTAAAGCTTGTACCATGGTAGCTTATATTACTTGCTTCTATTCCTGTATTGCCAGAGAGTTTCTACCATACTCTCACAGTATTTGGAGGACGTAACTTTTACATTAAATAATTAGTTTTATTTACATACTACATCTAAATAAAAGTTATATGTACGTATATTTTTATTGACTATTTCCATTTTCTGCTGCTTCATACATTTTTCAAACGTGTACTTTTTAAATTAAGTTTATTTGAACATTATTAAAACATTTTCCTGCTGAGTAAGTATTTAATATGTTTTGATAGGTAGACAGTGCTTGATAGTGTAAAATGCAGGTCTTACATTAATAATTGAATAGTTTTATATTGTAATATTGTGCTTTTTGTAGGTAAAGTATCTCGATAATTCCTCCTACTCAGCATATTGATTGTTGACATTATGATCCAGTGTTTTCAGCTGTTTCAGTTGTGTTGCTAAGTGATGAACAGGTCTTTAAATCAGTCTTCCTTCTCCGCTGTCTCAACACAGGTAAAGACAGGTTGAACAGGCTGCCCATTTGCATTTTCTGCTACAGAGAAAATGTCTATGGAGGGAAATGCAGAAGATTCAGATGAGGATGTTTTGGGAGAGCGCAAGCCCACCGTGTTGTGGGAGAAGCGCATCATGCAAAGCATCGTCATTGACCTAAGCGAAGATGAAAGTCTCCACTTCAGTGATTTGGAAAATTCTTTAGCTTTACATCTCTCCCAGGCAGAGTCTGCTTCCTTGGATCCTAGCATCCACCTGAGTCGTAAGTTATAGATTAACCACAATCAATGTGCATTTGTCTAATAACTATAGAGACTATACTGAGAAGTAAATCACACTATGTAAAAAGTTTTTTTTCCATAAAAAGCTACAGAATTGATAACTGATCTATAACAGTTCCATTATGGGTGACTGAGAATTTAAACTGAATTTTTTTGGCAGATCTAAGGTGTCATTACTAAGTAAAAGTCAGTATTTTAAAAAATATCTTAAAAAATAAGACAAAAATAAATCTACAAGACCCTCTTAAAAAGCATCTGTGTTCATTGTTGGTTTTATTTGCAGGGAGCGCAGATCTGTCAGACTTGGATGACACCTCAGAATCTAGTATTAGTAGCAGCCAGAGTGAAAGAGTGATAGAAAACGAAAAAAGCAGCACACTGCATGTGTCTTCTCAAAAACCAAACACAATGCTACAGGAGCTGCCCTTAAACCAAAGGTTTGAAGACCCAGAAGGAAATACAACCGATGAAGATCAGGAGGATCTACCTTATGATGGTGAACTTGGAAGCCTCTACTTCAACCAACCTGGAAGCTTTGAGGGCAACATAAGCTGTGATGGAAAGGAAACTGTTCACGCAAGCCCAGATCTTCCTGGTGTGCTAGAATTGACTACAACAAATGGAGATGATACCTTTAAATGTTTGGTTTCTGTTAAAAATCATTCTCAGAATAAAGTAAATTTGTGGAAAGAGGCACCAGCGAGCACCAAACACTGCAGCCCTTGTGATCCTTCCAAGTCAGGTGAAATTGCTCCACCACCTGCTCCCTTAGACATTAACCAGCTGTTGCTTTTACATTTCTCCCAGGAAGAGTTACTGCGATCAGGTCGGCTGATTGATGCAGAGACCCTGCCAGAAGTTTCTCTGCTGGAGAGTCTTGATGACACCGTTTTTAGCTTGGCTCCTACACAAAACAGCACAACAATTGAAAATAACCACTTAGAGAGCCCAGCTTGTCATTCTGAGATTATTTCGATTTTCTGCTCTGACACAACTGATGAAAAGAGTGATAATGCATCAAAAAAATCAAGTTCAGATGAAGCAGAAGGGAAAAACAATAGTTTTAGGTCTTCCAATGCTGACAGCATTTCATCCAGGTCTACAAGTACAGACCAGAGCCATGGGAATAACACGGCTGAAGATGTTGTGAACCGGGAAAAGGCTGAAGAAGGTGGTCAAGATTTAAAGGTCCCATTTGTGCGCACCAGGTCCTTCAGCGAGATGAAGTATGGCCAAGGTCAAGTTCATTACCCCCTCCCTGACTTTTCCAAGGTTTCACCTAAGGTAAAAATTCCCAAAGCTCCTGGTGGACCTGCCAGACCTGTTCCTTCTCATCCCAGTACAATGCACCGAGCCCAGTCCTCTGCGGGTATGTTAGAGGTCATCAGCAGAGTCCTAGAGGATTCAGTCCTACCATCAGAGAAGCCTTATGTCTTCAAAGACGAAGACAAAGTGACTCCTCCAGCACTCGTGCATCACCTGCAGGTAGAACTTCTTCAGCAATGAATCCCCATCGTGCACTTGTATCCCGGCCCGTTTGGTTCCTTTTCTAAACATTCCTCTTGTCCTTATTCCTGAAAAATGTATGCTAATGCTCTCAAATGTGTCAGCATAGACATAGGACTAACATATACCTGTTCCTTATTTTGCAGGTTGAATATGACAAATTATTAACCAAATATGCTGAGGCAGAGAACCTTATTGATCAAATGAGATTGGCAACCAATGTAAGTTGTTTATATTTGGAATGATCCAAACCATGCTATTATTTGAAAACCAAAATTAGCTAAAATTTATATGCTCAATGTATGTTACAGATTAATTTTTCTCTGCGGCAGGTTCAACTCACCTCAGAAGGGATGCTTCATTCAGATGCTGAATATAATATTCAGCTTCAGCTGAATGATGATGATGATGATCAAAGGAACATGCTTGAGGGAAGCCATCTTGGATCCTTGGCTTCTCCCCTTCACCCATCAGCTAGTTCTTCGCGTCTGACATCTGATATTATGACAGGTCTTCTCTCTGCTTCACTACTTGCAAATTACGCATGAGTGTAATCAGTTTCCATAGAGACAAGGGCATCAGATGACACTATTCTAGTTGCACAAACATTTTTACTGTGCTTTTAAAGCACTTGAATTGCCCTGAAAGTGCAACACAATCAATATAAACTATTCAGTATAACCATGCTACATTCATAGTTTTAATTGCTTTATCATGATTTATAATATCAATATCATTACTAATTGTGTATATTAATTGTGATGTTTAATGATCCATTAAATACAAAATAAGAAATTGATATTTGTAAGCAAATATCAGGTGCACTGATGAGGTCAAGGAGCTACATTTTGTGTGTTTAATCTCATTGTGCTTTTGTTCAGAAAACTCTTTTGAAAAAGGAGCAACATGCCACTTGAGCAACACAAAGGAGGTTGAAACAGCTTCCCCGACTCTGTGTGAAGAGGTTCCCAGTGATGGAGAAAGAATGACTGCTGAGCTGACAGACATCATCATCCAGTTCATGCAGAATGTAAATATAAACCAATGCCAAGATGTTACCCAAGAACCATTCAAAAAAAAATTCAGATTAACATTCAGAGAACATTCTTTTGTTCTCTAACGTTCCACTACGCAGGTGAAAGAATTCAAATTGAGTGTAAGCAACATGTTGGTAAGCACGGCAGAACAGCAAATGGTAAGAACTGTGTATATCTTACATGAAGTAGCCTACGTAGTTACGGAACCCAGAAAACAAACTGAAAGTCTCTTTCATCCCAACCACTGGGACTTTTCACCACTTCAAAAGAGTTAAAGGTTTCTTGGTGGCCTCTTCCTCTTCCTGCACAGCCGTTCAGCTGTTCAGGGAAGACTATTGTAGGCAGATTTCTACCAGTGCCATGATCCTTTGGTTTCCTAATGTTGGAGTGTATGACTTTTTTCTTTTTGTTTGTTTATCAAAATTTATTTAAACTATATAAACTATATATATATTTTAAACTGTATTAAATCAGTGGTGTACTGGTTAGCGCTCTCTTACAGTTAAGGGGTTCCAGCTTTAAATCCACCTACTGGCTGTGACTTTTTCTTTATAACATGTAGGGCAATGAAACATTTTTATTATTTGTATTTGTTTCAGGCATATTCTTATTTCTTCATATCGTTTGTCAGATGTTTAGGAGCATGATGGAGGCTCAAGACCAGCTGGAAAGGAAATACATCAGTAAGAAGGAAGAGCACCGAGCCTTGGAGATGCAGAACTACATGGGCCTGTCCAGGAACACTGGCACCTTTGACCCAAAAAGGTTAAAGAGCCTCCACTCTGTGTGAACACATCACTCACGTTAATTCATCACTTTGTGCATATGTGCTGCATTCGTGTGTGTTTTTGTCAACACATGTGCAGGCTGGTGGAGGGTGACATTTTCAGGATAGGGATGCTCCTAGAGGACATAAAGGAGATGATAGATAAAAATGTGTGTGAGCAGATGTCTCCGCCCCACTCATCATCCACTCCCATGCCCTTGAAGGAGCTGCTGCATGTGAAGCCCCATCCTCTCTGCATGCCCACACTCCCACCTCCACATGAGGTACTCACAGTGTACTTACTATCCCCCCAGCTCTTAGCTTTACAGTTGTGAGTAAACCCACCATTTATTAGTCATAACAGATGTGACTTTATGGCACATTAAATCACAAATACAAACTATAAATTCAAGAGCAAAGAAAGAACAGATCTGTGCTTAGGAGGCATGTCTTCATTTCTGTATGGGTGTCACGGTCATGGCAGTGAACCTCGCTTTATCTTTCTGGGACTTCGACCACACTTAGCAATTGTCCATTACTTCACAAAGTGCCTACCCATTTTCGATAGCTTCAAATTTTAACTCTTTTCTCCTATTATCAGGTTAATAGTTACTGACTAAACATCTGCAAAACTAAACTTTACTCTTTTGTCAACTTTCTACCTTGCATTTTTATTCTGATTACAGCTGGTACACATCAACGTGTTAGTATTATTATTCTGATCATGTTGGTTTGCTTATACTGATAAAGTCATGAAAAATACAGTGTGCTCTGTTTTCAGAAGTGAAGCCTTCATTTGTAACCAGTGTTCTCCTGGACAAAATGCTGAGTGGGTGTGAGTAAGATTACACTAACCACAAATAATCGGACTGGGTTTCATGTTTCAGGGGCCAAGTGCAGTTTATTCTACTGTGAGTTATCTGGTGGAGACACAGAAGGAGGAAGTAAAAGAGGAGGAAGTGGAGGAAGCCAGTGAGGTTCATGGAGATAGTGGATTGGCGCAAAGCAGCAGGCTCATAACAACTGACTCTTTTCAGAAAAACACTGGACGTAACATCTGCCCTTTATGGTACTTTTCATTTTTATTCAGAAGTTATGTGTTTATTTAATACATGAAGCAGTATTTGGTAGTTAATGCTAACATTTAATTTTCAAGAAAATAATATTGCATATTCACTATTATGTTTTAAATTTACAGGTAGATCAATTGACACTAAAACTCAGCTCTAGCTGTGAATGGACTTATTCTAAAAATAGTTATGTTGGCTACGATGCATAAATATAAAACACCACAGTTTTGCATGTTCCGTTGCCACCATTGTGTCCAGCATCTGATGTTTGGAATGGTGGTTGTGTGTGTTTGTGCTCATGTGAGAGTCACGTTCTCAGCCTTCCTGAGGGAGGATTATGTTTCAGGTACCGTGTTGGTGTTAGGTTGCACCGTGCAGAATGAACAGAATGTTTGGGTCAGCTGTGTGACAACAGGTTTTCTTCTCTGTCTGGTTTTAGGAGCCCAGAGAGGTCTCAAGAGGATCAAAACATCCACAGAAAGGAGAATGAGGAGAGAAATGAAGAGGAGAGGAACTCTGCATTGTCAGATGAGACAGATCATTGTAACATCCTCACTCATCTGACTGGATTCACCTCAACCTCAAGACAGAAGAAGTGCACATCTGAAAGGTCAGTGACATTACAGTCTACCTGCCCATGTACAGGTGATGTGACTCATTAGACATTATTTTCTATCCTCTTAAATATATATAATTTATTGTAATTGTATTGGAATTATTTCTAATAAAAACTAAGCATCTGCTGTAGCATTGCAGTAATTGTATGTTTTTATGTGGTTTTGTGTAACACGGCCCAGTTCTACTTTGCTAACTTAAAACAAACCCCATCCCTAATCAGTGATTATTTTGGTGACCTGCTGTATCTTTATTATTGTTGCAGCAGTTATAGCACCCTGACAGAGGGAAAATGTGACCTGAGTGACTGTGTGAGCCTGGCTGTGGAGGTATCCCGTTCCTGTGATACACCCACAGACTCGGACATCCACAGCCCCTTGGAACCTTCTCCCAACATCTCATCTGTAAGTTAAGAAGCTGTTCCATTTCTTAATTATTGTTGCAAGTGATTTTTTTCATAGTTTAAAATACAGAGGTTTGTACAATACATGGTCAGTTTTATCTGATGCTGTGCTTTCTGTGGTACAGAGACTTGTGAGCCCAGAAACAGACAGTGGATTTGGGAGCTCTTATTTAAATCAATCAGCCTCTGGTTCATTTCAATCAAATTTGCTGTCAGAAAGGTAAGAATCTAAGTTTTAGTCACTATCCATTAATCATTGTCATCAGAATAACTTAATCTGGATCTGTCCATCTACAGTGTGCACTCCCATAATGACGTTGTAAGTAGCTCAGACAGTGAGGGCTCCCACTCCAACCTGCAGACAGCCATTCATTCTGCCTCTCTGACCAGCCAGCGGTGGTCAAGCTCCCATACATCTCTCCAAACCCAATCCTCTGGTGCAGCAGTGGCAGTGGAGTGTTGGGTGAAGAGTTCCAATAAGGAACCTGTAAAAGTGCAGGGTGTGCAAATCCTACCTTTAAATAAATTGTCTTTATAATTTCATCTCATTTGGTAATTACTAAAGTGAACTGAATGAACTCTTCTACCCTTTTTATGAAACAGGATCTGATTCCAACCTGTCTGACCAGATCGAACACCACATGTCTGCACCTGTGCTCAGAACCACTATGGATACAACAGAGAGAAGCAGCCAGTCCTATTCCTGCTCTTGTAATAGGTTAGTATGAAAAGGAACCGCAAACGTATGTGGTGGACTGCAACACTGCAAGACTGAAAATCTTTGTCTTTGTGTGTTTACCTGTATTTAGTGAGGCAATCCTGGCCTTGCAGTCAGAGGTGTCCAGGCTCAAAAAAGACCTGGAAGAGGGTTTAGTACAGCTGCCTCATCTAGCACAGAAGATGGACTATCTCACCTCCAAATACAGGCAGGATCGTCAGGAGCGCAAGTCTAAAATCAGACCCAGGACCCACCAAAGAACAGCCTTTAATAGGTGCAGATCTGATCCTACCAGGCAGTCGATCAGTAAAAAAAGTCTTGTTGGGCCTTATTTATGTAATTTTTTTCCAATGATGTACTGTAGTTGTTATCCAGATATTCACTGGATAACAACATTATCAAACATGAGTATGAAAGTGTAGAACAAGGGTTTCAGAATTTCAACATGCTTTTATTATGACCTCTAGTGTGCAGAAGCCATCAAGCAGCAGACAAAATGTGAGTCATTTGGTTTCTAGTCCAGCTAAAATAGATGACTGGATTTCTTCAGATATGGACCCCACCAAGAGCAAAGGTACTAATAAGCAAATACACTAAATCACTCACTGATTAAATAAGTTTTGTGTCTTTGTGGTGTGAAATTACTTCTGACATCCACCATGAGTTTCATTATCCCAGGTACAGACAGTGGGGACACAGCAGGCTCTGAAATCATGCTGCAGTTCCGTGGTTCGCCAGTAGAGAGCAGGAGAGGCAGCAGGGATCACAGTGGACCCAAATTTCCAAATAAAACCCAGAAGACACTGCAGTCCCTCAGATGTGAGGATATTGTATTTTATTTACGCTCCATCGTGTCGTTTTTCTATGCTGTCCATCAAAGATAACAACGTGTTTTACTCCTTTAGATTCAGAGGGTTCAGGCAAAACCTATTCTTTCACCAGCTCCACTTCAAAAGGAGAAAGACAAATGTTTCCTGACAACAATACCAAGCAGAGAACAGACAGTATGTGTATTTTTCATCTGATGTTTCAGTGTTTTGTTTCATCATGACTAAAGAAACACTTTCTATTTGCTTGTATGTTCATAATTCATAAGTGCATTTTTTTACTCCAAAGAAAGCTGCTCTCTCCTGTCCTCACCCTTGCTTCAGAAGCCACTACTCCAGGTCAACTACGGCTCCTCCAGCAGCCTACCTGCCAGGTAAACTCAAATAGCAGAAAGATATAGATCAGCTATCTTCCAAATAAAGGTAATAAAATATAGTTCTGTTAAATCTGAACTCCAAATTCAGCTATAAAGTGATGGAGCTGCCGCTGCAGTCTATGCTCCATCACAGGAAACGTCTCACCCAGTCAGACACAGCACTTCTGCCCAGCAATGTGTACTATCAGCGGACACTGTTGCCGGCCTCAGCATCCTCCAAGACTGGCAGCAGGACAAGTAGACGCAGAGGAAGCAAGGTCAGATGCCTCAGCTGTCTATTTGCATGTCTGCTTAACAGATACCTTCTACATCTACTGTACAAATAGAGAATTAGCAATTGTTGTGCAGTTCTGTATATACTGACGTTGTTCATCCAAACTTAACTATTTTTTTTTAAGGAGGAAGACGTGAACAAAACTTTGGACCAAGCCATTAAAGTTGCCTACAGCATGAAGAGGACCACTGAGCAGATGGCCAAGAGACTGTCAGCTGACCTGGCCAAAGCCCAGCTCCACAGGAAGCTGCACAATATACAGCCACCGGGGGGCAGGAATCACCACGACTTTTAAAAAATCAGCTTATGCGCTGATGAGCAATCTCACGCCCCCCATAATAATTATGCCTGTGTAGTTTATATCTTATCATATCTGAGGAATGTGTCTAATTTTAAAGACCAGTTTGTTTTAAGATATTTTAAGTTATTGCTTTTGTACGTGGTTTAATATTTATAATCAACAGAAAAGCCTGAAGTCATACTGAAAAAAAAAAACAATGATGTAGAATTTCATCCTACATGCCAGTCATACGTACCTGCCTTATAAGGTTTGTGGGATGGAATTATTTATTTTGTTCTTTATTTTAATTATATTTTGTTGATCAACAACATTTTGTTTATGGTGTCTTTAAATATAACCAAAAACAGATGCTTTAATAAAATTTTCACTATACTGAGAATATTTATTTTATTTTATAATATACTGACAAAAGACCAATATTAAATGAATATAGTTTCACTGCTCTATTTTATCAGAAAGGAGCTTTAGATGAGGGTGAAACATTAGTCATACTGTAAAAGTTCACTCAGCAAATGTTGGAACAAAATAGATGAAATTAAATCCAGGTTTAATTGGCAATATTGCATTTCAGAAAAATCCCTCTTCACCTCTAGTTTGAACTTTTGACTGTTTAGTTAATGCGCTCATTTGATGCCACTAACGTCCATCCCCGATGGCCTCTGGGTGCTTGTGGCACAGTGTCTTCTTACTGAGTTTTTGTTTGTGGCCCTGTTTCTGTCACTGTTAGAACCTGTTGCTGCCGGGTTGTCTTCAGTTTTTGTTGTGTTGTTATTGAGATTCTTTGTCATTCTAAGGTGGTATTGGGAAATAAGATGTGTGCAAGAAACATTCCTCTAATTGTTGAAAGGTGGAGGTGAAATTTTCACCAGCCTTCAGGCCATTAACAGATATGACACAGTGAGTTTTTGACATGTGTTGAGGTAAGTGACATTATCTGGGGATATAATTTTTGTTTCTCAGTAATTATTTAGTTACTGTACTGAGAAAAAAAAAGTGTTGGCATCTTTTGTTGGTAATGTGAGGACTGTCTATAAAATCAGTAAAAACGGAAAAATGTGACACAAGTACTGTAACTGTCTCTCCCACTCCTTTCAATAAAACACACCTGACACAAACCTTTCACCGGGGATTGGAAAAGAAGGTTGATCTGCAGTGTAGTCACTCTAACCTGGAATGTTTGTAGTTCCATTACAAGACATTTTTCTACATTATGATTAAACGTCACTGTATCATCCTACAGTATATCAAACTGCATGTATCCTCGTAAACCAAACAGGTTTTCTGTCTGTACATAAAGCACTTTGTTTCTTAAAGATTGATTTGACTTGGCCTTTCCTGGAGCTGAAGCATTATTAACAGGTGCTGTCTATTCACGCCCAACCAAAACACGACATTGGTTAGATTGTTGTTGATAGACTTGTGTTTCTTCAGGCATTGATAAATTGAGAACAAAATAACTAGTTGCCCAACAAGTGGTTTCGTCTATCACAAGACATAATAGACTTAGAGCCCAGGAGAACTCAAACAATGTTTGGATGAAACCCTACACATGCCTCACACTTCCTTCCAGATACACCAGATACAAAAATGGGTCATTACTTGTATCAATGTATCTCTGTAGGAAGGTGTGAGACTGCATCATCTCTCTAATTGGATGTTAGGTTATATTTATTTTCTGCATATACAATTCTTCAGTGTACCAACTATTTTCACAAGTTTCTACATTTTCAGGACATGGCCACTAAAATGAAAATATGTTTCATGCCTGCATCCCCATCTATCACATGTGAGCGTCCTCCTGTCTCTCTGATAGGCCACCCAAAGGAGGGGAGGAGCCACAGGCTTTGGACCGTCTCCTATTTGCCGAAACAATAAAAGATCTGTCGTTTTATTAGAGAGAGAGAAGAAGAGAGACAGAAAAAAAAACACTTGAATTTAAGCTTGAGCTGCTTCCCTGAAGTCATTTCTAGAAACAGCATCCCACATCTCGCCTCCAGGCAGTGGCACAGCAGAGAAACACCGAAGGCATGGGAACAACACACTTAAAGATGCTGAAACTTTTGCTTTTACTGACTTTAACAGAGGTAAGAGGTTTTCTCACTATACATATTTATAATCTTAAACGTCTTTAATAACTCTGCAATTCTAACAACATCCTTGCACAGTAGAGGTTAATATCGAGATAAAGAATGGTGTGTAACCAGACTTTTGAAGCACATGAACACAGGCTCTTTTCAGTGTCACTGCTTTCAACAAGTGCATGTGGCATGCCCAACCTTAGCTCAATAGACAAATTCATTCCAACCTGAAAGAAAAACCTGCACTGACCAGTCCTGAAATCTGTGTTGAGTGAAGGTAATGTGCAGCCTGCCGCTTCTCGTGCTCCCAGAATATGATACAGAGCATAATTTGCCTCAGGGCATAATATGAAATACCAACAGCTTGGTACTCTTGGAATGATGTCCTTGTCTTGAGAGCACTGCATTTCCTGGCATTTTCCATCAGCTCATTTCTTCTTTTCAGCCATTAACCTGCCATGTTTTCTCATTTTCAGATTTGTGCCGCTCAAAATGGTAAATGATTTTCTTTAACATTTGCTTTGATATTTAATGATGATCCCAGACTCAGATAATATCCACAGAAGAAATATGTTAAAAAGATCTTTACCTAATGTTTAATGTGTGCCAATATGTTTGTTTCTTCTTCTCTATCTCCCTTAGACATCACGTTGTCAGTGTTTACAGTCACATCTAAGAGTTTGACAGTGCAGTGGAGCGGCCTCACTGGTGCCAGCTCCTACAAAATCACAGCAACACCCAAGTACTCCTCAAAACGCCCCGTCTTCGCTCAGTTCGGTGGCAACACTGTGATCGGCTCAGTCAACTCCCTGTCACCAAACACGGTGTACACCGTGCAGTTAGAAGCCATCGACAATGCTCTCAATGTGCTCAGCAGTGCAATGACCGAAGAGACGACAGGTGCTGGTCATTCAAATTCATACGTAGAAAATGGAAAATAAATATTACAATCATTCACTAAAGACAAATAGAAACAAAAATACAAATAAAATGACATTCACATTTACATTTACATTTACATTTAAATTAAATGTGATAATGTACAATATGACTTTCTTGAATGTAGTGCAAAAGAGGCATGTAGTCAGCAGATGATACCCAAAAAATATAAATACTTTTGTGCCTAAATACTGTAAATGTCCTACATCCCTCTTTTGTCTAACAGATATTTCGTTTGATGCTTCTATCATTTGTTTTCCAGCTCCTGACATCCCCAGCATTGTAGAGGCCTACTCCAAAAAAAGCGACAGCATGACTGTGGTCTTCACTGAGGTTTTTGGAGCAACCAGCTACATTCTGAGGGCAGAGACAGATGATTTCTTCTCTGAGACCCCGGTCAGCAGCTCCCCAGGCACCATTCTGCAGCTCCAGCCATACACAGACTATAAGCTCAGTGTCATGTCTGTCAACTCGGGAGGGAGAAGCCAGCCCTCAGAGGATGTCATCGCTAAGACAGGTACTGGCATAGGATATGGTGGAAAACCAAAACCGTATCCTAAGCAAAAATAATGCCCTCATCTTCAATACAACTATGTAGATTGTTTGAAAAACAGCCAACAGAGAACATCACATGACAAAATGACCTCACCCCAATTTCTTTGTGCTGAGCCCAGTCAACCCACTAAGTTTGCACAATTCTAATCCCATTCCATTTTGCCGGTTTAGCACAAACGTACAGTGAAAAAGATGCAATTCTCTTTAAGACCCTCTACTACTGATGTGGATGTTAAAGTTAGAGGACTTGTTGGTCACACAGTCAGGTGCCCATATGAATACTGAGAACAAACAATTGGAGATTTAAAACTAAACACATTTAACTTTCTAACTACCTACTTTCTTTATTAGTCTCTGTCTGGTTAAGGCTCATTTCAGCTAGAGAAACACATTTGTACATGATTTGTTATAAAACAAGGACTATGGATTTCAGCTCCATTCATTTCCATTAAGAGAAGAGCATATCAGAAATTATCAGTGTACGGAAAGTGAAACATGGCCTTAGTTGTGTTTCTGTAGGACAATAGCTTGTGATCTCCTTTCACCAACTATAACAGCGTGTTATATCACTGCTCATTGTCACCTTAGTCATTGCAGTCAACAGAAAAGGGTGGAAACTGTATCCACACCTCTGCATTTTACTATTCTTATGTTATGAAAAGAGAAGACATGAGAACTAGGTCGTCTCCCTCCTGAAGGATGAAACGAATGTAACATAATAACAGTCAAATTGTTTCCGTTTCACACCTCTTACAAAAAAATATGGCAGGGTGAGAGTGGAAAGTAGAAATCCGATTTTTTCGTTGTTTTTAATGCATTTATATATTCATTTTTCTTATCCCTATTCATTACTCTCTGTTTGCCCTTGTCCGTAGTGGTGGTCGCACCACAGTTGAACACCACCTCCCCTACCAATGACTCCATCCGTGTGAGCTGGTTCCCAGTGGACAATGCCGTCCTCTATACGCTTTCCATCATACAGGAGGGCTCCAGCACGCGTGTAAAAGTCAACACCACTGACATCACAGTGACCTTTGATAACCTCATAGCAGGGGTTACTTACTGCATCCAGGGCACAGCCTGGGACTCTCAAGGGCGCACTGGAGACCACCTCAATGTCTGCCAGATTACACGTAAGCTTGATAACATCTACAGCCATGAGTGAAGGTAGACCTTCAACAGTCAGTAATAGGTCATTTTTATTTTGGGTTTTATTTTCAGGTCCTCCCAGCCCAGATGTGATTGACGTCCAAGTGAGTGGGGGTCGGTCACTCGGCATCGCTGTTTACTGGGTGGCAGTGCAGGGAGCTAATAACTACATTGCCTGGACCTCTAATGGTCGAAACTGTACCTCCACGGACAACAATTACTGTTACATCATACCTGTAGAGTGTGGCCAGAACCGCTCTGTCTCTGTCATAGCCTTTAACGACGCTGGTCCCAGCAGCCCCTCACAACCAGCACCTTACATCACATGTGGGTATATCAAAAACAGCCACACTCACTTACAGTGCGACAGAGACAGATCAGAGTTTTGTTGTTTTGCTGGGGGTGAGATGAGAAGGTGGATGCCACTCGTGTCTGTAGCAATCATGAAGCGACAGCAAGCAGCTGCTAAACTTGAACACAAAAACTGAAAGAAAAAAACAGCCTGACTCATCCAAATGTCAAAAAACACCTAAAGTTCTTAAGTTCTTAAATTCTAAATGGTTGTTCAATTTGCATTTAACGGATTAGTTTATCAAAGCTAAGCAAACTATCTTCTTGCTGTAACTTCATAGTTTGTGCACAGACATGAGTTCACCTAAATCTTGGCAAAACGACGGGTTAAGCATATTTTACAAAATGCTAAACTTTTCCTTTGACCACCGATGTCCATTCTGCTCTTTGTAAACCTCCATCTCTCCTTCTCTGTCAGACCCATGTCTGCCTGATAACATCTGGGTGGAGGAGCCCAGTCCAGACAGCTGCTCACTGAGGTGGGATAATGTACAACTGGTGGACTACTACATGGCTTTTATAAAGAGGGACGATGGGACCGAAAGGTCATGTAACACCACTGAGACCACCTGCCCCTTTTCCTGCACGTGTGGCTTCAACTACCTTGTTACTGTCTTCCCCTACAACCAGGCTGGATCCAGCCCTTATGCAAATGTTCGCAACTACACCACAAGTAGGACGACCACCAGGACATTTGTCAAGTCAAATAACCACAGTTCAATTTTGTTCTTAACCTCTAACGTCTTTCTTTATGACACACATTTTTCAAAAGCATGTCACTTACTTTATACTAGCAGCCACATGGCGTTTTTGGACATAAACCTTCCATGAAACATGTGATAGTCCATCACAATTTATATTAGTTAGACTGTATTAAAAATAATATCCAGTTTGTACTAGCTGATCTACTTTTATTAAGTCGCATGGACATATTCGTCAAGTAACTGCTAACTGACATTCCACGCGTCCTGACATGAACTGTGAACCATTGTGACCTGTTGAAGAAAAGAAAACCACCAATGTTCCTGCATCTAGTATTAAATCTCACCTGTGTTTTGCATTTCTCATCCCACCCAATTGCCCCAGTTCCTTGTTGCCCACAGGATGTTACCGTTCAGCTGATTTCTACAGACACGTTGGAGGTCATGTGGACAGCGGTCAAAGGGGCAGAGGTGTATGAGACAACAGCAGCACAGACTAATGATGTTGTTCACTGTAACGACACATCCCCGGTGTGTGCACTGTCAGATCTGAGGTGCAACACAGCGTATTCCGTAATCGTCACACCTTGCAGCGAGTTACGAGGATGCAACCGCACCTGTCCGTCCAACACACGGGAGACAGGTATTGACAGTTTATTTTACAAGTAAAATGAACAATGCTATCATCATAAAATACACACTGGCATATCCACGAGATGCAGCTAATTGAGTGACATAGATCAATCTAAAATGTAGAACAGGTAAATCTAAACGTGCTGCTTCAAAGGAAGTATGTGTTTGAAAATTATTTCTCAGCCTGCATTTAAATATTTTTAATGACAACTCAATTTCCTGTCTCACTGCAGCTCCGTGCTCACCAGAGATCCTGAATATAACGCAGACCAACAGTTCCACATACAAAGTCTTCATCACCAACCCGAACACACCCTACACTAATTATACGATCAGTGCCATCGGACGCTATGATGCACACACATGTCAGACAAGAAACAACTCCTGTGAGCTCACATCGCTGCCCTGTGGCTCAACCTATGAAGTCACGACAGTGGCCACCTCAGCTGCAGGGCGGAGTCTACCTGGATATGATAAGGTTTTAGAGACAGGTATGACAGTGTGACTGGTTACCACTAGAATTAAATGTCAGGCGTGGTAAGGTAAGATAGTGTGACTTTATCTCATTTTTACTCTAGTCATGAAAACAATATTCTCCATTTTCTCATTAATCACACATGCACCTGTCGTTACCCTTTGTTACTCTTTATCCCTCTTCCCAAGGTCCTTGCTGTCCCAGTTTTGTGAAAGTGACACAGGTCACCCAGGCTTTGACCAATGTGACCTGGTCACCTGGCAATGGAGCTC
This sequence comes from Channa striata, assembly GCA_033026295.1. Lineage (NCBI taxonomy): Eukaryota > Metazoa > Chordata > Actinopteri > Anabantiformes > Channidae > Channa > Channa striata. The sequence goes on along the minus strand of CM065185.1, from coordinate 7,916,086 downwards.
GCTCCTACATTACGTCTTTATCATCTTCTCATGGATATGCCAAATGCCACACTCTGGACACCCACTGCTTGATGGGATGCATCACCTGTAGCACCAACTACAGCGTCACATTGGAAGCAATCAGCAGCACAGGACACAAGTCAGAGTGCAAATATCTTGGATTCTCATCCAGTGGGTATACAAATACATACGTGCACATTTGAAAAAAGTCAAATGGAAAGAAAAGGTCTGCAATAATAAAAGAAGAATGGATGCCAAGTTTCTAGACAAGATAAAAATTTATATTTACTTTAAAATAAAAGTAGCAATCAGTCATATTTGAAAATAATGACTTATTTAAAAAAAAAAGTAATAATATGAAGATATTAAATAAATTACACATATCACAAAAGGTATTTTATCATTTGAACCCAACACAAGCATGTCTTGTCAAGTGAAGCCCTCTTTCTTTCCTGTAGGTCCCTGCTGTCCAATAGGCATCAGGCTCTATCGCAGAGCCAACAACACTCTCAGGGTGAACTGGCACTCTCTGGGAACTCAGATCAACAACCACACGGTGGAGATATATGGGACGGGAGCCAACTACACATGTACCACAGACGACGGTAGAAAGTACTGTGATTTCCAGGAGGGTGCATGTGGAGAGGTTTATACAGTAGTGGTGGCACCACTGCAACAGAATGGGATGAAAGTCCCTTTCTGTCAGCCCAGGACATACTCAGGTGGGACATACTGTAAAGTACACACCAGAATGTTTAATATCACACATTACAATTTCTTCTGATGATTTGTGTTCATTTTTGTAATTGTTCAGTTCCGTGCCCTGGAGGAAGTGTCAGCACCGGTATATGTAAGTGTCCTCTGAGCTGTAAAGTTTACATAATGCTTCACAGTAAATCAAATAAATAATTATTTAGTAAATGTACTTGTTCCTTTTATGATAAATTTGTCCTAGCCATAAATTACCTTATCATAAAGATTTTAAACAAGGTCCAAATGCCAGCAACAATTACAGCAAACTAATTACATTTATTTAATTATGGTCAGTTTGTTTAATTTATTTAAAAACAAGTGTAAAAATGATCAGAATTATCAGTATCAGATTAATTCTTGGCCCAGTGCAGTAAGTTTCCAAAAAGCACATAAACCCAATAATATAAATAACATTTTAGTTATTTTTAGACAGAGCCAGTCTAGCTGTTTCCTGTGTTTTACATATTCTTTATGCTGAGCTAATTTAGTTTGATGTTAGCTGTAACTTGTTAAGTATGTAAACACAGTCATCTTCTCTTCCTGACTTACAATGAAGCTTAATCTCTATAATTTATAATTTTTTCCAAGTCCTATCAAGTTTTGAAAACTGCATTAAGATTTCACCTCTCTCTCCATCTCTCTTTTTAGTGATCTCTCGTCGGAGAAGAAGTGTGAATTAAATGTGGTACGTGTTATTTTCATTCAACTCTCTCACTTCAGACCACTGTGATGTTTGTGTGACAGCCAATCAGCTTTTCTTTGAACTGACTGAAAGTAGTAAATGAAAGCAGAAGTCATAGGACACATTCACTGGACTACTCTACAGATCAAATGTCCCTTTTAACGCCATTATTTGCATTTATTTAAATACCTGTAGTAAACTGGTATAGGGAAAATTTCTTTCTTCCTGTGAACTTTCTGCTTCTCACCATGTCGGATGTGTCAGTTACTGGATTCCAGTTCACTGTGACACTGATTTGAACAATGGTTCGTGTTTTCTTGTGGTGTGTCACTTAACGTTACTCAATTTGACATTTTTGCACCTGTTACTCGCCATTTAAAGCCAAAGCTTGTCTTCTTTAAGCTGTATACCTGTAGACTGGTGGTCCAGTGCCCATCCTGCCCCTGTTTTCCCACAACAGTAAAAGCTCAATGTGGTATTAATGTTTTGGCTGATTGGTGTTTGTTAAGACAAGGCTGATTTTCTCTTTCTCTCATCTTTCTTGCCCTACAGTGAACACCACCCACCATCACCGACTGTGAATTGTGTTTATACCAGTGGCAACTGTGAAAATCCAAAATACCAGATCAAATTTCACTATTGTTGAGGAACATCTCTATTTTGTTGTTACTGGAATTTACAATTAAAACGGGGGGTGGGGTGTAAATGCCAAATGATTCATTCAACGTATTTCACAAAATTTCAATGATGACATTTAATATAGCAGCAAAAACAGTAACACCCCCCAAAAAAATGTCAAAGCAATCTTCATTATAAGACATAATAAATTTGAAAAAACATTTTAGAACTTCTCCAAGTAGAGGACCTCCATGTGACCTCTGACGTGCCTCCAGGTTGTAAAGCCGCCTCGGGACCTAGAGGCGTTCACAGATAACAGTGCTTCCATCTCGTTAACCTGGAGTCTCGCATGCCAAGTCCTGTGGATGATGTGTCTGATCAGATGGCTGGAGATACGTTCAATGTTACTTCTGTGTTCATTGGATTTGTTTTCTCTCAGTTCACACACAACAGCAATAAAGCACATTGTTTTAGCATTCCACCACTGTGTACTGTCAGTCATCTTTTTCACAGCCAAATGCAAAGGGATTCATCAGGATAACTTTCAATATTGATAAGCACTGTTTCTACATAAACTCATTGCTGGTGTAATTCAACCAATAAAAAAAATACTAACTACTGTTAATACCACAGCAGCAGATTTCATTTTGCTGTGGAACATTTATAATAAAAAGCAAAGACAAACAAACCAACCAGCCAGTAGGAACCTTCAGCACTGCAATAAGGTGTGATCCTCCAGCACACCCCCACTATAAAGATGGGCTGTAAAATGAGCAGTCTGTATATTTAGGCCTCATTTATGTGCTTAAACCAAAGTGAGGGACAGTTTAAAATCCTGACTCGACTCTGGCAGTAGCTGAAGTTAGAGTTAAAATATGTCATACTGCATTTTAACCAGCACTTTTTAATGAAATCCAAAAAGGTCAAGCTCATATTAATGCTAAAGAACATGTTTCTACTTGCACTATTGTCCCAGTATTGCTGGTTCTAAGATATTCCAATGCAGAAGACATCTAGTAAATGTCAGTGGATTGAAGTGGACAATCTTTTGAATCTAGTCATCCCTGTAATTGAGTTTTTCCCTCTCTTGTTGTCTTTTTGAGTATTTTTTTATTGTAGCACAATAAAATCTGACTTAGGGCCAAAATTTATCATATACATACCAAATAGTACACGTCTGTATTTATTCTTGTGCTGCTCATTGTGTTGAGTGTAGACATTGAGAGCTATTCATACCCAAATTCCTTGAACTCTATGTTCATATATGTATGAATTATTAATCTCCATAAACCAAAATGAAGAACAGTTTGAAATCCTGAGTGGACTCTGGGCTGAAGTTAAGGCATCCCAGAGACTGACTTAAAAAAAATCATTGACTGCATTGAATTTACAAAACACGGATCCAAAGAAGCAGATTTAGTTCCTGCGTGTGGCACGCACAAGCTTCGCGATGCTCCGGCAGATACATTTCAGTACGATGATACAGACGCACAATGGTGCGTATTGCACTGAATTAAAACACCAGCGGTTTATATAGCTCAGAGACAAGCCGGAGGTGTGGATATGTTGCCAACAGCTGCCTTTGTTACACATTACAACGCACAACAAACTATCACATATATTTACAAAATGATAACTAACTGGGGTGTAAGTGGGCGTGGGGCTAATGTGCTGGTTAAACTGAGATAAAAATACTGTGAGGAAGGGTTCCTGTATAGTGTAAGAAAAGACATCACCCATCACTGTTATGTTACTGCTTGTGGAACATCTTCTCCAGAGGGTCTGTATAGAACAGATCTATTGTAAAGTTATTTTTGATTATGACCTTCTAATCCTGAATATGCCGTATAAATGAACAAATGCCCAGTGAGAAAGTATTTACAAGAAAAATTACAATCCAGGATGTAGCAGGGGGATTTATGTCTTACAGGAGATCATATTTCATTTTTGCAGACCTCTCAGGGCAATGTGAATAATAAAATGCTGTCTTAGATATAGAAATCTATAGAAATCGAGTGTGTATAGAATGTTTTCACCATCCATGTTAGGTTGGTTCAGGGCAGACAAAGACCCCAGAACTTCTCTGGGAACATGGAGGAACACCCCCCACACACCTCCACCTGTAACATGCTTTGTTTCCTTCTCATCATGACAGGGAGCCCACAGGCGTCGACCTGTCCCTGTTTAGGCTCTTCTGATTGGTTCCCATGAAGTTGATATGCAGTGTTCAGCCTGTAAAGATTTCAGATAAGCGGCTGAATGCAGAGCCCACGTATGGATGTAACTTTCTGAAGCCATCACATTAACAATGGATTTGTACATGTTTTATTCATTAGTCATTCTTATGTGTGTCATGAAGGTAATTATGATTTATGATCAGTCAATTTGATTACATTGAAATCATATAAACACTATAAATTGTTTCTAATAAATTAATTTGATCTTTTTTATTCTTCTTTTAGATACAATATGCTTTTGGTGGAGGTGAGTTTTTCGTCAGTCACTCCAAGCCAGTAAATATCAGGGCTTTTTTTACATACAGATTATATAAAAAATGCTAAAATCTGAATGAATTTCCATATACTTCACTTGTTTAATAACATGAGAGATGCTATTGTCTATTAAAAAGAGGTTGTTCAAAAAAATCTATCAAATTGCCTTAAAATTGTTAGATATGGATATAATTGTAAAATGACAAACTAAACAGATATGCTGCACAAAAATACCAGAGTAACTCAGCTGGTTGCAGTTATTTGCTGCAATTTAAATGTTTTGGAGTAAACACTGACATTGTGACAGCTGGAAATGCTGACAGGCGGTGAACACGTTTCTACCACAAGAGGTCTACTTCCATCATTTAGTCCTTTATACTTATATTTGTCAAAGCATTTAAGTTCGCAGTGTTATGACCTTAGCTATGTTATTTGGAATATATGTGTATAAATAAAATGTATTTATGTAAGTTGAAAAAAACAGCAATGTTATAACAATGGTAAAAATCAAAGATAAGAAAAAAAACAAAAAACTGAACTGAAAATGTTATAAAACTTTACACAATGGATACTGAGTATTCAGGTAGTTTTGAATCTAGTCTGCTGAAACAGTAATTGGACCACAAATGGACTCATTTATTTGTATGTTTTACATTTGAAGCAAATTTAATTTATTAAAATAATAATTTTCTTAAAAACTCTTGACCACATGCTAAGCGCTTATTTTTGTCTCGGTTAATTTTACACAAAAATTATTATAATTATTATTTTCTTCCAACTATTTATCATTTCACTATAACACTTCTTTAAAAGAAAACAGCATGTGTCAAATATTCAGTATTTACTTAATGTTTTAAAATTTTTTAATCTTTATAAGAAAATTACATTCCTAGCTGTTAAATTCTATAAGCTTGAATGTGAATTTATTGATAATGTAACACAGATAATATAATCTAGTTAAAGGGATATTTTTGTTGTTCTCTACCATTCTTAACCTTAAGTCAAAGCTCATTTTTTCAACTTTCAGAATGTTCAATTGTGTCAGTGACGTCTCCTTCAGCATCAACCCTGAACATTGTGTGGAAGGGCTGCGATGGCGCATCCGTTTATTTACTGGACCTCAGAGATGAAAACACTACGAACACTACCCCAGTGGTGGCGGTGCAGTATGCACCCAGCACACAGGTCCTGGTTCAGGGATTAAGACCTGGACATGTGTATCAAGTCACACTGAAGGTCTTACAGTTTTATAATGTTGTGTGCACATGTGTTAAAACAGCCCTGACAGGTAAAAAATTTAAAAACTTATCACTTCTGTGTATCACAAAAATCGCCTTTCTGACTAATGTTGCATGTCTTATTTTACATTCCCACAGTGCCGGCTGCATCTCAGATCACCCTCTCCAAACCTATTTCCAGTACATCTATGAAGTTTGTTTGGTCTAGTGTTTTCGGTGCAGACAGCTACATCCTGATTGTGGAAGAGTTAACTTCTACTCCGGGAAAAGCTCCGGTTTTTAACCAGACCTTCACGACTCTGAGTGAACAAGTGAACGGCCTGACCCCTGCTACAGTTTACAACAGCTATGTTTACTCCTCCAACAGTGCTGGACTTGGTGCAAAAAGTGTCACAAAGACAATCATGACATGTGAGTGCTCTTAAATTGCTACCACGAGAGGGCAATATTACATAAACATGTCTCTTATAATGTGTGGGCCAGCCTCTTACATCTAAGTGCATATGACAATGTGGACAGTGATTTGTATTTGCAGCAGATTAACACTTGATTTCTGTCTTGGAAGTGGTGCAGCCACCAACTGGCGTGAACATTACGTTGACAGGAATGAGCACAGCTCGAGTGACGTGGAACCCAGTAAGCAAAGTCCTGATCTATCAAGTGACAGTGAGCACCAGCGGCCAACCCGGCAATGTCCCATTCATCAAAAACGTTACAAACACATACATGGATATCACTAATCTGGCGCCGTGCTACACCCACACCGTGGGGGTTTCATCACTCAATGCCTTCCTGCTGCCGGGGGAGCCGTCTAATGTTACAGTCACTACACCTTGTGAGTATTTTATTATAGTGTACATTATATTAGAAATGGTCAATAAAATTCTACTTTACAGTCTCTATCTTCATGATTCTAAATCATGATTTTGGGCAGCTTTGCAAAATTCTCCATCACTGGGGAATAAATACAGATAGCTGAAAAGTGTTTGAAAATTCACACTGAATGCTGTGCAGGTCAAATCTGCAGCTACTAGAAGCTTGTTTTACCAGGGACCTTCTACCTGTTTCCTGGACTACTTCTCCCTAAATTGTTACAATAACATAAATCCAAAAAGACTTTTAAATTTTACACATGTAGAGTAGTACAAATCCACTGTGTGTACCTGTATTTTACAGGTGTAGAGGACTTCTGAGTTCATTGGTGAATCTCATATTTGTAAGCTTAAGCTGCATAAAAGTATAAAACTTAAAAAAGGGAAATGTATAGGGCAGGGTTTTTGAGCTTATCTGGAAATTAGGTTACATTGACATTTTTAACACCTTTTCTTCAGCCATAAACCCGGTGACGAAAATCTTTGTGGACTATCAGTGCTCCAGCGGGACAGTGACAGTAACTTGGAATTCGGTGTTGGGGGCGGCCTTGTACATGGCTACAGCTGTCGATAGCACCGGTGCATCACATAACTGTACATCAACCTCCAACAGCTGCCAGATGTCCAATGTCAAATGTGGTGAGACGTACCAGGTCAATGTCACAACCATCTCTGGTGACTGCAAGACCAATTCCAACACCTCCGCCTCGTTTGAGACAGGTGAGTGAAGCACCTGGTCATGTAAAAACTACAGTTTACCATTTCTGTTTCAGGGCTCGAATTGTCTGAACCTCATCAAGAACACAACTCCTTATTTTACCTGTCTCTCTCTCTCTCTCTCCCTCCCCTCCCTCACACACACACATACACACATACACATAAACTGATGAAACACTTCAAGCTCTTTGCCATAAATGAATCCTGTGGGAAACTATTTTGGTCCATCCCATGGTGTCCTATGCCGTTTCCCATGTCGATTAGTGTAACACACTCATTAACCAACAAGTGCTGTCATCTCAAAGCTCCCCAGCTTTTCTGTCAGTCAAGTAGACACACACACACATACACACATATAATCTCAGTCTACTCAAGGAAACATTTACCGTCTGACACACACCTACAATCCAATTCATGCCAGAAGTACTGAATGCGATCAGACGGAGTTATCAGATAGTACACACAACAGAAAGACTCTTTCCATTTAAAGTCTAATTTAATGTAAAACCCTATTTTCTGTTTCTCTCCAGTCCCCTGTGCTCCAGCTAATCCTAAGACCTCTCATGAATGTTCCAGCAATGTAATTGTCTTTGAGTGGCAACCCACCAACAAAGCCTTCTACTACGTGGCCACGGCTGTGGACAACACTGGGCAACAGACTGAGTGTGTGACACTGGATAACAAATGTTACTTCACCAACGTGGACTGTGGTCAGTCCTACAGCTACACTGTGTTTGCTGTCACCTATGAGTGTAACACAGACGTCACCCAGCCTGTGTCTGTTTATACCTGTGAGTAAGATTTAAGTTTTAAAACACAGTTTAATGTGTTTTAAATGAATGTCTAATAAGACCATGTCAATGATATTCTGTGTACTTACAAAAAACAATAAGCCAGTTCAACTAACCTAACAATTTAGTGCTTTTGATATCCAGAAATGATTAAAAACACGTAAGTGAGCAATGCTGAACTGAATGACAGGTTTCTATTCTGTATACTTGCTATGGCACTAAAAGTATGGAACATCTTTAAAGGCCATTAATTGAAAATATGGACATGAAGGATGGATTAAATATCCTTTCAATATTACTTTCAAGTTAAATAATATTGCTTAATATCATTTAATATAATTTAAATTAAAACTACGCTTTGTTTCCTTCCCTGTAGCTCCTTGTCTGCCGACAAACATATTGACAACAGCTGATTGTGCCTCCGACCAGCTGATCACAACATGGGAACCTGCTGCTGGAGCTCTGTCCTACACTGTAGAAGCAAATGGGAACGCTAAAAAAACGTATAACTGCACTTCAGACGTGAGCAGCTGCACAGTGACTGGCGTGCCATGTGGTGAATACCTCAGTGTGTGGGTCTCTGCCTCCAATGAGAACTGCGCCACCAGCATGGTGTTGGGGGAAGTGGGTCAAACAGGTACGTACTGGTAGCTCTGTGAGACAAACGTATTTATCAGATGTTATTTAATTTTCCTGATGTGTGAACACTCGGACTCTAATCAGAGAATAGACATTAACTTCTCCCTCTCGATTCAGCTCCATGTAGTCCCACCAATGTCTCAGTATTAACTGAGTGCAGCCAGGATTCTGCAAGGGTCAACTGGACATCAAGCAACGGTGCCATATTTTACATTGCTGTTGCTGAGGATGCAAATGGAAATGTGTACAGCTGTAATACAGACGGTACAAACTGCTTGATAAAAGGCCTGAGATGTGGACAGAATTACACTGCCAGCGTTATCAGCACTAATTTTTTGTGCAACAGCACAAGTGAAGAGGTCACCTTTAAAACAAGTAGGTCATAGCTTTTGATCAGAAAAAAAGGCACAGTATCTTAATACTAACTATAAACTCACACTGTTCACCAATATTTTTGCAAAGCGATATTCACTGTTACTGCACTGAATCCGTTTCTGCTTCTGCCAGCACCATGTTCTCCAACCAACATTCAGGCGTTCAGAGACTGTGACGCCAACCAGGCTCTGATAGTTTGGCAGAACCATCAGCCCACAGGCCTCTACACAGCAACTATAGAGGATCAAAGTGGAGCCCAGCTGAACTGCACCAGTAACACAGTCAACGCTTGTAAAATCACCTCTCCACCCTGCGGAAGGAGATTCAACGTCACTGTCATGTACAACGATGGAAACTGTCTGTCCACCTCGACCCCTATCAGCTTGGATTCAGGTAGTAAAGTAACAGGGCTCTATGGTTTGCGTCTGGAAGAATGATGACAAAAAAATGTGTGTGTTATGTATATATATATGTGTTTTCTTTGTTTCTTTTAGTTCCATGTGGTCCTGAGGATGTGGGGACCAGAGTGTCCTGCCTTACAGGTGAGCTGACAGTCACCTGGAACATATCTGTTGCTACATCAAACTACACTACCATCATCTCCAGGGGAATAGGTTCCCTTCTGCAGTGTAACTCTACAGAGACACAATGCACCACGGGCGGGTTGTTGTGTGGAAGCTCCTACAATGTGACTGTTTACTCAGTTACTGAGACATGCTTCAGCCTGCCGAGCGCCGTGGCCACAGTGCAAACACGTAAGAAATGTTGATGTAGCCCTCTGTAGATGAAAGATACAAGTGTGTCTCGAAGACATCATCAAACTTATCCTTCACATTTGTTTCCCTTTAGTGCCCTGTCCTCCCACCAACATCACAGCCACGCAAAGCTGTGCTCCTGATCCCACACCTGTGTCTTGGCTGGCCAGTAACAGTGCTAAATACTACAGTGTTGTTGCTGTAAGCAGTGGAGGTTACAGGTCAAACTGCACAACCAACCAGACTTCCTGCAGCCTCCCTGGTCTTCAGTGTGGGGATGTTTACACCATTGGGGTTTCAGGAGCCAACGACAACTGTGTAGGCAAACTGAGCAACACCATCACTCTACAAACAGGTAACAAAACACTGACCGTCACCTTTGATATGAACAATAAATTGCTCAGTTTGAAGTATTATGGTCAAATAAAAAGTGTCTTAAACTAAATGGATCGTTACCATGTGACATGTTTAATGTCTTTCTTTCTCTAGAGCCATGTGTTCCCACTAACATGTCCAGTCAGCTGAGCTGTAGAGCGGGCGTTGCTGAGGTGTCCTGGGTTCCCAGTGTGAATGCAGTGAGCTATGCTATAACAGCCACCAGCAACGGACACGTCCTCAACTACACCAGCCTCAGCCCCAACTTCACACTGAGTAACCTGATGTGTGAACAGGCGTACAACATCCAAGTGACTGCAACGGATGGCGTGTGTGTCAGCAACTACAGTGTCCCATTCAGGCAGGACCAAGGTACAGAGACGCATTTAATCAGACCTACCACAAATCTTCTCCAACTGCCTCTTAGTCTAGTGTGCAAACGCCTATCAATAAATACATACAGTAATGTTCAATTAAACACAAAATGGTTATTAAAAATACAGAAAATACAGAGTGACTGACTCTGGTGGCTGCCTCAGCTTCTTGGCTCAGGTATCTGGATAGATGCAACAATACAAATACAAGCTGTGGGTTCAAAAATCCTCCTTGAAACAGAGATTTCAGTGCAGTGATCCAGGCTCGCAGGGCACAATGCAGCAGGATCGCAAGAGTCAGCGAATCCCTTGAAATTATTATTTCCTCTTACTGATGTACAGGAAAAATATAGTTTTAAAAGAGCAGTTTGTTATTTCATTTCATATAATACATTCTTCATCAGATGAGCGTCAGATTAACATCACACTCATCTTTTGAGTAGGTCTATGGTCAGTACACAGTTAGCGTAGCTTAGCAGTGATATAGGAAACATGGAGAAGCAGGCTGTTGGATAATGACCAAAAGAAGCCAAGAGGAAGTAATTATGTTAATATAAAATAAGCTCAGTTTGACATTTAGCATTTCTGCCCAAATTTAACTTTTGACTCCATACTTTTTATGTAAATATTTAATGATTGTGCCAACCTGTTCTGTTTTTCCTTCATTACTCCACAGTCCCGTGCGTCCCCGCGAATGTGAGCGCCAGTCTTGTCTGTTTGAGTAACTCAGCCCTGGTGACCTGGGTGGGAACGTCCACTGCTGTAGGATATAATGTGACAATGATGGACCAGGATGGAAACACATCGTACTGTTACAGCGATGCTACCAGCTGTCAAGTCCCTGACATCCAGTGTGGTAAAACCTACGACATCAGAGTCACACCACACACTAAGACGTGCACTGGAAACCCAAGTGCAGTTTACAGCTTTAAAGCAGGTAAACAAGTTCTTGATATCTATATTTAACTTTTAAATTTCAGATAATAAAAATGGCATTGAAGCTCTGTTGCTCTGCTTTCTCTAGGTCTTTGTGCTCCAGGTCACGTCTCTGTGTCTCTAGCTTGTGAGGTCGGCACTGTCTCCTGGTCTCCTGTAGTAGGGGCAGAGATGATCGTAGCAACAGCCACTGCGGGTGACGGACACACTCACAACTGCAGCTCAAACTCTTCCAGCTCATGCAATTTCACTGATCTCCACTGTGGGCAAAACTATCTTGTTACTGTTGTGACTGTGGACAGGGGCTGCTGGAGCAAGCCAAGCCCAGCTGTCAGTCTGACGACAGGTGAGAGGATGCTAATCATTCAGGGTTTAGGGATGTGATGTTTCTCTTTTAAGACTGGTTTGAGCACAAAGAACTGTCCCTCTGTCTATCATCCTAGCTCCGTGTCTACCTTCTAACTTGACGGGTAAGATTGACAGTGACACCAACACTCTGCACCTCACATGGAGTCAGAGTCCAGTGCCTGGGGCCAGCTACACGTTAAGATCTGAGGTGATAGGTGTCACACTCGCTCCTTCAGTGTACACCACTTTCAACAGCTCATTCAATTTGACAGACGTGCTGTGTGGACAGATATATGTTATCAGTGTCACAGCACAGGAAGGAAACTGCAGCAGAAGCTACAAACCACCCTTACAAATAAAAACGGGTATGATGTCTTTCTGTTTCACCAGCTTCCTTAGATAAGAATATAGCACAATCTAAAACTAAGATATTTAAGATGTTCTTCACTTGCCTATGTTTACATATAATAGCAGGATTAGTCTTTACCATATATTATAAATGGTATGACAATAAATGTTGTCACCAACTTATCGCACAGGCCCTTGCCAGCAGAGCGACATCAGAGCCTTCATAGACTGTGTGACCCAATCTGCCAACATATCCTGGCAGCCCAACACTGCAGCTACGTCCTATATTGTTAAGCTTATAGCTTCATCCGGCTACAGTGCCGGCTGCGAAACTAACACCACCACTTGTCAGCTGAGCTCTCTAAAGTGCGGAGAGGAATACAACGTCAGTGTGATAGCTCTGGCAGAGACCTTCAACAGCACAGTGCAAATGGCAGGATCCCTCACCACAGGTACAGGTCATGTGATTGGATTTGTAAGGAACCAACTGCCTCAGAACCTGTGGTCAGCCAACAGTAGAGCTTCATCACAATAAATACCTCTAAATTAACTCTTTCTCCCTGCAGAGCCGTGTGTTCCCACAAATCTTTCTGTAAACTACAATGGAAGCAATGCCCAGGTGGTTTGGAGTGCAGGAAAGGCTAATAGCTCATACTCTGTTCAGGCTGTGACGGACCAAGGCTTGACAGTCTCCTGTAATACCACGGAAACCTTCTGCTCCCTGAACGGTCTGCAGTGTAGTAAGATCTACAATGTGACAGTGATGGCACAAAACATGGTTTGCAACAACACCGTAAGCTCTCAAACCTACCTCCTCATGACAGGTGTGTCAGTTCATGGGAATAAATGTGGAATGTTGTTCACTACTTAAAGGTATGACTCTGTGTGACTGTCCTCCATCTAAATGTGTGTTATCCCTCCATTCAGAGCCCTGCCCACCCCAAAACATTAAGGCCAATATAGCGTGTGACCAACTTGCTTCGACTGTTACCTGGGAGCAGAGCGGCCTTGCGGTGGGCTATGTTGCCTACTTTGATGACCACAATGGTCACTTCATTTCCTGTGTTGGCAAAAACACAGATACTGCCTGTGTTGCCTCGGGACTTGTGTGCGGCGCAGTGTACACTGTCTGGGTCAAGGCCCTGGGTCAGCAGTACAACAGCTCTGACAGCACAGTGACACTTCTTACATCAGGTACAGACATGTTCAGTATACATGCTACGTCATATCCTGTAGATTTTGTTCCCATTAATAAACACGCTTTTGGTCTTCTCAGCTCCATGTCTTCCCAGAGACGTAAAGGTGGAGGCCAGCTGTGAGTCCGACGGTGCCAGTGTTTGGTGGAACACTACTTACGACACACCAGAGATTTCCCTGACGACTCTCATCAATGGGAGTCTTCAGACTCTGTGTACAACTCAACAGACCAGTTGTAATGTGACAGGGTTAAGCTGTGGGCAAACATACAACCTCAGCCTCACTGCCAGCAACAAGCAGTGCAACATCACAGAGCCAATGAGCACCAGCCTCACCACACGTGAGTTGAATGTTTGTTTGAAATTCAGAAAGTGCCTGTAGCAACTGTCTTAGCTTCAATTTAGTTAAGATGGTCACAGTCCTTATCGTCTCTTCAGGTCCTTGTCCTCCTCAGCGTGTAGCTGTGGATCTGCAGTGTGGATCCCACACTGCTGTCCTGTCCTGGGAGCAGAGGTCTAATGTCAACCTGTATGTGGCAACTGCCATCAAGGTGTCAGGAAAGGAAGTGAACAAGTGCAACTCTACAAGCTCCACCTGTCAATTCTTTGGTCTTGACTGTGGTGAGACATACAACTTCACCGTGACGGCACATAGCCAAGGTTGCTGCAGCCTGACCAGCGGCACTGTGTCCATTGAAACAGGTACTGCAGACTCTGATCACTTTTCATTTGCCGTGTGCCTTGTGCAACCTAATTTGTCTCTTTTTTTTTTTTTTTGCTTTTTGCACCTCTCAGAACCTTGCCAGCCTGTCAATGTGTCTGCTCGGGTTGTCTGTCAGAATGACACTGTCCAGATCTCCTGGTACCAAGCAAACACAGTTGTGAATCACTTAATTACAGCCACGGGGAGTCTCGGATATGTGAACGTGTATAACACAACCCAGACTCTTCTGTCAGCTTCTTTACCATGTGGGCAGGACTATAACATCACCGTGCAAGCACAAGGCAGCAAGTGTAATAGCACGTCCAGCACTCCTGCCTCTTTCAAAATGAGTATGATCTTCTATTTTACATCACAGTTCACGTACACGTTGTTTTTATCTACTTGCATGTGCTCTGACTTTATTTTCACCCTGTCCTCCTTCCACAGCCCCATGTATCCCCCGCAATGTGACAACTTACGCACAGTGTAACTTTAACATCGGTTCTGTCAGCTGGGAGCCCAGCGATGGTGCCAGAACGTACTATGTGGTAGCAACTGGCCTGGATAGACACACCCACACGTGTCTCACCAACACCACCTCCTGCACCTGGAATGACCTGCACTGTGGGGAGGAGTACACTGTCGTAGTGAGCGCCAAGGATGACAAGTGCACCAGCCTGCCCAGCAGCAGCTCTGTCATCTCTATGCGTATGTCTTGTCACTTTTTTTTAAAAATACTCCAACATTTATTTCAATCCAAACAAGAATCAGGTTAAAGATCCACAAACTATGTAATTTGGTACAGGTGTACATTTCATACAATTATATAATTTGTGCATAAAATAAAGGTAATTTGTAATAAGAATTATTTTATGTTAATGTTGGTTTCATTGAAGCTTGTCTTTAAAGGGCTTTTATGTTCCCATCAGCTGGCAAACCATGAGCTAAATGTGTTTAAGACTCTCTAGCAAATAACATATTCATCACCTTCATTTCCTGCAGATCCCTGTGTGCCCCAAAATCTGGTTGCCTCTGTAAATTGCAATATGAAAGTTGTATCTCTAAACTGGGATTCCAGTAATGGAGCAACATTTTACAATGTATCAGCCAATGCGGGAAACAAAACAAGCAGCCTCAGCACTAATGTCACTGCGCCTCCTTCTCTGACTTGACCTGTGGACAAAATTACAGCCTTAGAGTCACACCTCACAGCCAGCACTGTCCTGGCAGCTCCTGTGCAACAACATATCTGCAGACATGTAAGTCAAGCATCTCTGATATTTTTTTTCAGATTTGAGTTGTTTTTGTTTTAGATGCAGTCACATAAATAGCAGCAGAAGTGAGCTCAGTATATCTTCTTTCCAGGGCCGTGTCAAGCCTCAGGGCTCACTACCACGCAGGACTGTTCCTCTGCCATCGTCACAGTAACCTGGCAGGCCAGTACTGGGTCGGATTACTACACAGCCAACATGCAGACTGATGATGGCATATCAAAAATGTGCATGTCTGACTCTGATACATGCAGCATCCCTGGCCTGACCTGTGGTTACAACTTCTCTGTGTCAGTGACAGCTTCTAACCAGCAGTGTAACATAACCTCCACTCAAACTACACGTCTTATGTCAGGTATCGTTTTTAAAAAGCTTTTTGCAATTCATAATTTTTTTCATAAGGTTTTTGTACGTAAATTATTCTCCGAGGGCACAGAAAAATCAGTTTAAACTATAACTTTTAGGTTGTATTAGTCATCTAAACTGAAAATACCCAAATGTATTTCAGCTTGCTGTAACTGATTATGATTGGCTACAACTGTTGTTGTAGAGTTTTGTTTGACTCACTGGAAAATCTAAGAAGCTCAGTGCAAATCTAACTGTAGTTGTACACAAGTTTAAAATAATTACAGATTCCAAGCTCAGCAGTTTAAACAATTGAACAATCACAATAAGTACAAGTTATTGGCAAGTTGGACCCCTTTACGAGGCCTGGGTGAGGAACCAAAATTAATTCAACTGAGAGGACATCAGCAACAACCCAGGAACCATCAGGGCACAGGTCTGCTACTGCTATACACTGGTTACTACTGGAACCACAGTGTCAAGCAAGGTTTATGACACCGTGGCTGGCGTCCAAGAAAGAAGCCACTACTGCAGAATCAACAGCTTAAGGCTTGACTGATGTTTTTAGCTGACCGTGTGGATTAAGAAACAGCTTTCTTGAGGAAAGTTATATGGGCAAGTTGAGTTATTTGTCCATTAAGACCAGATGTATCTCTGGAGGAGTTGAGCCACTTAACCTCAAACTAGACAGTTGAAACTTGAACACAACCTCTGCTGTTCCAGCAGGACAATGACCCCAAACACACATTACACCTGGTTGTGGAATGGAAACAGCGTTATGCTTTTGGAATTACCAAAGTACTAACATTTACCCTATCAAACAAATATGGACAGTGCTTAAAAGTCAGCCTATGCCACAACGACAACAGATTTAATGGTGCTCCACCAATTTTTGCCACGGAGAGTGGATAAATATAAAACTGGAGGTCTCTCAGAAGCTTGTTGATGGCTACCAAACATCTGCAAAAGATTTAACTTGCTCAGGGACATTCATCCAAATGGTGTGCTGTATGTGTAGTTTTTATCTTGAGCCTATGTTAATGTCAGAAAACCTTAAATTAAATTACCATATTGCCATGAAATTAATGTCCTTGATGAGTATATGCAAACCTATTTTCAGAACTGTACATTTGTAATGTCAAAATAGGTCACAGTATGCTAACGAATAACCCTGTTTCTTCATCCTTTATCTTCAGTGCCATGTGTTCCCACGAATGTCTCAGTGGTGACAGACTGTGCCAACAACACTGCTGTTGCGTACTGGTCTGCCAGCCGTGGGGCTGTAGAGTACTTAGCAACGGCCCACAGTTATCAAAGCAACGTCAGCTGCAAGACCTCTGACCTCAGCTGCAGATTTGACAATCTCACATGTGGCAGCCAATACACTGTTCAGGTGGTGGCTGTAGGCAACAATTGCTCGAGTATCCCCAGCGATGCACTGATGTTCAAATCAAGTAAGAGAGAAATCCCCCTTGCTGTGCATGCAATTGTTTTTTTCAATAAAAATGTGATGCTGTATAATCAAACTGTCTTCTATTTAAAGCACCCTGCCCACCCCACAATGTGAGCACCCAGGTCAACTGTTTGTCCAACGATCTGACGGTTTCTTGGGATGGCAACAGAGATGCTGATCACTTTGTGGTTTCAGTTATTTCAGTAAACGGAGGATTCAGTAGGTCATGTAACACCACCAACACATCATGTTTCATTAATAACATCATGTGTGGAAACACTTTCAACGCTCAAGTCACATCTGTCAGAGGTGACTGTAGCAGCCCGCAGAGTCAGACCCAAGGCATCTTGACAGGTATACAAACATAAAAACCCATTGATTCCTGCACAAATCCATCCATGTAGTCACTGATGTAACGTTCATGTTTACCGTTTAGCTCCATGTCAGCCCCAGAGAAGCACAGGCAACATTGACTGTGTGACTAACTATGCCAGGATATCATGGGATGCTGCTCCGGGAGCGGACAGCTACACTGTGACAGCTGTAGGTGGAGCCACTTCCGGGGCAACTTGTACCTCTTCCAGTAACACTACATGTGAAGTGAAAAACCTGGAATGCGGTGTAGCTTATAACTTCAGTGTTGTTGCCGAAAACATGCAGTGTGAGAGTCAGCCCAGTGGCACCATCAGCTTACAGACAGGTAACAGATTTGACATTAAACATCCCGTACATTCATGTCATGCTACAGTGCAAGTTAATGAAGTCTGTATCTTTCCACAGCCCCCTGCTCTCCTTACAATATCACAGCCTTCCCTCAGTGCAACGAGTCCTCCATCCTTGTTGCATGGAAAACGATGGGCAGAAACATCCTATACAATGCCACAGCAGAAGCTAGTGATCATACGTACCTGTCCTGCAATAGCACAGGCACCAGCTGCTACCTGCAGGGTGCACGCTGCGACCTCTCTTACACCATCATTGTAGCTGATTCTTCAGACCAATGCAGCGGAATGAGAAGTTCACCGTACAGTGTCACCATGGGTACATTTGTTTTTTGCATGTTTGCATGCTGTCTATCAGGCTAAAATCCACCCAAAAGTAATACATAAACAATAATAAATTAGTAAGCAAACCTATTTAACATTTCTCAAAATAAGCAAAATGGCAAGAAAAATCCTATTGTACAACATTTACACAAACCCACAGGCCTTGGGACCATCGGTGCTAGTGGAGAACTATTGTGTTGGTTTTCTGACATATCACCTTTTTCCAGCCGGCTGATACTGATTTACTTCCTCTGCACAGAGCCCTGTCCACCCAGGAATTTGACGATCAGTGCTTCCTGTGCGGACCACACTGCACTGGTGTCCTGGACTCCGTCTCCCATTGCTAGCATGTACACTGTTGTTGCTCAAAGTGTCGATGGGCATGCGAATACTTGCAACACCACCTCCAGTTCTTGCAGCATTTCAAAGCTTCAGTGTAACCAGCAGTATACAGTGTTTGTAACTGCTAGCAATGGGAACTGCTCCAGCAAGGCCAGTGAAAATGCAACATTAAATGCAGGTATTTGTAAAAGGAAGATCAATGCATCCGCACACTATACACTCAAAAGACCCAATGTGAGTAAAAATTTGCCAATTTAGCAATGTGAGAATTAAGATTCTTTTCTGCTGTCCAGGTCTCTGTGCTCCTACTGGACTCTCAGTTACGTGGCTCTGTAACAATCAAACCGCGTTGCTGTCATGGACGCCCATACATAATGCTGTAGACTACTATGGATATGCCGAGGATGGGAATGGAGACAAGCTGTACTGTCACAGTACAAATGCCAGCTGTGCTATCAAGGGACTTAATTACGGGACAATTTACAACTTCACTGTCCAGGCCTCAGATGGCACATGCAACAGCTCCTTCAGCGAGCCAGTGCAGAGGGGAGCAGGTGTGTGAGCTACTTCAGAATTTTAGTAATGTTTGCACTTAAATGGAACAATAATATAGGTTAAATCTACCTCTCTCTCCATCTTCCTTAGCTCCCTATCCTCCAGATGGTGTTGAGGTGCAACTACTGCCAATGCAGATGAGGGTCCAAGTGATGCGCTTCACCTGGACACAGACCTCCTGCAGAGACTCTGAGTACTTGGTGCTGTTAAATGGAAGTCTGCTGGGAGACAGCCAGGCTCTATTTAACATCTTTTCCTACTGGACAAACATGACATACTTTGAGATTCCACTACCCTGTGGCTCATCATACGTTGCTACAGTGAAGAGCAGAAACGCTGCCGGAATCAGCGATCCATCTGTGTCTCTCAACAGAACAACCGGTAAACAGTGAACCTGACTCGTGGCGGACATTTTCACTTGTCATACACAGGCATAACTAAGTGCACTAGTGCGAGTTAAAAGGTTTATCTATGGTGTGAAATGTTGAATTACGACATCTTAGAAAAATGTGATTGCTGATTTGCATTCTTTGCAGTTTCGTTTTGGGGGTCCAAATATGGACGCTGGGTCACGGTCATGAATCAGTGATAGAACAGATCTACAGTCTGTTTACTTATACTGAAAAACACCCAGCCATCTTGTTGTAAAAATATGAGAAAAAAGGTTTAAAATTGTGCTTTATGTTTCCCCAGCTCCTTGCCCACCACCTGGGGTTGTGTACCAGCGTAACAGCTCCTTTGGCACAATTTCATGGAACGCTTCTGTGTTTGCCACCGCATACACTGTCTATGACAACAGTTCTACACCAGTGGCCCAGTTGTGCAACACTTCGACCTTGTCCTGCTCCTTCAACACCATTTCCACTAACCTGGTGATAACTGCCAGCAACTTAGCCGGAGAAAGTGAAGCTGAAATGATCCCAAATGGTAGGATCAGTTGTGTCTCTGAGTGTGCATGGGGCAGGTGCTGCTCATAAATTCAGATGAAACATTGTTGAAGATGAAGCATTGTTAATTTCTATGTGATGATTAAACTGTACTCTGAAAGAAAAATTAAAGGACGTTGTACTGTATTATTAAAATAACTGTTCTAAGCTTTTTCTTTTTAGTTTTAACACAAAGGCGAAGGAAGAGAGATCTCAGTGAACAGAAGCCAGAGACTGGTGAGAGCCACTGTAACAGTTTTATCAAAATATACCATTTACCAACAAAACTTAATAATATTGTATTTAATTAGTTAGAATTCATTCCTCCTGGACTGCAGAAAAAAAACACGATTTTATTCACAACTTGTTTCTCTCCAACAGGAGCCCTCATTGCTCCAGTGCTGAGAGTCATACAAAGAACGTCGACAGACATTTTTGTTGAGTGGTCCCAAGTGGATGCTGCATCCCATTATAACCTGGTGATCAGGAAGCAAGGCAGCTTCACTAAACCTCGGGAACTAACAGTGCATGAGGAACGTATCATTGTCACTGATCTGAGCCCCAACTCCACCTATTGTTTGTCTGTGTCGGCCGGGAACTCAGAGACTACTGGACCAGAATCTGAGGCTTTATGCATCCAAACTATGCAGGTGGTTCCCCTGTAAATCCAAACAATGTCGCTGTGCACACAGCTAGAGGTCTCCCACAATAAAATGTGATGGTCTGCATAGTCAAAGTGGTAGAGCTTTTTACGTTAAAAGATAAAAATCTAACTCTAGATGTGGGAGAACATGGGATATGCATGAATTGTTCAAATATTAGCATTTTTGTAGGTCATATTTAGTGCATGTTGGTCATGTAATGAAAAGCTAGAAATGAAATTGATGCAATAGTACAGCCTTTGCTAACAATACAAGTTACAAAGTAGAGACTCTTTAGAAGAGATGTTACTTTATTCTGTTTCTGTAAAAAACCTTTGTCTACCCTAGGTTGAGGTTGTGTATTTTCTATCTGATGTTTGTTCTATCTGTATTTTATATTTTATTCACCTTTGCAAATGATCTGTCACCTCGATGGCAATGCAAAGATGTAAAGTCTCTTTTTGCCATTTCTAAATGTGTTTCACTTAAATGTATTTTCAACCTACATTTTAATAAAGCTATATAATATACCCATTTGGCAGTAGGTATACCTGGATAAAACTACAGCAGTCCAGTGAAGCCAATAGCTTTGCTCAACACCACTGATTACATCTTTCAAAATGATTATGCAGTTATTTCAACACCTCTTAAACATACACAAAACATTATCATGTATGTGGAAGAAGGATGTATCACAGGACTGTTGTACTCCACTGCACTAGTTTGAGATTGGTACAAACAGTGCCAACTGTGTGTATATTATTTGCATTCAGCTGTCGTTCAGTTTTCAACTTCCCACAGTAATCTGTTCTTGTATGATTTATTCCCTTTCTTTTAAAACAACAGGACATTGTTCGGAAGAGTGTTTTATTAGAAAACAAAATGCAAGAGCAATAATCCAAACAGAGCACAAGCAGGGATCAAGTGTGTGTGGTAACAATTACCCTCTGCAGACTTCCCCATTAGAAGATTAAAACATTTTCAGGCTGTCTACACACAGTCACGGACAGAATTACTTTGCACTGAGCCAATGTCAAACCAAATTGCCACTATGCTCAGAATTTGAACAACCGTTCAGTTCGAACTGTTCAGAGAATATTAAAAAATATAGTGGACAAGCTTAAATATGAAGAATATGGATTTTTGACCTTTGTACAGTTATTCATTATATGATGACAGTGTTGAGCTGAGTTTTTTTTCAACTTACTGCGCCCAACCCAGCAGTGGATGCAACGCTGACCACTGAGCGTGTGTAGACATCCTCCAGAACATTATGTACAAACCCATTACTTCCTGGGGCAAAAGAATGAACAATAAAAAAAAATTAAAATGCCATTTTTCACTTTTTTAAATTTCAAGTGAAGACTACCAATGGTCTAATAGAGTGAAGAAGGCAGAAAAACAAACATAAAGCAACTTTACATTGGCCAAAGACAACAATGCCAGATGTCAGACGTGCTAACATTCCTTCTTTTTAGCACAAGGTAAAGACCAGACAACTGGGTAGGAAAAAAGAAGACAAACACAGGCGTAGAAGAAGTAATATTGCTGCAAGGTGATATTTACTCAGTGCTCAGACTCCTTCTGCGCTCACTGTGTTTACTATGATCATTGCTAGACTCACGCTGATGATGACTCCTCTCTTTGCTACGACTACGCTTGTGAGAACGCTGTTCTCCATCTCTCTCCCTGTCTCTCTCTCTGCTGTGGCTGCGCTCTCTTTTCCTGCTCTTCTCTTCTCCCCCACTTTTGTGCCTTCTCTCCCTGCTTCGACTCCGGCTTGACCTTTTGCCCTTCCTCTCTTCTCTGTGCCTGTCATCTTTATGCCTCCTGTCATCAGTTTCTCCTCTGTTCTTTTTATCTCTGGATCTCTCCCTCTCGCTGCCTCTATCTTTGTGATGATCCCTGTCCTTCCTCCTGCTCCTATCATCCCCACCGTCTCTTTCTTTGTCTCGGCGTTCACTCTTTCTGTCTCGGCTACTGCTGTGACTTCTTCTACGTTCTCGGCGATCTTGGGTCCGGTCTGCGCTGCGTGACCGCCGTCTTTCCCTGTCCCCTCGGTCTCTATCCCGATCCCTGCCCTCCCTCTCCTTCCTTTGCCGGTCACGTTCCCTTTCTAGCTCTCGATCAAAGCTAGGGCCACGGCGGTCTCTCTCACGATGGTGGCTCCTGCTTCTCGACCGCTTAGGTGACCGACGAGGACTTGGTGTCCTTCTGGGTGTCCTGAAAAGAAAATTACAATTAGCTTCATACAATTCATGTGTTTGTTATAGAGATCATTGAATCCCATTGGCTCAACTGAAACAGCTGACCAGCCTACTCATGATCGAGACACAGGTCATAAATCAAAGAATGGTAGCCTATAAGTACAAAGACATTGTTCAGAAGAACTATAATCTGGCAAAACAAAGACCAGGACCTATGTGGGTGTATAATGCGTAGCTATGGGCATTTAAACCAACAACAACTTTTGATAACAGTTTCCTAAGTTTCATTACCTGCTGTGGGAAAGTCATTCTTTTTGATTGATTTAAAAGTTTACAATTTACTTGTAATATCTATAAACTGGTCAACTTCACTTAGTAAAATAAAACAATTTTTTAACCTTTAAAGTTGATCCTATAAGCACTTGTTCATTTTAGGTAATTTTCTTCCCCAAAGCTGCATACGCATCTACAAGTTAAAACAAAAACTTTGATTAATTTACTACGTTACCTGGAGCGCCGTCTTTCACCTTGCCTCCCTGACTCTGCAAACGAGGCCTCCTCCTCCTGTGTTTCTTTCTGAGCAATCTTCCGAGGCCTTGCCTTTATCTGCTGGTCAATAATTTTCTGGACAGGCACTGGGATACGGGGGAAGAGGGTGGAGAACCACTCGAGTTTGGTCAGGAAGGAGCGCAGCATCTCTCCAATGGTCATCACACAGCCACCACCTGCCTTCACGTCAAGCTCCTACAACCAAACAGTGGGAAAGAGCAACATGAAAACTCGATTAGCCCACGCAAGCGCAAAGTAAGGTAAAGCTGATTTTTTTCCTTTCAATTTAGCCTCAAATTAAAAAGCAAATTGTGATGACCAAGTACTGAGCCTTCACCTCTGTTCATCTAGCTTAATCTCCTCTATCAAACAAAAGCCTGGTTTTAATTTGGTAATTTCCTAAGCATAGGAAACAAAACCATAAATATCACAAAACTTTCCCTTATCTAATCTTACACTTCCTATATTGTGTATTTACAAAGTGAACTTTGATAATTAAGCAAGTTATTTTATTTGTAAGATCTCCCCTCATTTCCTTTATGTTATCTGTTAAAACAGCTCCTTCAAAAAATAGTTATATTTACTTCTTAGAGTCAGTAAATAAGGGGAAAGGAGAGCGGACACATCCCCATTGTGCTAAAGGGACAAAGAGAGAGAAGATTTGGCTTCCTTTTTTATTTTCTCAACAACACCTGAATTCCTGAGAATAAAAACTGCCCATAATGTAAGCACAGGTTTGAGCAAGTAGGTAAGTGCACACCAGTTCAATAGTTATAAACTTTATATGGTAGAGAACAGCTGCTTTGCACTCACACACGCAAACCAACAGTGCTGAGATACAATATCCAATTCACCTGCTGCACAATGGGCATCTAAAGAAAAAAACATGGGAATTAACCAGTTGGGTAGGAATATATGATCAGTTCAAAAATAATGCAACAGAACATCATAGGAGGCCTGGTTGCACAGCCTGGGATTAAATTACATTTAGAGTAAAATGGAGAAAATAAAATGGCCACATGCAAATTTTGTTATTGGTAATTAAATTTGTGTGGTTGTATTAATCTGTGTGAATTTTCCCAATTGCCATTTATCCCAAATGTTGTTTTGTGCAACAAGTCCTGATAATAACTTGCCAAAAACAGAGAGCATGCCTTGATATGACCAAAAGATTTACTCGACATCATGTATAGTACTTACCCTGATAAAAAATCAGCAGCAGAGCAGTGAGCAAGTAACCTAGCTACCCAGGTTTACAAGACAAAACTGGGAACAATTAAGCCAAATGAAGGCAAAGGTGAAAAATCAGCTATGAGCATCACAAGCAGGGAAACAGACAGTTGGTAGTGTGTGCAGTCTGTGTACTTATAATGAGGAAAAAACATTAAATTATTACCCGGGGTGACATACCTCCTCATCATCCAGGAAGTCATCGTACCAATCTATCAAATCTGTTGGGGGCTGAGTGTACCTAAGCCACAACAAAAGAAGCATAATATGAGCGCTTTCATCCCAGATGCTCCAATACTGCACAAATTTTCATTATGTTTTAATAACGTGTTCCAGTGATACTTCACACACTAGCTTTGTAAAATATTTAATGCTCAGGGTGTAGAACAAACACATACACAAATGTATTAAAATATTGTTGAAAACATCTATTATCTGTGGACTCCCTTGACTGACAAATTTATAATTTTGAAGATTGCTGCAGTAACATTTTTTTATAAAACGTTCAATGCTTTAAAAACGAGTCCATCTTGTGAAAAATGCAGGAATTTTTAAATAGATTTTCAGTTTTCAATAAAAATGGCAATGTGTAAAAAATAAGATACTTTACTGTGAATCTGTCATACTCCAACTCACCTTATGTACATGAAGCCAAGAGCTCTAATGTATGGCGAATCTGTGTGTGTGATCAGACCCATCAGCTGTTTCCGAGTTAGCTTGAGAGTAAACAGTTTGTATAGAAGACAGAAAGCAGTAGAGACAATACCACCAGTCCCAACTCCACGTACCTGACAAAGAAGATCATTAAATAATTATTAAATACATTTTTTTTATAAATGTATAAACATGAAGCACAGAACAATAAATCAAGTCCTAATGACTTTTATAAACTGGCCTTAGCTGATAATGTAATTAAAAAGGAATGCCAAGGAAAATGTAGAAGGGGGGTGAAAATGGGGGAATATAAAAAGCACGTACTTCTCACTTACCCCTCCGCACATTCCAGTCTGGCCTGCAGTCTTTCTGCTTCCTTTTTCCCAAGGCTCAGCATGAGTCACCTGTGGACACATACATAACAATAATAAGATTGTTTTCACACACACACACACACACACACACACACACACACACGTGTGGGACAGCTAATGAGTAGTAGTCTCCCCTAGGACTTAATAACGCTGAAAAAAATGCCTGGACGTTCCTCCTAATGAGAAACGATGGTGCTTAAAACTGCTGGACTATCACGAGAAATACTTATTTTGTATTATAAACCAATCTTAATTTATAAAACACAAGCATTAATTGTGTTTTTTATAGTTTTTAACAGCAAACAAGTAACACAAGCGATTGTATTTAGCCTGCTTAACCGCTAGCGTTAGTTAAGTTGCTTGCTTGCTTTCAAGTTGCTAATAAAAGTAGTCTGCTAATAAGTTAACGGTGAAAATGAGTGGCCAGCTTACGTTAAATAACTCATATAACTCAAAATTTCTGAGTCGTGGATTTCAGCTAACATTATGTTAGTTGAACCTGGCGCTGTCCGTTCTCAGTTTTACTTGTTAGTTGCCGAATGCAGTACATTGCTACTACAATAGCTAACAGTATTTTCACTACACAGTTATTACCTAACTAGCATGCGGATTAGCATGTGCTAACGTAACGTTACCTTGAAGTAGATTTCGTCCACAACTTCATGGTAGGTCTTTAGTTCATAAAGCTGAACTTTAAAATACGGTGAAGACAGCACATTGGTAAGAATCATTGGGTTGAGGTTCATAGTCTTTTCGTTGCCCCACAGGGGCAGTACATTTCCATGTTTTCCAGCTGCAGGTTTGCTAACGGCCTGTGTTGGTAACTGGTTTCCGACGTTAGCCATGTTAGCCGAATCCCACGCCGCTACACTTGGGTTACAGTTTACGCGAAGGTATTTCCGATTACAGATCCATTAAGATTATTTAGCGATATATCTATTTCTAAAAAAATTGTCCGCTTGCTTGATGCCGATTTGAGGTTAAATCGGTGGTAATAACTTCCCGCCGTCGTACTACCCAACGCCAAAACGATGTTGCGAGGTGGAACCGGAAGTGTAACATTAGTGGTGCAGCATGGAAGGACAGCCGTCGTTACCACGGTGAATGTTTCGTTTCGAAATAAAAGCATAAACCCACACATCGAATTGTTTAATTTACAATTTGTGACATTTAAGTTTATAGCGTAGATAGGTATTAAAAATAAATATTTATATATTTATATTTGAAGACATGTTTAGTTATATTTTTCTTATCAGTACAATAAGGACACATTTATTTTGAAATGACTGCTTTGTCTACACCGGAAATAGTTTTCTCAAAGCGTTATTTGGGGCTGTCTGTAATTTAAATGTAATTTTTCAACTACAAAATAGCTGTTTCAGTATAATTAGAAGAGTTAAAATTCAATCATAGTTTATTTGCTGGGATATATATAGTCATTTTAGTATACTGAATCTACTACTACTCTTTCGGCTTTTCCCAATTAGGGGTCGCCACAGCGAATCATCCTTTTCCACTTCACTCTATCCTGGGCATCTTCCTCTCTGATTTTAGTATATTGAATAATAAAGAAAAATGCTCTATAAAACACAGCAGAAAAATTGGGAGTCATCCATATTTACACTTTTACTTACAGATTTGGTCATAAATAGAACAACATTCAACATGTTCAAAAATAGCTTAAAATTTCCCCGGGCTTTACATAGCCTCCTATACCTTACTATACTTTTACATGGACCATCATTTACCTCACCGACTGTACATACAATATGTAGTAAATGACATAATAATTAGCACTGATATACAAGTTTGGCATGTTAAAAAAATAGTTGTAAAAAACATTTGGAACTTTTTGCTTTACATACAATACAAATACAAACACAAAAAATATTTTATACAAAAGGAACAAAATTTATAACCTTCATGGTATGTTAAATACAGTCATTCTCCATCACAACCAGGTGAACAGAGATGTATGTCTGTAATGGGCCTAAAACAATAGTGCTGTAACCATGTACATAAATTTCAAACTATCTGTTTATATTACGCTGCTCATACTGTCTGCCTGCAGCCACAAATACTGGGGGGGCGGACTAGTGGCTTTCATCTCCCTTACATAATGTCATACTCATGACTCTAATTAACAGTTTCTCTGTTTCAATATGGCACCTGTTAAAATTTCTAACATTATCTGACAGTGCTCAGTCTTGAAATAAAATTCAAAGTTAAATGAAAACAGTAAAAACTCTTAACATTTCTATCAAAAATAGGGGTAAAGAGAACAATTACAGGTCTAGCTGTTTTCATAGGATGCCTA
This sequence comes from Channa striata, assembly GCA_033026295.1. NCBI lineage: Eukaryota > Metazoa > Chordata > Actinopteri > Anabantiformes > Channidae > Channa > Channa striata. The sequence goes on along the minus strand of CM065185.1, from coordinate 7,887,964 downwards.
CAAAAATGTCAGCACATCAGTGTACTTCCAAAATGTGGCAATGATGTGGTCTTCACCTCCACTTCTTGAACACAAGAGGGCTCTCGATCAACAAAAGCTCTAGATCATATGCAGAGGGATTGCATAAGTGAAACAAAATCTCTTAGAGAGTGACGGGACCAAGTTCTGATTGCACTTCCACTGCTTAGACTTGCGTCTGCTGCATCAGTGTAATATGGCACCTTTAGAACAGTCACATGCTTCACAAAGCCTAGTGCCTAATCACCACCTGCTCAAATGCTCCAGCTGCAACCCTGAAAGTGAATGCCACAATGTTTTCCATGACTGATAGTTAAAACATAAATATTTGATTAAAATAGTTATTCAATTACCAAGAGATATATTTATTATCCATATTCATAATAAATGCCTGACCTCTAAAACAGTTACATAATAACACCCACCTCATGTGCTGGCTTCCCAAGGCTGTACTCCCACCAGGACCAACAAATAAGCTGAGCCCCTCCTCTGCAGCAATACACCAACCCACAGAAACATAAACACACACACTCATTAGAAATAAAAAAAACCTCCAGTGAGTTTGCAAAGTTAAATTTGAAAATTCCTGGTTCACACTTTAATTTCTAAAAATAAAGTACAAATCACTGGGGGGATGTCATAGTAAAGTAGGGTGACAGGTGACAACAAACAATGCAGCACAAAATTTAATCTTTCAAAAGGACACACATATAATCCATGTTTATGAATTGCCATCATAAACAATCATCACTAAATATTATTTCCTTTAGAGATCCAACAGACTTTGAACTGTTTTGTGTTGTTGGATTGCAACATGCTGTATAAAAGTAATTTGGTAACATCCCAACTTTTCAAACGAGCATTCGTAAGTTCACTAAGTTACAGTTTAAATGTACACACCCTCAGCACTTGAGTCCAAAAAGCCACAGCTGAAATCCTGGCTCTGTAGGATTTTCTCTATTATGTCGTCAGCATCCACCCTGGTGGCATCAACTCTCCTCAACTGATTTTCCACTGAGTCCTGTTTCATTGGATGTCTAATGGAGAAACAGAGCCATTTCTAAAAGACATATGTTGTATGTATTTGATGCAGGGAAACTACACAAGCTGAGTCTTGTTTGTAACAAGATTATTATACAAAAAAGTAACAGAACTGTGTGGTGAGACCCTGTGTAACAGTGTGTATTACCGTAGAGCTTTGGAGGGGGAAGAAGGGTGTTCGGTAGCATGGTGACAGGCTGCGAAGCCTGGGGGAGTGATCCTGATCTCTCTTTCTCCTTTGTCTGTCTGCTGATCATTGGGTTCAAGGATGCTGCCAATGCCTGTGGAGGTAGAACTTCCCGACACACTCCTCCTATGGCTCAGATCTGTTAAACTGGAGTGGTTTGAGCTGTAACCTAAAGGAAGATGTGAAAGGATATACTTATAATTTGTGTTATATGTTAATAATATTATAACAATTTTGCCATAAATATGTGTCTGGTACCTGAGATTTTTGACTGCTGACTTGCATGGCTGGGTGTTCTAGAGTGGCCATAAACGACCAGCTCCTCTGGGACAGATACTGACTTTCCTGGAGTTGCTAAAGAAAAAAACATATTAGGTGGTTATGGTCATTTACAAAATTGTGGGTAGCCTTCTATCCCAGGCCGGAAAGAAACATTCCGCGTGGAAGAAGTATTTCACTGACTTGTTTGGGAATTAATAAATATGTCAACCAGTTGAGTGGTGTCTGGCTTATGTTTTGCTTGTGTGTTTGTTTTTTATTACAATAATTTCTACAGCACAGCCAAATAAGCTAATCCAGGCAACACACTGTCATTGATCCATTGTCAGTTCTGGTATCTGAAGGGTCATTGTGGGAAATACCATTAATTTAGAAAATGACTGAAATTATGTTTTAAGGAGAATCCTTTTAAATAGATTTTTATTCAGAGGTAGTTGAAAAAGATACTGTTTACCAGTGAAAAAACATGGTACCCTATCATGGATGTGTTTTAGAAGAAACTTGTCAAAACTATTGTCTACTTTATAATAACTGCTGTTGTCACAAGCAGATTACAATGAAATGCTTCCTTAAGAAAGTTCTTTAAAGTATTAGATCAGATGCACATACCGGTGAGAGAATGGGACGTGTCCCCTCCCTTTCTGTCTTCAAGGAGACATTCTGCTTCAGCCTGTGGGATTCCAAGAGTCATGGCTGTAGATTGAGGGCTAAAAGTAAAACAAGAAGCAGTAACCCTCTTGATTAGGTTATTCTGTGTAGGACTGACAACTTCTGAATTAGGCCGACATTTGTTTAACTCGAGCAGTGTAATGAACGTGTAATGAAATATCTGTTGTGCTTCAAAAATTATCTTTAAATCTATTCAGGCATTTTACACTTATCTATATTGAGAACATATGTTATACTATTCTGTGTTGGTGTTGAACATCCCCACATTAATAAACAAAATCCCACTCTATAAATAAAACTGTATTCGATTTTAGGAACTCCTGATTAAGCAAATGACATAACAAGAAACCCACAATTACAAGAAAATATTAAATATAGGATTGAGGGGGGCGTAGTCAAAGGATGACATATAGTGTGAAAATATGAGGGCCATATTTCTGCTGTGGATTGTGTGTTGGAAATCTGCCACACAATATGAGTAACAACTGTGTGGGATTGGTGACTGGGCTAACCCTGTGTTTAGACATCTCCTAGGCAGCGGCATGTGTTTAATAACAGTAAACGGGTGTTGGAACTATAAAGAATACAGGGCAAGTCTGTGTTGAAGAATTGTGACTATTTGCACACGGTACAGGCTTTGCCAGGAGTGTGATGTTACATCATGTCCTTTGTTATGAACTGCTTAACATACAGCTCTTGACTATGACGAAAATACAACCTCAGTAGTGAGCTGATCACATATCCCTACTGAGGTAGGACAGATTAATGCTTTGGCAAGGTTATTATATGTCAGATAAGAGTGTAGTGAACCCTTAGCTACAGAAAAATAATTTGCAATTTTAAACTTTGTGGGTTTTAGTGGCAGACAAAACAGTGTGTTTTCAGTTTTGTGCAGACAGGATGTGATCACAGCACTTTCCTCTGTGGTTAGACATAGACATCTACATACTATCTATACTTTCTTTCTAACGGCTACAGCATATTAGCCAGAGCTCTCAGTATGAAAAGATTTCTGCAAATACAAGAAATTAAAAAAGTTAAGAAGAGAGAAATGGCAAGAAGAGTTCTTACGTTTTAAAGCAGGGATCTCCAGACATAAGTTGTGTGGTAATGACAACCTATTACAGAAAAAATATATATTTAAAACTGAGAAACAACTGTACAAGTGAAACTGAAAACATTTTATTTAGTGTGTTTTTGCAAGGTTGTGGTAAAGTAAGTGCCCTTAGAAGAAAGTTATTATTTTAAAATCGTTTCCGTGGTTCAGGCGGTTTTTAGGTCACAGACGCAGGCATGTCTTGAATTGTATTTCAGGGCATTTCGTGTTTGCCATACATCAATCTTTCCGAAATAGTATCTACTGCTGGTGAACTAGTGACTTTGTTGTGAGCTAGACAATTTTGCAAATATAAGTGCTTGCAAAGTAAAACTTCATTTCCTGATGATGCAGAAACATAGTTTAAAAGGGGTACAGTAGAATTCTTTTTTACACCAACGTACCTTGAGAATTGAGTTGTCCTGTCTAGTGTTCTTTGTGTCATATCCCTCTAATAGACACCGTCGTGTAGTGCTGCCAGACCCGGCAAACTCAGATAGGTTCAAATCAGCAAAGCCCAGCTGCACACAAGATTACCAAGTTTGAAATGTGTAGCAGTTGGTTCAAACTATTAAATAAACATTTTACATTTTACAGGCATGGATTGTATTCAGTAGTAATACTTTTCCTTAACTCAAGTGCTGATGAATGTCAAGCTTGAGCTAACTGTTCTATTAGCATAAACTGTAATGCATGATACTAAAATAATATGGCAAAACTTATAGTAATCTATGCATGAAGAAATCCATTCCATCTCGGGTCAAAGAAAAGGCACTCCAAATGTCTGAATTGCCACAGATTACCTAATTCTTTAAAACATCTTTCAGACAGATATTGGTTAACTTATAGCTATTGATTTGGAGTCTTAATCAGTAACTAAAGTCGGAAAACAAGTATTTTTATTTAAATAGAATTTAGACAGATATTATTTTTTAACAGGACTTTTAATAAGTAACCAAAGCCAGAAAGTAGTAATAGAAACATTGTTATGTAGACTTATCCGATCAAAAAGTCCTGTAAGGGCACTTGAAGGTAAACTGTTATCACATAAATTTAAAGATTAGATTGTTTTAGTTGTGCACATTAGCATCAACACATTTCAGTGTACAGACTTCAGAAATAAAGTTTTACCTTTGCAAAAGTTTTTCCACCTTTGAGTTCCTAAATTGACAGAAGCAAAACAAATTGTGAGAATACATTGATCTTCTTCATAGTAACTTACAAACTGCCTTTATTGATACATCTCTGGCTCCTTGAATGACCATTGTTTGTACAAAACACTTGTGATCTGTTATGGTTATATATTAACAGTGCCTCTCCTCTTATCTACATAAACACTTTCTTAGCAAACACAAGTCTGTGTTAACTCAACTCAACTCTACTGAAGGAAGTACATTCCTTAATATGTATTCCTACTGTGTCAACTGAATAGAGCTTGATGGTACCTTGCGCACAGAAACCCGGCACACACAGGGGTCAAGTACACCGGTCCCAGCATTAGCACTCATCTTAGAAATAAAAGAGAATCTCTTCTTCCATTGTACACAGTTGGCTTGAACTGGCTCCCTGTGAGAGAAGTACATTTACAAACATTACTACAGAAACCATAGGAACACTGAAAAAGTACTCTCAGATATGCCAGATTTAAGAAAAACTGAATTTTCTTATATGAATCAGAATATAAATGAATATAGAAAATGTGTCTTTAAAATTTGGTCTGTAAAATCAGGTTTCTGGATTATTCATGTGGTATATTTCTGCAATGTATACCACAAGATGCACTGACTTGCTTTTGCAAGCATGGTTTAAAGTGAAAACAGCTACTGCATTTTGGCATCCTGTGGACTACCTAAATATAAATAGACAAGAAAAACATTAATAACATGTATTGTACTAGAAACTTACTTCATAAGCCGCGTCTGTAGACAACGACACGAAAGTTGTGGTTGGATGTGGTGCAGCTAAGAATACAGTGTTTACACAAGTTTGCAGCAATAGGCAGTTGCCATAGCAAAGTAATGAGGGCTAGAAGTTTGACATGTGCTATGTCTGATTTTCCAAAGTGACTCATTGTAACGATGGAGTCATCGAGCAATCAAGAGCATCAGCTTTATCGTTTATTCTCTTTTGCAATTGAATTGGTTTTGTGCGTAGTTAGCGCTACTGTCAGCTTCAACTGCTTACACATTTATTACCATTAGTATTAGTTAATGTTAGCTGACATACAAAATGTCTTATTGCTACCTGTAGAATGTCATTCACGGTAGTTGTGGTAGCGTAAACGGTATTAAGAGTAAAATATTTTTAAAGTGCTAAAACAAGTTTAAATTTAACTTCAGCCTGCTCAAACAGCCAGCTGCTATAATAGCTGCTATAAATAGAAAAAAATCTTACCGAGAGGACTCTTCGGCAAAGCCTCCATCTAAGAGCCGAACTTTACAGAATAACACTCCGTTAACAAAAGGAATCGATGACAAATCTTCCAAGTCGAAGTCAACTCTAAACTTAAATCTCTTTTTCTTCATTAAAATGAACGACATGGTGTTTGCTGAGTTTCACGCTGCTGATCGTCTGGGACACAACAAGTCTGCGTCTCCGAAGCTGTCAGACAGTTGTCAACGCTGCTCGCTCAGCTCATCGGAAAATCAGAGGTGTTAAGGATTGGTAAGATGCAGACACGATTCAAAGTTCAAACCTGCTCCCTCCCACACACAATATGATTATGACGTCATAGAAATGCCATTGCCTGATTGGACGCCGCAGCTTTACTTGAAAATTCCCACCGTAGTTAAAAAAAAGTAAAAAAAAAAAAAAATCAGTGTGGATAAATCCATAAATTAACAAATTAATGGAGACACTCAACTTAATTTAGAGGCGTTGCGACATAAGAATATTCAAGTGGACGCTTCCAGTGGATACATAGAAAAAAATAAACCATAAATCTGAAATACATTTTGCTCAACCCCGGCGGCTTGTAGAAACAGTAACGTGTGCAAAAGTCCACTGAGTCTCAGAGACCCACACGTCTCGTATTGTGGACCCCACGGTGGGTTTTCCTTGCGCCCTCTCCACCTGATATGCGAGAAAACGCCGCCCTCTGCTGAGGACCAGCGTGTTTGCGTCGTAGGAAACACGATGCTATGTGTTTCAAATGACACGTCCTATTAAATGCAAGGATTACATTTCCTTTAGAACGCGCCGTCGTTTCTCACAAAACACGAGTTAAAAAAATGTCAGGTCGGACAATTGTCCGAAAATGGACTCATAAGCCGGATTATGCGCGAGTTAATCCAGGCGTTGTTTAATTCACCACTTTTGTGTCGGACTCTCGTCTCTGCGTTTCTGTGGAAAACATCGAGCAGCCTGCGCTGCCGTCGTTGCTCCGCCCTCAATTACTGCAGTTCCTCCGAAACGCTCCGGAATACACCTTTGCACTGGACACCCTGCAAAATACAGCAGGCGTAACCACGTTTGTTTTATTCACCGGCTACGAATTCAACTGCATTTATGAATGATTTTCAAAATGGATTCATAATTTGATTCTGACTGCACGACGGCGGTTGCGAACGTTTCTTCCACATCACCGGTAGCCTACAATGTTCCAGTCGATACGGACGTTTTTACTATCAAATGCCCGGTGCTGGGATGCCGACAGTGAGCGGTCATATCAGGACCTGTTTCGAAGACTCGACACCAATAAAGATGGAAAAGTGGATGTGGCTGAATTGCGAGAGGGCCTCAAGGCAATGGGCATATTCCGCAAGGGGGCTGCACAGGTAAAACCTCGGGGTCCATGGGGGATCCCGTCCTGCACGTCCTGCATGAAATTCCTCAGTGTTAGGACCTGTCTCGCTGTGTGTGTGTGTGTGTGTGTGTGTGAGTCGCCCTGATATTAGGCTACTGCATGAAGGCAATTCAACCATTCCATCTGATTTAATCTCTGCAGAAAATTGTGTTGTCCGGGGACCAAAACAAAGACGGGAGCTTGGACTTCAACGAGTTCACCAAATATTTGAAAGAGCACGAGAAGAAGTTGTTGCTGACGTTCAGGAGTCTGGACAGAAACAACGACGGTAGGAGAAAATAAAACATTTTGCAGGAGCATTTGAAGAATGCTCGACAGAATGCTTATAATTTCATACAGCCACTGTTTATGCTGGAGCATGTATTTGACTGAAGTGTTCTGTGGTGCGTCAGGGCGCATCGATGCCTCAGAGATCCAGCAGTGCCTTGCAGAGCTGGGCATGGCTGTTAGCAGAGAAGATGCCCTGAAAATCTTACAGAGGTTTGATTTACACTTATATACACTGTAACCTAAATAGTGACACACTGAGAGATTGTTTCTGTGAAATTTTGGACCACAACGGTGTATTTTACAGTTGCTTCATTGTGAGCCATTAAAAATGTTTGTGTTTATTTAGCATGGACATTGATGGGACCATGATGGTGGATTGGAATGAATGGAGGGAACACTTTCTGTTGTATCCTGGCCACAACCTTGAACAGATCATACGCTACTGGAAACATACTTCGGTATGGGACATTTAGAAACACACATACAGTGTGTAGATGCACGCTGTGTATAAATGAACCTGCAGTACAAACATGATTTTTTATAAAGTCCTCTTGTGTTAGATATGGATTTGTTCTGCGGTCCTACACTGTGGCAGCAGCATTGAAAAAATAGACTGTCCAAGATAATTAGGTCACAGCACTACACTGTGTCTCCTCCCCTTCTTCATGCAAATATAGATGTCACTGACTAGTTATTTGTACTGTGCAAGATATTTGCTCCACTCTAAGCACAACAGTGGTTCCCAGGACAGACCATATATGAACATTTAAATGTTTTTCTGTACTAAATATTTAGTCTATTTTAAGAAGAACCATAAATGTTTCATTAAAAGGAACTCACAACTAACTGATTAAACCATGTGTTTCCCTGTAGAGTCATATTAAATTGTCAACACAGAACCAGCATCTTGTTACACACATGTCAATTCATTGATTATGATTTCACATGTAGTTCCAACTAAAGGATAAGGAGCTCAATTCATGTGGCTGTTTATTAAAATGACTGGACAACTGTAGCAGTTTGTAGTATTTTTTTTCTAATGGTGTAGTTATATCAGTCAAAAGAAGTCCTTACAGTGTGTTATTTGCTGGCCTGAAACTTTTGTTTGAGGCTTAGCAAATGTTGTCACATATGTGGCAAGGCTGAAAAAAATATCTGCCACTTCATTGTGAATGCTAATTATTTAAAAAATATGTGTAGTTTTTTTTTTTTTTGTCAAGTTTACCAGCAAAAACATGAATTTATATTTCCCTGTGTGCTAAAAGACTTGAACTATTTATGAGAGTGACTGATATACTGTATTTGGATGTGTTTCAGTTTCAATGTTTTGCCGATGTTCATCTAATTAGACTAAACGTGTTTCTGGAATCACTAGGTGCTTGACTTAGGTGACAGTCTTGCCATTCCTGATGAATTTACAGAAGAAGAGAAGCGCTCCGATGACTGGTGGAAGCAGCTTGTTGCAGGTGCAGTGGCGGGGGCTGTCTCACGCACTGGTACTGCCCCTCTGGACAGGATGAAAGTCCTAATGCAGGTAAAAATAAAAAGAACAGTGTAAAAATAAGTCAAATGTGTTTTTTCCTCTAAAAGATTTATGTGCATATGTCTAGTAAATATTTTTTTGCAGGTTCACTCCTCTAAGAACAATAAGATAAATGTGATAGGGGGCTTCAAGCAGATGCTCAAAGAAGGAGGTCTAATGTCACTGTGGAGGGGGAACGGAATGAATGTTTTAAAGATCGCACCTGAGACAGCAATCAAATTTATGGCATATGAACAAGTAAGCGACCTCTTCTTTAAGGCATTAGCATTACACTGCCTTTCATACATTTTATTACGGTCTTTAACTTGTCTTTAACAAATACTGGGGCTACAGTTAATGTTATTATACCATTTGTTTTTTGTTGCAGTACAAGAAATTACTATCATCAGACGGGAAAAAGACTGAGACACACAAGAGGTTTATGGCTGGATCTCTGGCTGGGGCCACAGCACAGACGGCTATCTACCCAATGGAGGTAAGATGGCTTATTGCATCACTGTGTCAAGTTAAACCAATCAGCGCTTTAAAATTTTCCCCCCAAACTTTGAAAAATACCACACAAATCATAGGGATCTGTTCTTTTTAAGGTATTGAAAACTCGACTGACTCTGAGGAAAACTGGCCAGTATTCAGGAATGTTCGATTGTGCGAAGATTATCCTGAAGAAAGAGGGAATAAAAGCTTTCTACAAGGGTTACATTCCAAACCTACTGGGAATCATTCCCTATGCTGGCATAGACCTCGCTGTTTATGAGGTATTCAGTCACTGTCACGTATTTCCGTTACTTTAGTAATATTTCCCAGCAAAGTGCACTTTATTTCATTTAGAACTGTTAAACTGTTATGGTAATGTACAGCATCATCTCTTGTCTGTTTCTCAGAGTCTAAAAAACACATGGTTGTCGTATCACACCAAAGACTCAGCTAACCCGGGAATTCTGGTGTTACTGGGCTGTGGGACCATTTCCAGTACCTGTGGCCAGCTGGCCAGCTATCCGCTTGCACTTGTTCGCACACGGATGCAGGCACAAGGTAAACTTAATCTGACATTTAATAAATTATTAAGTGATGAGAAAACTTGCATGGCAGATAACTACATAGTATATAATTTAGCTTTACAGTAGACACATATTTGATGTGGTGGCACAATTCTGTAAAAGCATTTAATATTTTCTGTAAACATACATTTTCCCTCATTTAATTCACACTTTGAGGTAAACTAGGGCTTGTCTGTGTAAGGTATGGTAAGCAGCTAACTGACATAATCTACATGTGGATAAAACCATAAACCATTTCCAGTATATTATGTCTTATATAAGGCACAGGAATAATAAAGTGTGCATTTACATACAACAGGTATCTGACCTAATATTTCTTTTCAGCATCTCTGAATGCATCGGACCAACCCTCCATGACTTCTCTGATGAGGACGATTGTAGCCAAAGATGGTTTTTTTGGACTCTACAGAGGCATCCTGCCAAACTTCATGAAAGTCATTCCTGCTGTCAGCATTAGTTATGTAGTTTATGAGTACATGAAGACCAGCTTAGGAATCTCCAAATGACACTGCGAGCAAATAAAAAAGAACATTTGCTGTGTTTGTTATACTTGAAGCTGCCTGAAATAAATCCAAGAATACAGACAGACATAAAACATACAGAGCATGACTTCCACCAAAAATGATGGTCTGACAGTAGCTGAAGTATAATTCACTTTGTTAAGCATGCTTTAATTTTTATTTTAATGTTGACTATAAAAGCTTCCACACTGTCCAAAACACTACTGTATTTAAAAATACTTATATAAAAAGAAGAAAATATAAAAGAGAATGGGTTGTTTAAATCTATGCTAATGCAGTCATTCTTTAAAAACAAATCCTTTGGGTCTTACTGCAATTTTTAACAAATGAAATAAGTTAGGGGGAAAAAAGGAGGGAAAAAACACAGTATGATATAATAACACTGTCAATGTCACTATGCCAGTTTCGTTGTGTAAGTCTAATTTCCTTTTCCTTTTCTAATTTAGGGCTAATTTCCCAAGGTGTAATCACTTGCCTTAGAGTAACCTCAGCTTCAGACAAAAAATGCTTCAATCAACAACAGGCCCCGAACAATCAATACTAGTTAACACTGGAATACTGTGTGTATGAAGACACACTCTTACTGTGCAATGTAAAAATCACTATAATTTCGTTACCTGTATTTAATGATCATTTATAGTAAATGTGCCTTAAAAACTTGGTAACATCAGCAGTTGTTTTTTACTGTACATATAGTGTATTTACGTACTATATATAATTTATGCCTGTTTATGGATTAATAATGCTTGCTACTATGCAACTTGTTAAATGGAAGAAAATTGTAATTGTCATTGAACTGAAATGCTTCCAAGTAGCATGTTTTGTCTTATCTTTCAGCACATCAAGAGCCCCGACATTAAACATAGATGTGTAGACCTACAGAAGGATTGTGTTACATTTAATATTTTAAATCATAGCTCAGCGCTGATGGTTGTAAGCATAAATATGTGTAACCTATCCTTCACACAGAACTTTTGAATGAAACAAGGGTTCAGCTGTGTGGGCTTAAGGCCCTGGTAGCTACAGGTGGTTATTATTGAGATGTGCTTACAGCTCCATCTATGGGTTAGATTAAACTTGGTAGAGGTGTGTGATAACAGACTACAAGTAAACCAGATTATAAAAACTAGTAAAGTTTTTATTTTTGATAGTAGGCCATAGGGTTATGAGATATATTATATTGTCTATCTCAACTAATACTGGCTTCATACTTGAAAATATTGTCATGTGGAAAGAGACAAACAGAACTGAGAATACTCAGCACAGAATAACTCAGTTTTTGCGAAGAAAATGAAATTCAATTAACCTAATATTAGTATTATGTGGAAAGTAATTCTGCATATAATACAGGCAGATCATATACCATAGAGTCAACAATTTTAAAATAGTGATAAGAAGACTAAACAATATTAATATTTATATCGATCAAGTTAGGGCTTTGATGACGTTATGTCGTGTGAGAAGTTGCATGGAGCTGCTGTGTCCGGTTAGTCCTTCAACCGAACGAACGTTCAACTCCGAACACTTGTGTCCAAGTCGGACACCGTAGTTTGGCAGCGCAGCTCTGCAGTTGTTGTAAAATCGGGGGCCTTCGCTAAAAAAGCGTCAAAATCCCCTCAGCTTGGCTCGGTAAGTGAGTTCTGCGTTTGCTCCGTGTTTTTTTACAGACTAACATGCGACATTTTCGTTGCGTTATTTCACTCGGCACTGACGTCGTTACTAAGACAAACAGCTAGCTAGCCTGCTAAGTGCAAGCAGCAGCTAAAAATACTCTGCTGAAGCGATCAGACGTGGAGGCAGCTCGACTAGCCCGACGACAGACCGCGGTAACTTAGGACACAGGCAACGAAGTCTGTGTCCATAACTGTGGTGCATGTTTCTTTAATGTCTGATTAGTTTGAGACTTTGAAACTTGTTGCTCGTTAAGTAGCTTGGCTGTGGGCGTTAACGGACGGTGTGTAACTTGCATTATGTGTGACACATCGATTGTGTTAGTCCTAGATGACACAAGTCGATGTCCTTTGGTAGGTCCAGTTTCAGCGGAAGAGGGACAGTCACTGACAGTGTCTTGCGCAATAACCGATTAACCGATTACACACACTGCGTGTGCTTGATGGCGTTTGCCTTTTTACACTGAACACAGCTGACACACAATGCTTGTACTTTCTGCTGACACACTAGGTTGTGGCCAGAACAGTTAATTCAATGGCTGTTATGATGATAATCCTTTTACAAATGCTTTTCATATTTTATTTGTAATCTGCTGTAGTTGTATGTTGATGGTTACCACTAATGCTGCATGTTCTTATGTGAAAGCACACATTTGTGTTTCTCTGCCTTATTAGTTTTAATGAGTGTCTTCTATTTTTATTGACTTTTACAAACCATATAAAGGTTAAGTCATTAAATACTATCATGTTACATTTCTGACTCCCCTTTTGTAGCTTGATTACAATAAATATTGACTCTTTTATGCTTTGTTCACAAACACAAGGATATATCTTTTTTTTGCAACAGGAGGAATATAAATAGTCAGGTATAATGGGAAACACCAGTGACAGGGTGTCTGGAGATCGCCATGGGGCCAAGGCCCACCGCTCAGACAGTAGTGGTAGTCACAAAGACCAAGAACCCAGCAGCAAGATGGTGGACAGCACAGATGACCCCAACATCTTTAACACACATGAGCCTGAGTCAAAGGTGCAATACATAAACTGACAGATATTTGCAAAGAACTTTCTATATTTTAGTGCCAAATATATTTTAACATAACTAAAGGTTTCATGAGACTGAAATTATGTGTTTTTAGGCATTAGGTGAAAAAGAATTTACCCCAGATCTGGATGACCTAGTAAAGACTGGTCCTCAGGCTCGACCCACTGTGATCCGCTGGGCTGGTGGAGGGAAGGAGGTCTACATAGCTGGTTCCTTTAATAACTGGAGCACAAAGATACCTCTAAATAAGAGGTAAACAAGGCTGCATTATGTATGTATGTACTGTATGTCAGTGAAATCTTCTGTGATTGTCATATAAGAATTTTCTCAGCTGTCCCTACTAGCAGCCACTGAAGCGTCCTTTAAATTCTTTTTCCTCCTCTCTGCAAAGCCACAATGATTTTGTAGCAATCCTGGACCTGCCAGAAGGAGAGCACCAGTACAAGTTTTTTGTAGATGGACAGTGGGTTCACGATCCCTCAGAGGTACATTAGTATTATTGTCTTTTTAATCTTACCGAAAAAATGTGTTTATAAATTGTGTTATATGTATTTAATATGTATTTTATTAGTTCAAAACTAAGCTAACAAAATTCATGTTTTACCTGATCTCAGTACCATCCATACTGATTTTGAGTGCAAACATTGCTGTGTGCACCTTCCAGTGACTTAATAAAAGATTGGCATCATTATCTTATATAAATCTGTGTAATACAACACTATAGTAAATGTGTTATAAACAATAATAAAATGTTCTAGCGTGACCTTTAGACATACTTCTCTTTTTCAGCCGGTGATAACTAGTCAGCTCGGCACCATCAACAACCTCATCCATGTGAAGAAGTCGGACTTTGAGGTCTTTGATGCCCTGCAGGTGGACTCTCTGGAGTGCTCGGACACATCAGGTGAGCCTACATTTACACTGCCATGAACAGTTTATACTGGTTTTCATCTATCTAATAGAATTTAATCAGGTAACAGAAGTGATTATTGGAAAAGTGATATTTTATTCCAAAACAGTTGTTTGCTAAATACTTTTGACAATGCTAGGCAGAACAGTCTAGCAAGAACCTCCAAATTGAAAACCTTTTTTGGTTGGAGCAGATGCAATGTTGTCGTCTGTTGTGTGTTCACAGATCTTTCCAGCTCCCCCCCAGGTCCGTATGGACAGGAGCAGTACGTCTTTAGACCAGAGGAGCATTTCAGAGCCCCACCGATCCTCCCCCCTCACCTCCTTCAAGTCATTCTCAATAAGGACACCAATATATCTGTCAGTGTTTATGCCTCCTTTATTGCAAAAGCTTCATGTTTTCATACTTAAACTTGCAAATTTTTTTATTTCATTTACCCTATTTTTGTTTTTTGTGTTTACTTATTTCTCCAGTTATTAATTTTCCTTTCAATATCTCTTGTCAGTGTGACCCTGCCCTTCTCCCTGAACCCAACCACGTCATGCTAAACCACCTTTATGCTCTTTCAATAAAGGTAGGTTTACCAGAAGCAGATGAAACGATTGTCACACTGGATAAATGTAACTGGCAGTACACATAACATTTGACATACAGACCTCAGTCTGAATCTACTTTTGATATATGGTTAAAGCTTCCATACTTTCTGTCCATTCAAATTATTTTTCCATGTAGCCTCTTTATACTATTTAAATTAAGGATGTTAAACGAGACTTTAAATGCTAAGCTTTTCATATTACCTAAAGTGAGCCACATTGTGATTAGGTGAACAATTGTCAATGTCGTATTTGTGTGGATCAGTTGGCAGTTATATAAGTATCTGTACCTCCCCCTCATGACTGCTTGTTTCTGTGTTATTTGTCTCTGTGTAGGATGGAGTTATGGTGTTAAGTGCCACTCATAGATACAAGAAGAAATACGTCACTTCTCTGCTTTACAAGCCTATCTAAACCTCAGCTCGGGTGCTCCACAATACCTTTAGAGAGCAGCATGTTTGTATTCTGCTGTTTTGTCACGTCATCACATTTAGCCAAATCTTGCACTGAAATAAGTTTACAGGAGAGCTGAAGGCCAGTGGCCATGACTGTGGCTTTTGGGTTGCACTTCTTTCTACATAGGGCTCTGAAAAACTGTAGCAAAGTGTGTACTTGTAAGCTGACAGGAAGACATAAAAACATGCTGTGGCTTTTACCTGTGATATCAACAGACAGGCAAGAAACTGACTAAATCACTGTGTCTATTGTGTGTTTGCTGCACCTTGTAATCAAATGCATGTTATTGTGTTAAAATTGATTTTTTGGGGGGGGTCCATATCCAGGTCACTTGTAACCTTGATGGATAATGTTTTCATTTTTGATGCTTTTTAAGTGTTTCTGATGTGGATGAAGAGTGTGGTGTGGTCATTCAGCTCAGTGGTTCCCACCCCAGGTCCTCAGGGACCCCCTGCCCAGCTTGTTTTCCAGCTGTCCCCACTCTAGTGCCCTACTCACTGCTAAATGCTTAGATCAGGTGTGTTCAGTCAATCAGAATTAGGCTGGTCTTCCCCCACCCAACCTAATCCGAAATGCCATATCCCAGCTTCTCATTAGGTGAACATCCTTTATTCTTGTAATCAGCAGTGTAAAGCTGCGTAGTGTTAGTTAAAGTAAAGTAGAGCCAGGATTCCCTGCGGACCAAGGTTGGGAACCACGGCTCCAGCTCATTCAGCTATGTTCTCAACTGACTGACTTTTTTTTTTTTGAAAGTGCGTGGTGATCAACAGTCAGTTTTAAGGCGCTGATTTAAGGGCAGCAGACTTGGCTTTGCTTGAACATAAAGTGCAATAACCTGTTGTAAAAATGTTCGGAATTACATTTCTAAGTTCCATAAACACGATGTCCAGTTCATTTTTAGGAGGCAACAGCAAACAACATGTTAAATTTATATATGCTGTATTTTTTTTTCAGGTTTGTTATTGTAATGGTTGTCAAAAGTCACTGTGTGGTTCTGTTGTTGCCTGTATGTTACCATCGTTTTGCTAGCACTTTACGTCTGAGTGGGTGCGTTTCTGTAAGCTTTTAACTATGCAGCAGACATCTCTTGTACTGTAGCTTCTCTGCACAATAGAACACAGTTTTTTTGTGTGTGTCTTTTTTTTTTTTTTTAATCTAATGAACTTGAAAGAGTTTATACACTATGTGCAACAAGTGGACTGTGTTGTTGGTGCCCTTTTTAAAAAAGAAGCCAGCTTTTTTTTCTGAAATAACATAAAATTGTATATGATAAAAGGTGGGAAAAGCAACAAAAATAATATAAACTATGACTTTGCTTTTGAGTTAACAGGAAATTTTATATATTAAAACAGAAGAAATGTCCTGGGCAGTTTGTTGTTAGAAAAGATCATCAATAACATCAAGATTATAGTGATATTTTAAGCTGTTTCCTGTAATTATCATCACATATGTCTTCAATTTTGTAAGCAGCTGTCAAAGTTGAGGGAGTCTTGCCTCTGCTGTTATGGAAGGATACCAACAATTTTGTCCACATCTGAATTGGCGTGCCTCATATTGAGCTCTTGTTTATTAAATGTAATATATGTATCCATTACGTGTGTAGTCCTACACAAGGGATTCACACCCAGTGTTTCAGCTTGCTGCTTTGCATGTATTGAATGTCAGTAGCTTGCAAGGAGATGGCTGTCTGAGTGTGGTACACATTCAGAAGTGGATCAACTGCACAACTGCAAAATGTCATCAGCGGCACATTTTTACATCAATAGGGCTATAAGGGTGAATATTTGCCATTTACTGAAAAGTTATACAACCTGTGCTCACGTGTTCTTTGATCATTTATGATAATCTGTATTTTGATGTGTGGTGGCTTTGAAAAGGTATTTTTGTCACTTGTTATTCATGTTGTTCACTTGTCTGCACTTATGTTACAGTATATACCCACAGTTGATACAATCTACAGAATGTTCTAGATGCTCTGAAAGTATTTTGTGAATGTTGAGCCTAGCCGTGATGTTTTGTCCAAAAAGATTGTAAGAATAAGATAAGGGAGTTCGGACATGCACCATTTAAATTGGTGTTTTAAGGCTAAAACCAAAACTTGAATTTTACACCCATTTTGTGAATGTTTTAAATGCTTTGCAGAACCAGTGTGGAGATCCACTGTACGAGGTATTACTTTGATTGCTATTAAAGAGAGACCATGCTGGTTCTAATTTCTTGTGTTTTTCCTGTCATTGTCATGTCAGATACTGATATTCTGTAGGTTTAAAGATACAGATATGTATCAAAGATTTCAAGTTAGTTTAGCTTATTGTAAACATGAATTCCATTTTTTTACTTTTTTTTTTTTCTGGAAGATTTAGAATTATTTTTGCTTTACTTCAGTACTTCTACCTCAGTACTGAAATTTAATCTCTGGTTTTGGCTAAAGCAACAACAGCCTGATTTTTACTTGCATTGGAATAAAATAAGGTACAAACCTGCATCTACATATACATCCTCAATAGCACCAGAAGGAAGCTAATGGGAATCTGAAACAAAATAATTATAAACAAGACAGTATTCAACAAAAACATAAACCACATGAGCTTTTCTGTTTTATTTATTCTTTCTCCAAATCTTTCATTGATAACACACCATTAACTATCATCAGAGACAGGCCCAATGGAGTCCTGTATCGGCTTTGTAGTTCATTATGCACAAGCAAGAAATAAAGCTGTTATCCATTCACATAAAGCTGCACCAATCAAATAGCACTATATACATACGCGAGCCAAGACCAACAATACATCGTTTCAAACTGCTGTTTGATTCCCTTCTTATTGAGTAGCAATAAGGCTTTGTGGATCCAGTGTTTCACAATCTTTCTTAGTTTTGTTACAGTAACTATCCTTAAATGTTTCTTTAACTTTCAAAAGGAAAGATCAACTTTTTTTTTTAAACGTTTGCTGAAATACGTGGCAACTTTTCAGAAGACTCAAGTGCAAACAAAACCTAATTTGGCAGATATTAGGTAGAGAAGCAGGAGTTCAAGGCAATTTCTACCACTGAGAGCAGACTGAGGAACTTCTCAAGCTAACTTTAAAGGCAAGCGAAGCAACATTAATTCGAGCTTTATTATAGGAGGATGATATTGTGATCAGTGTCTCTAGTAATATGAAGGCATAGCTTGTGACTTCTCTGACTAACTGATTGAAAGTGACAATTCTAGAACATAAACTGCATATAAATAATACACTGCAGTATGTGAATGTAATGCAATTCATTTGAACAACAAAATTAAAGCTATTGCACAGCTACCCAGATTATCAACTTTGCATTAAGCAAATGTTGGATGTTTTTTTTCACACTCACACACATACCTACACACATAGGCGCATACATGCGCTCACGCTCACAGAAAAGTGAAGTTCATACAGAAAAAAGCAGGTATTTTACAGCATAGAATTGCAAATGTACAGCAAGAAAAAACATCAAACTAAATGTGAAGTTGAACTGTTATGAGAGAATTACAGAACAATGATCCCACCAGTAGCCTGTCAAAGTTTGTATTATCTATAAGAACTTGGTAATCTATATTGCCTTTGCCATGGGAATGCTAAGATGGACTGGACCAAGAGAAATAGCATATAGAACAATAGCATATGGCCTTGTGGAAAATCCACATCACTGAATTTTGGTCCAAAAAGGAGCTCATTTTTGTTTCATAATTCAAAAGAATCTGAACAAGCTGTCTAATGGTTACCGTCTCTGTCGTTATAGAGGCTGTCTGAAAAGGAAACACCGCGGTGACCCTTCAGTCAGACCTGGGTTTTTCATTCACATGGATAAGGCAAGTCAAAGAAAAGTGAAGAGGGTTTGAAGTTCAAACTTTGGCAAGTATTGGCAATCCCCTGTTCCATAGCTTAGATTGTACCTTTTACAATCTCTGTCATGCATCAACACTCAAGATAAAAACAGTGGGAACACTGATCATGCCCTAACGTTATCAGTGTAACTAGTAATACAGTGTCAGGAAAAAAGTAGTGCAGCATGTTCATTCAAGAAACAACATCATTATTGCACATGCTTATATGAGAACTCCTACAAAGGAGATTGATTACACGTGTTCAGCCTGGTACCATTTCAGCACTTTAACCTTTTTTTTTTTTACATGTCTTACATGTACTTTAGATCCCGCTTAGAAATCGTAACCAACAAAATAGAAATTGACCTCAACAAGTTAACTGATTCACAATTTTTTAGTGTTTCCGTGATTGCATTTTGATGCCAAAAAGGACCTAAAAGTGGAGGTTTGTGACTAAAATGGAACCTTTATCTGGCTTTTGTTCTGCTATTCATAACCCTCGATTAATGGCTAAGATAGCAATCATAAGCTTTCTCCACAAATACAGATATAGCTAAAACTTGACTACATATCAGTAAGTACCCACCTCCTCTAACTTAGTTCTGTTTCTAGTGATACATTGTGGTTGTCATTTTTTGCATTGCAATTGCAAGAAGGATGTTCTCATTAATAAGAGTGCCACATGATGTAAACTTGCATTTCTGTGGCAGTCAAAGTTGAGGGAGTCTTGTCTTTGAGTAAGCTTTGTTCAATCACACACATATAGATATATATGTGCACGTGTGTGCAGAATTCCTCTCACAAGCCATTTTAAACTTGCATAAACATCTACTGTCCACAGGCTGTCTGATGCTCATAGATACAGATCTGAGAGCATTTTTAAGCAACATCTTTTTGTGGTCTCCAAAGTTTAATCGTTTATATTTTAATGCTAAATTTACGTCATTGTTGAATTCTAATAATACATAAATGGTAAATGATGCTAACTTAAAGTAGCATGAACATTTCTGCACAACATCAGTGTCTATGAGCATCTTCAACCAGCTCCATCGCACGTCACTGAAACCATCAGAGGCACATTTCATTCACCTTCTTCTGTCACACACACAAGGCAAACTGCTGATGCATCACTCAAAGACAACAGTACATGAGGGGGAGGGGGAGTGCGAGGATAAAGGAAGTTTAGCACATATTGTCCAGAGGAAGGGAGGTTGTAAGTGCTATCATGGCTGGAGGGTAGAGGGTGTGGGGGGCTGGAAGGAGGGTAAGGGGGGCTGGCTGTTTAAGCACACAGAGGTCAGAGGTTGGAGGTGGTACCATTGAGGCTGGTTCTTTAAAAGTCTAAAGCAGGCATTGGCTGCTGCGCTTCCTTGCTGTTGCTGGGCGCTGATTGGCTGCAGACCCGGCGGCTCTGGAAGCACCGCTAATCTTCAGGAAACTGTGATCAACAAGCTGCTCTCTGGCAGCACCTCGTGGGTCCTCAACTGGTTTTATGGAGAGAAAAAACATGAGTGTTACACACACACACACACACTTTTGTTTTTTCTGTTCTGTGTCTTGCATAGTGAATGAATATAGGTGTCCATGACACAGCTCATTTCGAAGAATGAAAAACAGCACTCATACCTATTTTAAAGCTGTTGCACATGTTTGTGTGTAGGAACTTGGCTGATACTGTGATAGCAAACACGGAGAATGGAAACCATGCAGCATGCATTTATTTTAGTGCTCACTATGTGAGTCTGAAGCTGTAAATAGAGTCAACCTTAATTCATGGGAGGAAATAAAAACACTTTGATCCAGTGGCAGCTTTGGTGTACATGTAATTTGGTGCCAGTATTATGGATTTAGAAACAAAAACTCACAGCCTTGAACAGACAAAGGGTGTTGCTGATTATATAAACCTTTTCATCACTTTATATTCCACAAAAAAGTCCATGAATAATGTGTCATTCTTTGTGTCAGCTGATTTTTTTTTACTCATTACAAGAACTATGCTCTGATCTCTATTATCTCCCATGTTATATTGGAGTCTAATAAACACTTTAACTGTCACAAAAATTGGCACAAAATGGTTTAATTAAACCAGGATGGAGTTTGCTGTCAAATGGGATGATAAAGCTGTGATGTCAGTATAATTAGAAAGAACAAATCCACACAGAGATAGAAGCTGCCCCAGACAACTAAGATCTACTTTAATATCTGGAGATTAACCAGATCGCAAACTACTCGTATTATTACTGCCTGGGACAACATCTACCTATATGCAACCCACAAGATATTTGACAATTACCAGCAGAAGTAGAGGAAGAGGGGGAGCTTAGAGAGGAAAGTCTCAGCTTATTCTTCTAGGTGGTCATAAGAAAAGGAAACGAGTAAGAAGAGGAGAGACAGATGTAGGACGAAGCAACAAGTGACTCAGAAAAGCCAAGAGTGACAATTTTACATCAAATGTTTTCGACGTGAGGGACATCACAATATATATGCGCACTGATAAACATAATACAGTGACCTATGGAGAATGCATGTTGATCAGAACACATAAGAAACAGCTGACGATGCATTTAAAGTGTCTTACCTCTAAATTTGTCCTTGCCTTCTTCAGCACATCACGAGTTCTTGACACTAAAAAATAACACAATTTAAAAAAACTAAATGTGTATAATGTTTACACAAAACTACACATACTAAATAAACACAACGCATTTCTCTCTTGTGTTTTAAGTTGCATATGCACGTGGGAAACAAGACACGTTTTGTTTCTGGGTGAAATCCACAGAAGCCTGTTTAATACAGACCTGTGGATAATAAATTGTTGTTTCTGTCTAAACGCCAATCTGGATTTTTTCGACATTTCCAAGAAGGGACAAGCAGTGTTGTCTGCTGAGAACCTGTCTCTCTCCCTTCCTTTGCTCGTACCTTATTAGGTCTGTTGTTCCATGCTTGTCCCGCCTACATTTTTGATTCATTACTCTCTCACACATGCACAGAAACACTTACACTGGTTGACTATGAATTGCTCCATGCTCTCCTTGGTGCGGCTGGTGCTCCTCAGTCTCTGAATAGTTCCCTTAAGAACCTCTTCCTGCTCTGACATACGCAGTTTAAGGGACAAAATCTCTTCCTGCATACATTGCTCCTACACAC
Organism: Channa striata; assembly: GCA_033026295.1. Classification (NCBI taxonomy): domain Eukaryota; kingdom Metazoa; phylum Chordata; class Actinopteri; order Anabantiformes; family Channidae; genus Channa; species Channa striata. Next base: position 7,865,809 of record CM065185.1, on the reverse strand, counting down.
ACGAAGACATTTGTTATAAAACAATGTTTGAATGTTAAAGCTTCTTTAGGCCAGACATTAAATATCAAAATATTTTGTCCAAACCTTTTTAAGGTTTAGGATGGAGGGATCGGTGCTGGGCAGAGCTGCCCTCCAGAACATCTTCAGCAAAGACATTGCCTCCTCCAGGATCTGCCTCAGAGTCTTGGTGTTAGACAGCAGACTCTTCACACATCCATAGTCCAGGACCTACAGAAAGAACTCATTTATAAATGTTCACCCTGGAGTCACTACTTGGAGTAGCTGTTGTGGTTTTGTTGCCCATTGGATCTCACCAGTTCCCTGCTCTGTTTCTGGTCACCACCCAGCAGCGGTGGTCCCAGGCAGGCTTGAAGAGTTGCCTCCATCCGCTGGACAAGGCTCCGGCCCTCTAGCACTTGCTGCTGCAGAGCTGTGAAGTCATCAACGTGACCAATGGCATGACGGCCATTACAGTTCGCAAATGATCCATCCGGGGCCTCTCCTTCTAGCTCAGAGTGAGGGTCCAGAGGGTCTGCTGGAGATAACGGAGCTGGGATGTATTTTGGATGAGCTTTAAATGACATTTTTTGTTGTTGTAGGGTAAAAGAAACATTTGTGTATTGACAATTCAACCACAAGCAGAATTCAGAATTCCAACATTGACTTTTCATTTCATAGCAAAATACTCTTTGTATAAAAAGGCTTTGTAACAAATTCAAGACTGATTGAGCTACAGGTACAGTATGAGTCTCACCATTGGCAGTGCTATGGCTGTCGTCCAGGTCTGAGTAGGGAGGACCAGGGGATCCACAGTTAAACAGACCAATGTCCCTGACTGGTGGAGATGGAGCTGGGTCTGTGGAGCACAGAGATACACAAACCAAGCTTGAACACACAAACCACACAGGAGCACACTCCTTATTGAGCGTAGATCATACAGTATGTAGAGGAGGTCGTCTCACCATGCAGCAGTTGTCGTCTGTAGAAGTTTTCTCTCTGAGGGCTGGCAGTGAGGGCTGAGAGAGATGGGGTCCTCGGAGAGCCCACACCCAGTTTCTGCTCCAGCTGCTTGTGGAGCTCCAGTTGTTTGAGGGCACTGTTCTCCTGGACACTGTTTTGCAGTTGGGCACGCAGACTCCTCACCTCTGTGAGCAGCTCCCCCAGCTCCACTGGTAGACCAGGGAGCTGACACATGTAGCCTGAGGACACAATACATTATCGCTGCAGAGAGTGGGACATGTTTCTGTTTCAGAATGCACAAGTTTGTGCTTATATGAGGTGAATTTTTATTCCAACACAGCAGTGCAATAATTTAATAATCATTTAATAGATGTTTGGTATTATAGCATCTTTAAAACTGTTTTGGTAATTTTGTTTTTGTTCAACAATCAGTGTTTTAAAGTTTGGCCAGTCCATTTTTGTTTTTGCAATCTCTGTCTCTAGTGATGCAGTTCCTAATATTAACACCAGATGGCGCCATCGTGACAAGACATTCAAAGCGTGGTTTTGAAGTAAAGCTTTTTTTAAAATATGAAAAGTGTGTATCCTAAGCAGAGCTAACGTAAAATGAATATTCTAACCTTTGTTGGCCTTTGTGCTGGCACACACTCGATCGTATATTTGTAGTTCACTTTGCAGAGAGTGGATGAGCTCCCTGCTCTCACACAGCTGCTGCTGCAGTAGAGACACCTCATGCTGGAGCCTGAAGATGCACATACACAAATATTGTATGGTCAAAGAAACATTTATAAACACAGACGGGCACAACTTCTATGTGTGCCTGAACACACCTACCTGTTGCTTTTCTCCTGAGTGGCCTGTCGCTCCTGCCTTAGTGTGTGTACCTGCTGACCCTGCTCCTGACTGTGAGCCTGAAGGCGTCGTAACTCCTCCTTCCACTGCTCAGCCTCCAGCTCTGCCTGCTTCACGCGGGCCCGTGCTGTAAAAACCGCCTCCCGTAACTGCACTACCTCCTCACAAGTGTCTGATGAATGAAAAGAAGCAATATGGGTTTCTTTGGGTATTGCTCAAATCAAAATCACTTTTATTGAGTGTTAACTTTTAGACAGAGCACCTGTGTTGGCCTGCAGACGGGACTTCAGACCCACATTTTCTTCTTTCAGGATTCTGATCTCATTGGACAATTGAGTGACCGTGTCCAGTCCCTGAATGTAGATGTTTGTGGGTGCACCTGTCCAAAACATAGCAGATATTTTAGGTATTTTTTGAGAGAAGGAGATGATGGTGTTTGCTATTTACTTAAGTGTTTGAGGGCTACAGTACCTCCATCACGCCCATTGCTGGCAAGTCTCTCCTCTAGCTGTTGTCGCAGCCTCTCATTGGTCCTAATGGACTCCTCCAAACGCTGGCGGAGACACCTCACCTCCCGAAGGTGCTCTTCAATTAAATTTACCCCTAGGAAAAAAAAAAAACACATAAAATTATGGTATTGTAATAATTATTTGACTCTTCTGTAGCTGTTTGTATTCCTCATGTGGGCTTCAGCTAGGTGAAATGTATATGGGTTTTAATGTACTTCAGCTTTTGTGTTACAATCCCAGAATGATTTGTTGCCTTAATTATAAAATCAATTTCCCATCAACAGTGAATTATCTTTACTGTATTTTAATCCATTACTTCATTCATTCAACAAGTTTCTTATTTTTAAGGCAGGTCATGTTTTCTTTTTCAGTTAAATAATATGTAATATGTAACATCCTTTAAATAGACATTTGGAGGATGCAGGTGGTCTGTGATCTTAATACTAGCATACAGGTAATGGATCCAAACAACTCAGTCCCACCTGCATGGCTACTTCCTGGCTGGTGCCCGGATGATCCAGAAAAACTTCCTGGCTGAATCAAGTTCTCCATGTCCCATAAAGTGGCGCTCGTCAGTAGACCTGAGTCAGACTTCAGCGAGTGTCCTTCGGGGATGCCACCCAGCTGGTACTGTTGAAAGGCATGATGGGATAGCTGGCTGTAGGTGGAGAGGTCGTGCTGGTTGTGGGCACCAGGTGAAAGAGTGAACAGTGCCTTGTCATGCGGAACTGCAAAGCCTGGAACCATGAGGAGAAAGCCACAAAGAGTGAGTATAACATGAAAACAAAGGGCAAGAGAAGACTATGCAAGCGAGTTGGGGTTGCACACACTTGAGATTAAGAAAGTTAAGTCTTTTAAGATTTAGAAATGAAATGCACACTCTCCCTTGCCCCTCACCCCTGGTCTGCTCATTCATCTGTTTGTAAAGCATGTCCAGCTCTGGGCGAACAGCGATCACAGACAGGGCCCTGGGCCGGGGGTCAGAAGTGACTTCATTACCCCAGGCATCAGGGCCAGAGGGGACAGAGAGGGAAGAGGAAACAGGCTCCCTCAAAAGGGCTGGAGGAGAATGACAGGAAGTGACAGGTACAGAACATGAAAAGTGGAGGAGGAAAACGAGAATCTGAGTTTTGGCTATTTTTCAACTCATAGCTATCTGTGAGTCCATTACCTCTGGAGGACTGACAGGTCAAAGCCACGGGGGCTGAGCAAAGCATGTTGGGACAGCTGCTGGAAGACTTGAGTAGGCCATGAGGAGGAGGAAAAGATGGACGGACTAGAAGGGGGGAATGGTAGATGAAAGGACAGAAAAAGCATTTTTACAGAAGGAGAGAAGTCTGAACTTCAACAATACCGTCTGGATCTGATCCGTGTCCTGGCTGCCTCAGTCGGTGCTCCTCATCGTACTCTCTGGCATCTAAATCAGAGCCCAGCTCCAAGTCTTCATTGGTACGGTACTCGTCAGACACCAAGGAGGTCCTGTCGGATTGGTCGGTTGTCTCAGAGAGGGCGTGGCAGCTGGACGGGGTCTCAGGGCGTTGCTGCAGTTTGGTGTGGAGCGACTCAATGATTTTATCTTTGTGCTGCAGCTCCTTACTCAACCTACGTATGCACAGAGAGAAAAGAAAGAACAATGTGATATGAATAGACATGAGACAAGTCCATAATAGGCTCATAAACATGCAACAAAAAGAGTGCAGAGCGTCAGTGATTAGTTGATTAATCAGAAAATTAAATAAAATACAATAAAGTGAATACTTTTTTGTATTATTAGTTATGGCCCTAAAAGAGGGGAAAGAAAACCCCATTTATTATTTATTTAATTTATGCAATTAATACTCTCTCTTTAACAACATCCTAAAATAACTAGTCTCTCTTGCTGAACCTCAACCCACGGAGAATAAACAAAAAGAGTCTCTGAGAGTGTTAATCGAAAGCATAGATTTCCATAGAGTATCCGGAAAAAAGACAATGACCTTAACACACCACAAGATGAGGCTGGTGAGCCTTGTCTGTTGAGGGTAAAGGTCCAGCAAAATTGTCAGACTCTTTGATACTATTTAATAATTTAGACATTTAAGATGACTCATTAAATAATATTAGATAGGAATAGTAATAGTAATTGAATAGTAATTCAAGCATATCCCAAAAAAACTGAAAATCACCGGGTAAGAATTATTCCAGCAGAAACAGTCCTCATTTCAGGGAACAACTGACTGAGCTCACACCCGTAAATGACACTGCGTCTTATCTCTGGCTGGTGGGACAACCGTAAATCCACTGTTCAACTAAAGCAACTTGACAGTGAACAATCCATGCTGCTACGTTCAAGGATTAAACCTTGAACCTGCAACCTGCTGTCTGGTCTCTGACACAAGGAGCCATGGCTCCACGTGGGCTGTCACATGACACTAACCATTAGGATAGAATAAGTGCTCTGTGAAGAGAGATGACTTTTTAATGCAAAGGTTGACATGTTAAGATTTATCTATTTCAATATTTGTATATTTGTTTGTTTGTCCACTGCTGTAAATACTGTATGAAATCATCTTGTGCATATACTGTCAAACATATTCTGAATATTACAAGTGTAGTCATATAGTACAGTAGTGTAATTTATCATGTTTAAGATTACAAACATCTGCTTGTCCTTCACATGTGGAGGTCTGCAACTAACCACAGGAACCAGTAGTATAATAGACAGCTAGCAATAACACGCCATGCAAACAGCTACACTAGAAATCTATATAAATCATCTACTGCAATTTTTTTTAGCCAGAAGCTACATGTAAGTATGCAGTAAAGTCAGTGTTAAATTTATCTCTACATATTTGCTGACTTTGCTGCCAATTCAAGTTGTTACACTAAATTTATTACTGATTTCCACATGTATATTGAGACATAAAGTTGTCTCACCGTAAAGCAAGCAACTCATGACCCATCTTGTCATCATGGCTCTCTGCACAGTCGCCTACAGAAACCAAAACAACGGCAAAGGACTATGTTTAGAAAAAAAGACAATTAAAACTGAACATGTGTGATGGAAGAAATAGAAAGAGGTGTCTTACGTCCACTGATCTTTGTGACCACTCTTTGTGCCAGGGCAGTGCTTTGTGCCAACTGTTCTCTAAAGCTCTGACCCATGTAGTAATCAATATCATTGGCTCGCAGCAGCTCCTCAAAGGCCTGAAAGTTGTTGACAAATTGAGCAGGTTTAACCACATAGTGCAACACTGGCTTTGTTCATATTCTTTCCACACTTTGCCTATGTCATGGGTGTCTCAGTGAGTAGTAACTGTGCAGCACCTTGGTGGTATCACCCAGGTGCTGGGTGAGGATATGGCAGACTCCTTGCCCCTCTCTCATCCTCTGCCTCAGGTGTGACAGCTCGCGAGCTTGTGCCTGAATCAGAGAGTTGTACTTCCTGTCAACAAAGGACACGAAAAACCAGGGGGAAACATGAAACCTCATTATTAATACCAATGTTTTCTGAGCACTAAAAGCTACGAGACATATGACTAACCAATGCGCAACACTTAACCAAACCTGGGTGAAATCAGAGGGCATTGCGACACAAACAGATTGTAGAGGCAGTACATGTACGCATATACCTTAGTGGGCCCACTTTCCCCATCTGTGTTTTACCACTCACCCAGGCCAGGTGGCACATTTCTCCTCTTCTGTTTGGCTTTTGCTCTCCACTCTAGAGCTCTTTAGTTGTGCCTCTAGGGATGCAACTCGTGCCATAAGTTCTTTCAGTTCCCTATTGGGTTTGGAGCCTGAGCGAATCCCTTGTGTGTCAGACATCCAGCCTTCGTCCTCCTCCGCACCACTGGGGGCAGGCGATCTCTCAAATGCCCAGTTTACCTAGAAGGTTTAAGTAAAACAGCAAAACACAAATGAATTATGAAACTAGAAGCATATAACAAAGTTAGTGAGTAACACACTGCTTAATGACAGAGTACCTTGCGAGGGGTACGTTCCAGACTGGAGGCGTAGTCGCTTGTGGCTGACAGGGAGCGGACACGAAGTTGCAGCCCTCGTATCACCTTGTGGCAGCGGGTCAGCTGCGAGCGGAGATCCTCGACCAGATGCTGCACAGACACCGACTCATCCTCTATTTCATAAACTCTGTCTCTGTCTCTGTCTCTGCTGCAGTTACCAGCGTACCAGCTGCTTCCCTCACCCTCATAGTGCGGTTGATGGGACAGTGACGTACACATCTCTAGGTCATCAAACTCTGAGAAGGGAAAAGTTGAGGAGAGATATCAGTGTGTGATTAATACCTGTGTTATACAGCAGAAAAACAATGTTGTTATCATGGTTTAAGAGAGATGTTTAACTCTGTTTGGTCACCTGGGCTGCTAGCATCTTCTCTCTCAGCTTCGTTTTCACTGCGGCCACAGGTCTCATATCCCAGATCCTGAAGATCCACCTGCACCTGTTTACTGGCCTGCTGGACTGATGTCTCTGCTGCAGAGCAAATTAAATCACACTATTAATACTGATTTATTAACTGCATATGAAGTCTCTAAGTATTTATCTGCCTTTATGATAGTGACTTATGATAGTGACTCACTGAGCAGATCTCTGTAGTCCTTCAGTTGTTCAGCCTGAGCCTGGACTGTGGCCTCAGACACCATCAGTCTCTCCTGGAGCTCCCTGTTTTCCTGATGGCTCAGAGCCAGGTCAGAGTGTAGACGGGCTGCCTGCTCTCGGAGAGATTCCTCTGTGTGATTCCAGAGAGCTCCCACTTTACTGCTGTCACCAGCAGGCTCCAACTCCTGCAAAGTATTAAGGCAAAACTGAGATATACATAATAATGTTACAACAAAGTGTCACAGTTATGACAACTGCATCATTCTACTTATGGAAGCGTGCGTTTTAATTGACATGCTTATCAGTACATATGAATTATATAAACAGCTGTACATAAAGGTTTTCTTAAATCTAATTTTTATTTTTTATTTTTCATTCACTTTTTTGCCAAAAGAAAAGTCTAAATGTCTATAATAGATTTGGAGCAGTTTAATAAAATACCTCTGATAGTTATTAGCTGCAGATTTAAATGAATAATGTGTTACCGTCTCAGTCTGGTGTGAGTGAGGACAGGATGTCAGCATGCCCAGGTCCAGGGAGCATGGTCGGATGCAGTGTCTCTTCCCTCGCTCCTCACTCTGACCAACATAAGGTGGACCTCGCTTTCCCATCGGCACTGGACACTTTTCCTCCACCTCATCTTCCTCCTCCTCCTCCTCCTCCTCCTCCTCCTCTTGCTCCTCTTCCTCAATATCCTCTTCCTCCTCTTCTTCTTCTTCCTCCTCCTCCTCCTCCTCCTCCTCTTCTACGTCTTCCTGGTTGAGGCTCCTGTGATTATTCTCTGACGTTGTCCGCAGTCCAACAACTCCTGTTTGTCCTTTCAGGCTTTCTCTCAGAACCTGGTTCTCCTGTTGCAGTTTCTGCAGTGCACTCCTAAGAGATAGGTCAGAGATGAAACCAAATATATTTACATTAACATTTAGTCATTTGGCAGATGTTTTTATCCAAAGCAACTTACAAGTGAGGTACAAGACAAGTAAAAATACATATGAGCACAATGTGGTTGTCAAATTTATATAATTTTAGGTATTCATAAGCCAGAGGCAAGGACAAAATACAGGAGAGAGACTGTGTTACAATTTTCGCTTAATGCACATTCTCTTAAACAATCAAAACGTAATGTTTCCTGAGGGTTTCTGAGACAAACACACACCTCATCTGAGCCAAAGAGGTGTATCCATCCCTGTGCAGTTGTAACTTGATTTCCTCCAGCTGGCCTTCAAGTGTCGTCTTTGCTTCCTCGAGCTCTTGTACATCAGCTCCCTGATACAGTAACCTTCTCACTAGTCCTCCAGTCACACTCTCGGGTTTATGAGTCCTCACAGAAGTCTAAAAAAAAGTCAGGGAAAAAAATGTTTTAATGTTGTTCTTAATCTTCAAGTCACGTGATACTGTAAAGTGTTATCTTCATGTTTATTCAGAAGTGCAGCCTTATCATGCAGCCACAAGATGCCAGAGTTTAAACAGATTTAAAACTGATAAAAAAAATAGAACTATATTACCTGAGGGGAGGCCAGATTTCTGGTCGTCACTTTATTGTCATCTTCCTCTATACTGTCTGTGAACTCGTCACTGCTGCCGTCCTCATTGTCTCCCTCATCCTGCTCCTCCTCTTCCTCTGTGTTGAGCTCTGGAAACACAGCAACCACATAAGAACAGTATCCACACAGGCTTTTTGCTGTTCTATAAATCTGAAACCTTTGTTTTTCTCCTTGTTCTTTATTTAAATGTCTCTCCCTCTGAAACGTCCAGTCTCTGCCCAATTCTTTCCACAACTGTGTCTGTACACTGGATCTCCGCTTTGGAAGTCATGGGACTAAAGGGAAATGTTATGTCATACATTGCCAGTCAGCCAAAAACACACTCACGGCAGTGCAACCCAAAGCCTGTACGTGTGTGTTTGTGTGAAAGAAACTTGAAAGTAGAGTCACTTACAGTCACAAACTTTAAAGATTAAGAGGTAATTATGTGGCAAAATTCATTATATAGGCAGCATATGCTTTTGTTCCATGTTATTAACGTATTGTATACATAAACTAGTGCAAACACCCGCTCACGCAAAGAGAGAGTGAGGATCCCATAAATAGATGGCTGTTTTCTGCCAGGAAGCACAGGCTCAGTGGAAAGTGAGGTAGGAATTTCAAAGGAAAACTCTTTTACGCAACAGGCTCTAATGACACACAGCCGAGCCATACATACTATAAGGGTGTGTCTCTGCTTAGTGTATTGTTTGGATATGTTTTTATTATATTCAGGAAGAGGTTAAAGTTACTTAGGAACTAAAAATGTGTCCACCCAATAACAAGGATGACAGGATTGAAAGTGTTGTTACACCTCTTTGTGCTGTTAGTGACGGAGCAGGAAATTCATGGAGCTGCTGTGTTATTATTGATTCAGCAATGTGCTCTGTGCTGTGACTGAATGTGGGGCCCTGTTTACACACTGTGGATACTGCCACAACTCTCACAGCATGGGAAGAAAATGGGACCCGAGTGTTGTTGGTTGTATCTGGGATTTAAAGTAACTGGGAGTTGTGTTTTTTTTTTAAATAAATGAAACATTGGAAATCAGCTTCTTTTATTGTTTCAATTTTGCATAGTGTTGCATTAGTACTGTGAATCTAACTGACTACAGCAGGAACAGCCATGCACACATGACAACCATGCCATAATCTCATGCATGAGGGAGCAAGGACATGAACACAAACACTGGTTTGGGTTGGAAATGTCACATTATAGTTTGATGTTAGGGATTAAACTGATTTATCTACAGAAATCAGCTAACACTTTCTGATATTTCTGACATTTAATGCCTGGCAATATCATATTGGGTTAAGCTGGAGAGGCTGAAAGGAACATGAAAATATAATTTCTACTCTTGAGGATGGGGCAGGTAATCAAAGATACATTACGGGTTGATCTCTGGAGTAGGAAGGAATATCAAGGAACAGTGGGGGATTTAAGGCTTGGGATATTATTAAAAGAAATTCCCAATTCAACACAATAAAGAGAAATACATAACAGAAGTGCTTTCGACAAAAAGCCAGCACATTTATTTTTGTTACATTTAAAATACAAAAAAAAAAGTTGACAAGGATTCCACCTATGAGGCTCGGTATGAGATGAGGGCATACATCTTAAGGAAAGGTCTTTTCCATTATATATATATATTTATGTTAAGATCAAGTATAATTTCTGGCATTCACATCTTGTGATTAATAGAGTACAGTACAAACTGTAAAATTACTGTATATTTTATTTTTCCTTCCATCTTCTTAAAAAACTGAACTGAAGTTCACCAAACAAACAAACTCACCAAGCAAACAAACTCACCAAGCAATACACATAATATTAACCATAATGTTACTTGAAACTAAGCAGCACCTTCAGTGCCTTCTATGTCTAATGTGGCTGATTCTATGTTTCATGCATATATGTCAGACTACAGTAAAGTCTAATCACAGCAGAGCAGGTTTACATGATAAAACTGAGGTTAAAGCAATCCAAGATTACGCTGGGGCTTGGAAAGCAACTTATTTTTTAACTTGGATCTCAGACCTTGTTCGGTGTGCTCATATTGTTCACAAACACATGAAATAAAACAAATGATGGATGGTGAGACGTTTCACTGTAAGGCATGAGCTTGATTTTCTTCACGACACGTAGGTTCACTGTGACAGTAAGGCTGGAGCAGTGACGTTGGTGAGAGACAGTACACAGAAATGGCAATACAGAACAATTGCACTGCAAAGCAATATGCAGGTAGTTCTCATAAATTATAAAAACATATTCACACCACACTCACAAAATATATTAATAAATAAGAGTGAGTTGCACGTTGCCACTTCATACCATTAAGGTTAATCGAAACAGGCTGCTGTTTTTGTGAGTAGTGCTTATGTAATATGACAAAGCTGCCTGCAGGCTAAGGATCAGATTTTGGTTTTATTCAAACTTAAAGGAGAGCACACCATCACATTCATTTTTTATCCTCACATGTTCTTTCATAAAACTGACCATTAGTGGCTACAGGCAGCTTCATCTCACATAAAGAGTGCCAGTGCCACTCAGTGATGTGCGGTCACACAGAGCATCATGGCGCATTGGTCACAGTGCCCTCTACAGCCCCGGAGGCTGAACTCTGCTCACCCCCACCTCCAAAGTCAGGCTGCCTTTTAGCTGCCCTTTCCAGCACCAGGGCCATGTTACGGGTCCTGGCCAGGACCTCTTCCAGCTGTCTGCGGAGTGCCTGAACTGTGTCCAGCTCAGTGTGAAGGGCCTGGATCTTCTCTGAGCTGCTGCAATGTGGAGAAAAAACAAATGTGTCCCAGGCAAATATTCCCTGCCAGTTACTGCATTAACAAAAAACTAAAATGTCACATGACTTGCAAGCAACTTCCTTACCTGTCACTTTTGGTGTGAATGTGTGTGAGACTTTGGTATAGTCTCTTCTCTGCCCTCAGGGCGTCATTCAGCTTGTTGTATTCTGACACGAGCTGCTCCAACACACACTAGCAGGTGGTTGAAGGAGATTTACATTGAATGAAAAATTAAGCAGTATAAACCCTTAAATACTGTTGAATCAACTGTAAATTAAACAAACTCATACGTGGTGATCAGTGCTGTCTTTTGTAGAAACTCTTTCAATCTGTTGGTGAGCCAAAGATAACTGCAGAGCAGAGAGCTCCTTCTACAGGAAGAGGACAAAAAGATGACTTGTGATCCTCAAAAAAAGGTTTGATTTGGTTTCATGCATCATCTCACATTCCACAAATACCTGAGCTTCCATCTCCTTCTTCAGTGCCAGCTGCAGCTCCTCCTTAAGAACCTTCATCTCTGCCTCATTTTCTGAGAAGGATGGCTGATTTGCCTCTTCCTGACCCTGCTTCAACTCCTGACGAATAAGACAGACTGTAAGGATCAGGTGTACACAAGACAGAACAAGGAGGAAAGCCTGACGCATGACCAGGTACCTCGATAAAGGCCTCCTTCTCTTTAAGCACACTCCGCAGGTGCTCCGTCTCTCCTCCCAACTCCCTCTCCTTGTCCCACTTCAGTTCACGCAGCTCCTGTTCTCTCAATGACAGCTGTCTGCGTAGCTCCTGCAGCTGGCCGGTCCGCTCGCTAATCACCAAGGATAGCCTGTAGGAGTAGTCCTGAGAGAGAAAGAGTGAAGCACGGAGGTTTAAGTTTCAAGTCTTTTGCTGTGCACAACCTCTCAGGTACAGCGACATGGTCTACCTGCAGATACTGGTCTTTGGAGCTGAGTGTATTGAGCAGATCGTGGACCTGTGCCTGGTGTTCGTTAGACTGGCGGCTGCGGTCAGACAACAGCTCCTGGAAGAGTTTTTCTTTCAGTGCCAGACGAGCCTTCAGCTCCTCCACAATCTCAGTGGGACCAGCCTGGACTCTAGCAACCAGGGCAGCTGTAAGTTCCTGCACAAACGTGACACACAACAACAACACAAAAAAATACACCCAAAAAGGGTTATGTCAGCACACCTGTTTTAAACATCAAAGTGAATACTAGTAACACAGGTTTGTCTACCTGGGCTGGTTTTCCAAAGCTTTCAAATTTACACTGCAAACAATTAGAGGCCAAAATAATAGAGGCATAAATATATGGGTGTCACCTGTGCCTCCTGGCTGTGGCTCTGCAGAGCTGCCTGAAGCTGGTTGATGATTGTGTTTTTCTCTCTCAGAGTGTTCCTCTCCTTTTCCTCACTCTGCTGCTTCAGCCACTGGAGGTTCCTATAAGCCTCTGCTGCCTGTTCCAGCTCCAGCTCTTTGCCACGCACCAAGGCATCGAGACTCTGATGGCCAAAAAAACAGATGTAGAATTAAAACAAAATTGATAATGCCATATGTCTAGAGTGCAAATAAGAATTCAGCGTTGCTGAGGGTTGTTTGATCAGGTAAAAGGACGCTCAACCTGTCTTTCCATCAAAGCAAAATTAACTGTATGAGGCCTATTCAAGGGTATAAACTGGCAGGTTTAATAAATTTGTATTCTATGTAATTAGCATACGGTAATGGTCTCTTCGTTGTTTGACAGGATGCAGCGGAGTCTCTCCAGGTCTCGTTCTTTCTCCCTGAGGGCCAGCTGCAGCCTCCTCACTTGGGCTTCACGCTCCTCCAGACAGTGGAACTTGTCATCAATTGAGCGCTGGAGACAGAAGAGGAGAAAAATTACAGCGCTACTATTCTAGTCACTATGGACTGTCATGTTCGTCATGTTCCTTACAGGTGTGCTTAACAGCTATAACGAGTCCATGTGAAGTTTTCAAAGTGCTTTTGCTTTAAAAAACTACTAAATCAAATGCTTCATGAAATAAAAATAATAATTTCGTCAGTGAGCATCACCATCTCATTGACTCTTTACATGGTAAAGGTTACTGCAAAATATCACACTGCACTACATACTAAGTTCTTCTTTCCCACTGCTCACTAATAGTAAGACAGTAGTGACGTTCCCCCTCCTGCTGCTAACAATTCCTCATGAGATTTTTTATTACAGCGGTGGTAAATCTGTGTGCTGACATGCAGTTTAATGAGGGATTTTGCATTGCAGTCTATCACTGACTGCTGCAGGATGCCTACTTAGCTCTTTTGGGATGAAAAGCTTCTCCCTTTTCCCAAGAACTCTGTCCCATGAACCCCACAGTATGTGGCACAGTGAAACACAACAGTAGTAGAGACAGGATGGATGGATGGATTTTAGCACCAAGTACATTTCTGCATTCACTCATTACATCCATCAAGCTGCCATAAATGTCTGTCCTTTGGAGTGAATATAGAAATCACTGTGTTTTAGTGTGCTTAAATTTTACCTCCAGAGCTCTGTCTCTTTCTTTAATCCGCTCCCTTAATTTCTCCAACAGCGTATCTCTTGGTTTGGAGCTTCCTGCTGATTCCAACATGTCTGAGTACTCCTACAGATGTTAAAATATTCACAATGAGAAATCTTTTCTTATGTGCTTATCTGTGTATTTACATACTGTGTGGGGGACAGTGAGTGTTACCTGTAACTGTTGCTCCTTGTCTTGCAAGGAGAGCTTGAGCTGTGAGATGCTTTGGTCTTTTTGCTGCACAAGACTGTGTTTCTCAGCCTCGCACTCTTTTAGAGCTGCTTCTTTAGCCTGAAGCTCAGAGCGTGTTTTTTGAAGGGCGCAGCGCAGGTCCTGCAGCAGAGAGACAAGAGGTTCAACTTGCTGCATTATTAATAGTGCTAAACGTTTGGTTTACTCAGTCTTTACACATTTACAAACACACAAACCTGGTTGTGTTTTTCAGTGACCTCCCTGTGCTGCAGTGCCTCCTGTAAATCACAGTTGAGTCGATCCTTAAATCTCATGAGATCGTCACCTTGCCTCTGGCTCTGTCTAAGACTGCGCTGGCTGGCCTCTAGCTCAAGACCAAGAGAGAACAGAGAGCTCTGCACTCCTACCAGCTCACCCTGCAACTGGGCAAGTGTCAAGGTCTCGCTAAACTCCTCTGAAGCCTGGAAAGGGAATCACCACACACAGAGGTGAGACAGATAATGTGTCATCAGTCATGATACGGGATCGCTATCGATAAGGAAACACTTGTTTGTACCATATTACGTGCTCCAGGTCTCACCTTGCATTGAGTGAGCTGGTTGCGATGAGCCATTTCTCGCAGCTTACACAGAGTGGCGTTTTGCCCTTCGATCAGCTGGTACAGCTCCTGGGCCTTTAAGAAGAACGAACCATAGGCATGGGCACATTCATGAATACAGTTATAATCTCATATTGGCTGACCTTTGTTGATCTACTACTATGGCACACACCTCGCTGTCTTTGGTGCTGATGGATTCAGTCAGACCCTGAATGGTTCTTTCCTGGCTTTGAGTAGCTTGGCGGAGTGAACGCAGCTCACACTCCATTTCATTCAGTTTCTCCTGCAGCTTCTGTGGACAGAAAGAAATTTTCGTTAGACTTCCCTCTGCTCACAGGCGTGTTACAATAAAACATAAGCAGCAGTAATGGGGCATTTTTATGTGGCATACCATATTGTTGGCCTCGCTCTCGTGGATCTTGGCTTGAAGGGACTGGACCTGGAGCTGGGCCTTCTGCAGCTCGCTGACACACTGACCAGCTGCACACTCGTACTGGTTAAGTTGACTCTGTTGCTCTTCAACAAGACTCTGTAATAAAGAAAACAGCACACATAGTCATTGTTAAAAGTTAAAAAAATATATGGCCACTGGCTTAGCCTTCTGGCCAAGTCCAGCAGATGTAAGAAAGATGTTGTTGTCTGAACATTCATAAAAGATACAGAGGCTGCTACAGCAGTGGACTGTATAAACCTACATGTGCACATTTAGAGAATTTGCTCATTCATGTGTGCCCAAAGATAAAATATTATGACAAGAACAGAGCCTCTGGCATGGTGTGTGAGTATCTGTATGCATGAGTTAGCATGAGCGAGTGTGCCCAGTCTTCTGTGCTACTACTTTTACATAACCACTGAACAAACGCTTCAGATGTTCACAATCTAATGTGTAGATGCACCGACTTACATATTATTTCACCAATGTAAATATGTGGTTTAACGTAGTACAGCTTATTCAAATACAAGATTTTAACAGAATTTTACATCATTTTTAAATTACAATACAAGTTAAATTGTGTTATAGTAATAGCCAACCAGTTTTGAGATGAGAAGGTGGCATGACATTGTATGAATCACTTTGCCTCAAGGGCTCTGAATGAAAATAGGCCAGTAGTGGGGCCACTCTGACTTAATGTCTCCCCACATAACCTACTTCAGTCAGCAACCCCCTGCTCAAAGATCACAAACTCTTAATGTAGAAGAAAATCTCATTCTGACACATGTACAACTTCAAAAACCATAAGTCATTAAGCATTATTAAACTAATATTGCTTTTCATACTGCACACACAAACACTGATGTGCACTTGTCTTTATGTGCTGGACCAGAAAATCCTGCTGGGCAATCTAGTCAACCAGACAAACTGGGAGACTCAACTGCCTGCAGGCTGAGTTCTCTCTTTAGTGGTCACTGTGAATCCTCAGCTACCTCAAATCTTTTCTCAAACAAGGATTATATATTAAAGTTTTGTTTTTAAACTTAAAGATGTTTTAAACTTATGAGATTGTGTGCATTTAGTCTGTGCCCGCTGCTTATTTGACATGACTAACGACCTCTGTAAGTACGCAAACATTAGCTAACTAGGCCACGTCGTGTCTCAGTGCTAACCCACACCTGACAATTTAAGTGACTTTTTTCGCCACACATAACCAGGTTGATAAGACACACACACACACACACAACATACAACACACCACTGCAGCTCACTACTCTTGGGTGAAATTCTGCAGGAGAGGTTGTGGGCAGGATTTATGTGACTGACAGCTGGATTATGGGGCTAACTGAGCAACTAAAAAGTGGTGAGAATATTATTTTGTGGGAAGTCTGCAGAATTTGTATGTCAAACATCAAAGCATGTTGGGTTGCTTCTCGCAGTGCTGCAAACGCATTTGGATTATACTAGCAAAATTCACTATTGCACAGTGTCCCCATTCTGCAGTAGCATCACATCATCACCCTCTACATCAAGGTCTAATACCTGATGGGGAGGCGGTCGAGGATACTCTTTGTACAAATCTTCCAATAAATCGGCCATGTCAGCCAAGTTTAGATCCTGATCCACTTCGACATTTAGCCTGATCAGAGGGGTCTCCAGGTCAGGTGCTGGCATGTGGTTGTTTTCTCTGTCTGGAGTCCCATAAGACATTCCTAAAACAGGATCAGGGAAGCTCAGTCTTGTGCTTCCATTACTTGAACACGGTCTGTGCAGAACTGGCAGTTTGCTCCCCTTGGTGTTTTGAACTGGTCGGTAGGCAGAACAGCTATGCAGCAAACAGAGGGCTAGGGACAAGTTGGACCCAGGTGAGGACAGCTCATGTGGGCCTCCCATGTGCTCCTCAGAGAGGGAGTCAGATATTCGGTCATCTATTGGGTCCCTGGGGGAACCCGGCGGGCCATCTGTTGTGGCTCCAGTCTGAATATATCCTTCAGCTGCCTCCAGGGACGCTAGAGAGGGGCTTGAGCTGGCTCGTCCCGCCAGAGTGCGATCACTGTCTGACGTTCCTCGACAGGTCCTGAGAAGCAGGGACCAGAGTTAGAGAGGAAGGGGGTTCTTCTGAATCTTCCACGTGTTTTCTGTCTCCTTCTCCACCACCGCCTACTCCTCCAATCATACTACCTCCAATAACACTGGCTGAATATCTGGTTGATGGCCCACAGGAAATACTTCGTGCCAACTTTCTGGGCACCTTACAAACAGCTTCATAGTCAGAGTCCGCCACCCGCCAGTATGAACACCCTCGACACCTTCTGGGAGTGCTGTGCACACAGCGCTGAGAGCCTGCCACTGTAACCTCTGACCCTGGGCCTGCAGGACATTGAGAGTGGTGGTGATGGTGGCAGTCCAGGCTGTCATCTGCCCAGGACTCATATAAAGAGTAGACCAGGTCATCCTGGAGCAGGGCACAGTACTTTGCATGAGTGAGACCCGAGATGTCCACCATGCCATCTCCCGATGCTTCATTAACTTCACTGATTGTTACTGTTCCCTCCTCGGAATTTGTTTTCCGATAGAGCCCACTGATGCACTGCCTCAGCCGGTGTTTCTCCTGCAGGAGCCGCTGCAACCTTTCAATGGAGAGGGCCTCCACGCGAGCGATGACCGTGTCAAAGCGGTACATGCGATCCAGCATGAATGTGCACTTGGAGCAAGCAAACTCTCCTCTTCCGTCCCGCGTCAGCTCTCGGCCTAAAGCATGAGAAAGCAGCACCTGCAGGTTGAGTTTGGCAGTGGGGTGGAAAATCCATCGCCTTTGGTTACCGCAGAGCTCCCGTCCACAGATACGACACGTCTCCTTCATCTTGAGATCAAGCATACCACAGACTTAATTATCTGAGAGTGCAGGAATATTGTAGTTACTCTAACAGGAGGACACCTGCATACTTATGATGGATCGGATCCCATGTATGTTGCATCAGAAAACACGTTCACAGGCGTCCGATGACAAATAAATCCTTTTTCATTTAAAATGGTGTAAAGCTTCTGATGATAGCAGTCCATACAGTGGCAATAAATCCAGTGGCTTAAAGATAAATGAGGTAGACAAGAAGTAGTAATTATTAGAAATGCTGCTTGAAGGGCCAGTGAAGTAAAAGCGGATAAATATATAACTTGTCATTTAAAAAAAAAAAAATCCCTCAGTCCAGGAGCACCGTTCATTAGCTGAAGGTGCAGGTGCACTGGGAATGTGGTGCAATCTGCCCCAAAAACACACACTGAGATATATTAATGTCCCATCACGGAGATGCTGTATTTATGCGTATGATGTCGTGGCGACGTCACCAAACCGCCGTTTGACATTTTCCAACTCCATCACCGGGATGTCACCGACACACGAGCCGCACCGCACGCGGACAGCTTCATCATGTCCGGGGATGAGAGCGAATAATCCGCCGCCCTCCACACGGACACGGTGCTGTAACACACGTCCTGGGACGCTCCTCTGAATCGCCGGAGTCTTTCACCGGTTTCCGTGTCCGAAGGAAACCGGCGCACATTCATTTGAGAGCCGTTCCCGGCAGCAGGACAGGACAGACAGGCAGACACGCACTCAGGAAGCAGCGCTCCGTACGCTCGGAGATCCTCCAGGAAGATAACGACGTGTCTGCCTGTGCCAGACCTGCAGCGGCGGAGCGCACCATTCGGGGAAAGGGGGGCAGAGAAGTCGGCGCAATCAAAAAGGGACGTTCGCTGTTTGATATTTACAACCATTCCGATTAAAAACGAACACGTTGTGTTTTTAAACCCAGGATTGAATAGCAAATTAATAGGTATCGGAATTTTTTTTCTAAAAATGTTGAAATAGACAGAGTGTGCTTCCCTCGGGAGTCTGTGACTTCCTCCTGTCCGCTTTACTAAGCTGTGTTCGCCTGACTGAACAGGTGAAATGCTCAGTAGCGTGGTAACGTTAGTGACGCTCTGTGCAATGAAATGGAGATAAGACAGAATAGATTGTATTCTTCTATTTGCATCGTCATGCAGTGTTATTACAGTATATTGTACACGGCTCAAAATCTATGTGTAACCATATATAGCATATACACATTACTGCAATACACTCACTGGCCACTTTCTTAGGTGCACCTGTACATTCTCATACAATCCAATACAGCAGCTCTGCCGTGAATTCAGATTTTACAAGGTTCTAATTTGTCAGTTTTTAAGTTGGAACTCTCACAAAGGTGATAATTCTAATATGTGTTTAGGACTGAGGTCAAAGTGGTTAGTGGAGTTGTACTGGAGGGCATTATAAGATTCCAATTTTTGGGCCAGCAAGTTTAAAATTAATGGTGTGGCCAAAAAATTAGAACCATCTGTTCTGTATGTGTAGTGTACAAAACAAGTGAACACAGTTATTTCTAGTGTTCTTTTCAATTTTATGTTAAATTTCACAAACATATTTACTAAATACACACATACACATGTGCTGAATACAAATTGCCTATAACTATCCTTAAAAAATGTGTAAAGGTCATTTATGACCTTGACATTTTGTACCTTGCCCTGATTCAAAAACTAAATATCATTGTGACATAATATACAAATTTTATAAGCCACTTGCAGTCTAATGCAAAGCACAACTAGGATACTGAGAATTCATTAGACCACTACTTTCTGAGCTGTAGAAAAGTCCAATAAGACAAGGAACTTCTATTTCATATTCTGATCTAATCATTTATATAAGTTCATCTGATCTTACATCAGGTTCTGCAGAACAAAGACATAGGCATATTTTCTGTCCTACACACATGATGATCAGTGGCAACACCTACTGTAGTTAATGTTGGCTGCTGTGCAGTGATGTCAGAATGCCTAAGACTATACTTAAGAGAGATGAAGTTATGGTTTTGACATTTTAACTAATGTGTCAGTTTTGGTTTTAGCTACATAATTACTGCTACACATACAATTTGACCTCTTAATAGAAGTATAATTAGATAATTCATGTGATACATGTATACATAATAATTTAATTAAATAAAGAGGGGGTTTGGAGCTTTTATTTAAGCTCTTGTTAAATCAGTGAATTTCTCTAAAGAGCTTTAGTGTGTGTAAACATGCTATTGCCCCAAGATTATTATTATTATTGTTTCCTGTTGCTGTGGCACTGAGCTATGAACAATGATTTGATTGTGGTGGCCAAACAGCTATCCTTTGTCATGCCTGCAAGTTTGTCTCTGCAGTGACACCACTTTTGTTTTCCTGAGGATGCACAAGCAGATGGCCATGTCATTATGCTGTGACTTTCTGATACACATATCGGTATACATATGCATACTCATTCTTTCCAATCAACATTTGTTTCTCCAACTTCCTTTGCACTTAAAAAGAAATAAAATGAAATTCTGCTCTTTCTTGTACTTACATCTTATGAAACGATAACACTTAGTAAGATATTTTTGCTTGCCTTGTACCTAACTTGTAAGTCTCTTTGGATAAAAGTGTTTCCCAAATGATTAAATGTAAATGTATGCATATGTTATGTGTGAATTATGTATTATAGTTGTTTTCTTTAAACTAGATCCTAGTTAGAATCTGACTTAAAGAGACACATGGAGTCAACAACATATGAGAAAGGGTTAAATTGAATAATAATTATGGTCAAGGGATATTTTAACACTACTTTTTTTGTGTATATATTAAGATTACTGTAACATATAAATTGCCACAATGCTATAATGTTGCAATTGCTACAAATTAATTCTCATAAGGAAGCCTTGGAAATAATTATGTAATCAGATGATATTTCTTTCCCACCTCCTCTCTCTCCAGACACTGATTGATCTTAATGGCTGAGATGTCTGGGGGACCAATTAAGAGCTCTTATGGTGGGCGTCTGTCTGAAACAACACAACTTGATATCAGTGCTGTGGTGGCTGAACACTCAAAGGTCAACATGACCTATCGACAACCTGGCTGAAACTAGACCTGCTAATCTGCTAACCAGCAAGATGCCTGCATGCACACACGCACAAATGAAAGACAGCACCTCTTGGGAATTTTTAAACACACACACACACACACACACACACACACATGTTTGTACAGCATTACTTGTGAGGACACTCATTGACATAATGCAATCCCTAACCCTTACCCTAACCCTAACCATCACAACTGAATACCTAACCCTAACCCTAACCAAAACCTAATGCTAACCCGGACATTAAAACCCAATCTTGACCCTTAAAAATCCCTTTTTTAGGCTCAGAAATCATGAGGACTGGCAAAATGTCCTCACTTTACAAAAATGTCCTCACTTTATTGGTTAAAATGATTCTTTGGTCCTCACTGAGAATGCAGTACAGTCACACACACACAAGACACACATTGATCCTCACATGATCTCTATTGCTCCAATAGCACTGTGCAGAGTTTATCTAATCAGAATCTTTCACTGCTGTTAAATGATGCTGTAGCCATAATTATTTTCCAGCAATTATGTTCCCTTATTTTAGTTCTGCAGTGGCTCAAAAAACATTCATGCACTGACTATTTGCTCAACAAAATCTGTCATTACCCTCTAATTTTGCAAAATCACATATCCTCTACACTTGTTAATGTTAATGCTGTATGTTTATGCAGTATGTTTTCTTATAAATTCCATAAATACACACACAATTATGCCTTTATGTAAATTGCACATGCCTCAGTCTAAACACTTTGTACAGCCTGGTTGTCCATCACTAAAAGGTCGTCTTCAGCTTTAATTTTTCAGAACACCCTGACAGGGGCATACTGTCACAAAAGCACACCTCTACACATACACATATCCGGAGTGAAATCAGAGTACAGAACCTGCCTGGCACATACATTTGCATCAATCGTTGACAACTGATTTACAAGTTAAAACACCTGCAAAGGCCACCAGAAGACAAACAATGCTTGAGCAAGAATCTCCAAGCAACAAATATGTTTGCAAAAACACTGTGACACAGTCACATGTGGACAAAAAACAAGAACCTGCACAGCCCAAAAGAGTAAATATGGCTGAGGAGACATTGTGGTTATGGTTACAAACAATGCAGAGCTGACAAATGGAAAGGACTGGTTCAGGGTGGAGTGAGCAGCTATCAAGGTAATGGTCCCTCTCTATTTGTAGTTTAATTGTGTTTCAGAGGAGAAATGTGTCCCTGTGGACGTCAGTACAGCTACAGCGTGTAAATGTAATGAGATTCTGGCACTTTATGTGATGAGATAAACCTGCTAAAGGATGGACTGGACTCTACACTGCATGTAATGCTCTATCCATTGAAGGTTTCAAATACACATATTTCTTTTTCCATCATAGCTTTAGATGTGTGTATTATTTTGTTAAACTATTCTGTGCCATTTGCCAGTCGGACTGGAAATAGCCACTGAACCACAATGAGTCACGAAACATCCAGGGTTGATTGCACAAAGATTCAGTTCACCACAGGATGTTTCACTTGATGTTTACTTTCAGTATTTTTGCCATGTCACTATCAACAGTCAATTCTTTCAGCTCATGTATGGTACAATAGTGTATCTGTTATTGTATTACACAGAGAAATCTTTTGTTATACTACGGTTTGCTTTTTAAAATTACTACTTGCTTTTTCATATGGGCAACTGTGACAAATTATAATTGCAGCTTTTTTAAATACAAGAAACCTTTGTTTTATTTCACTATACACGATAATAAGGAGGCCACATTTTGATATTTCCCTGTCTATTTTTGTTTTACTACACATGCGGTCTATAAAACAACAAACTATTTACCAAAATATTTAAATATGTCTTTTTTTAGCTACCGCCATTAGCTCTTATTTAAAAATGCTATTTGTCACTTCTCCATAAGGAGGCAGAGTCTGTTTAGCTGTGGACCACAACAATGACAAATGTGCTGCTGTTCTGACACTTAGTGGAGGACCCCATTATCACACATGAAGGGTAAAAAATAAAACTTAATCAAAACCAATCCACCTTAATCAACAATCCTCCTACCTGCATCTCCTGTTCGATGCGCAGCCTCTCTCGACCGAGTTCTTCCTGATAGTACTGTATAACACAGAAGACATGCTTACAATTAAAAAACATATAGGGAAGAAGAAAATGCATACAGAAAAATGAAAGGTCACAGATTACTCAGTAAGTCAACAACTAAAAGCATTTGCACTTGTGCACATCAGTATGTGTTCTTATTTAGGTAGTAGTTTGTGTGCAAACAGCTCTTGTGAGCCACATAAATAGCTGGTAATAAGAATGAGGAATGTCCATATGGCACGTCAAGACCATCTTTCTAGTACAGAGGTCTGAGCAGTGGAGACATGGTGGTCCTGAAGAATGTAACACGAGAAGGATAATGTAAATTATAAATTTTGACTACACGCATCAGTGATGGATAGTTCTAAAAAGAAGGATTGTCACTGAAAGCAGAAATAAGTTTTATTTGTACCTCAACATCTTTATCTTTCTGGAGCAGAGATGAAGATAGCTCCTTAACTTGTCCCTCCAGCTCTCCCACCCTGAGTGTGAGGGTTGTCTTGTCTCTGCTCAGCTCTGTGACGAGGGCCTCCTTGGAGCGAAGCTCTTTAGTAAGGTCCTCTATTAATCTGAACACAGACAGAGGCGTAGTCAGTGCCACCCATTACAGATGGATTTTGTTTTTTAATGTGGATTAAGGGATGGCTGAGGAGATGATTTATGCACCTGTCTTTGCTGGTGTTGGATGGGGACAGGATGTTGGGAGGTCTTTCATCCTCTGTTATGTCCTCCATGGGGGTGTCTAAGGAGAGGAGAGAGGCACGGGAGTGTGATCCAGCCAGAGAGGCCATCCGCTCAGCCTCACTGCGTGCTAGCTGGGCCTCCTGCAACACACACAGAGCAAAACTTTTATCATTTGTGCGTATGGTGCATGTGTGTGTCTGTTAAAAAACTGAAAGTGTAACCAGACAGACCTCCTGCAGGAGCTGAATCTTGGTCTCAAGCACTTGCTGCATTTGGTCAATTTCCTGCTGTCTCTCCTGACACCGTCTTTGCAGTTCTGCCTCATTGTTGTTGGTCAAGCTCTCTGCTGTTGTGCTGTCAAAGGGGAGAATCAGGCTTGATCACCACATTAATCAGGTCTCACACTGAATATAGTCCACACCAACTCTGTTTGTATGTGCAGTCAGAGAGGTCAGCAGTGGGACATGATGGAGAAAGTAGCAAGAGCCAAGACATAATATGTCAGCACGTTGCTGTTTGCTACAGTACTCGTGAGATACCAAATACCCATCCACTTATAGCAGAGATTGAGTAATCCCCACCCCCCATGTTATGGGAATTTCTTGCCATGGTTAATACCGATATGTATGTGACTGTCTACACGATGATCTCTGAAGTGCTGCATGACCTAACATATGCACAATAGTAGATCAGTTTTCCTACTGCAATCTTGAGTTGCACCAGAGGTGTTCAAGATCGAAGAGGATTACTGGTGGTAACAATGAATTCACACATGAAGTGAAAGCTATATTCTCGGAAAAGTAAAAATTTCTTTGTATTCTTCTTTGTATTCTACTGCCGCATTAAATGGCTCGTGACACAAGTGCTTTCTTCACTCCTGATGACTCCCAACTGTGCAAGCATCTGTCTATATCACTTAGTGAGTCAACGACCCTAGCCCAAAATTCCTGCTCCAAGAATGGCACACGCCGCTCTGTCGCCATGAGTCCTGTTCTGGACCTTCTCTACATACGTTTTTAACTCTGTCCACCACATGCAACAGCTCAAATAACTAGGATATTTTGATTCAGTCTGAGTAATGCAAATGTCTGTTTATGTGGACAGCTTAAATGCCATCCTCTCTTCAAGAAGTCAGAAGAAAAATGAGTACACAGTACTTCTGGTAAATGATTTTTACGATTTGTCTTTTCTATTGTCTGTCAGCTTCTGTGACTGGATTAGCCAGTGATACACAAAACAAGAATAGCAAAAGGTCTAACAATGTTGTGGTGACAGTCAGACCTATTCTGCTGTAATGACAAATGACACAATATGTCAAATAAAAGTTTCTTAATCCATGTAGAGTGTAAATTTAAAATGCTAGCATATGCAGTCCATCAAACATCCACCTGTTAAAACATACAGTTTAGAGTTTGAACTGTCAAACTTCAACTTGCTTCAACACTAATTTATAACAAGCACATTTACAAAGGGAGCATCGTAGCTGTGTTTTTCAACATCAGTATAATATTTAAGATCTAGAAGCATTTTTGCAATATTCTGATAACTTTGTGTAATTTGATCTCCACAGAGATTTGAAATGTGTCATGTTAGTCTACAGACATTTCATCAGGGTGACACTTGTCAAATAGATTTTGTGGTTGATGAATTTTTCCTTGCAACTTGGGCATGTACAAGTATGTAAAGTCAACGGTGTGTGACCAACGAAAAAATCTAATTAGTGGATGTCATTTGATCACACTTGGTATTTCACTAATATAGATAATCAACCCGTCTATGTAAGTTGTGATTAGACAGTAGGAGCTATATGAATAATTAATGACGAAGTTCACATACCTTAAATTATTTAGAGAACGTTTCAGAATTTGGAACACATATTTTAAAGATTAGTTTTAAACTTACAGGGCTTTGTCCAGAAGCTTCTGTTTTTCCTGGAGCTCCTGCTTCAAGCTCTCTACTTCCACTTTCAGCTCGATGTTCTGAAACAGATGTAAGTAAACGGTCAATTTACTTTTTTAAACATCAGCACATCACATAACTCTTTCTCGTTCAGGAAAATTGATGATTGCAGGAAAATGAATGATGTTCTGCAAGTGAACAATGATTTTCCCAATAAAACCAATTGCTTAAATTGTCTTTGTCTTTGTGTTTCATGTTGTCAACATAACAGAAAAGTGGAGAGAGAAAAGAACAGAGCAACAAAAGCAACAACAAAACAAATTAATAGGATTGTCCACATGTTCTGCAAAGAAGACACAGAGTTAATGTCATACAACAATATTTGAGCAGAATTGCAGAGTCCCCAATAAAACCAATTGCTTAAAAAGGAAGGTTTTGTCTTTGTCTTTGTGTTTCATAAGGTATTCATTCTATTTTTGTAACCACATTTACTATAAAATACTAATCTTTTAAATATGATGGGGCTTGGCGTTTAAAGCTTTATAGGTAAGAAGAAGGGTTTTAAATTCTATTCTGCATTTAATTGGAAGCCAATGGAGAGAAGCAATAAGGTGAAATATGATCTCTCTTAAATCCCAAATCTTGCTGCATTTTGGATTAATTGAGGCTTTTAGAGAGTTACTGAGCCTTTATAGTCCAATCTAAAGTAACAAATGCATGAACCAATTTTTCAGCATCGCTTTGGGACAGGATGCTCCTAAAGGTATTCAAGTAAACATTTACTATAAAATACTAATTACGACAAAACAATAACTAGTAATTATTTATGAGGCTGTGATTTATAGTATTAATCATGTGATCATATGTTGAAATAAAGCTCTTGCCGACCTTTGATTCAGCCACACAGTGTTTATAATTTAACTCTGCATTTAGACCTTTTTTACACTTTAATTTTCAGTTGGTTATGCAGTAATCCATGTACCACAGGGTCAGTAGTTTGAATCCCTGTGCACCTGACTACATGTCAAAGCGTCCTCGGGCAAGATACTGAACTCCAAGTTACTCGTGGTGGGTCAGGTGATAACCTTGTTTGGCAGCTGCCATCACCATTGCAGACCATTTACCATTTAAGAATATTGTTCAAAGATGGAATTGGGCATTATGTAAGAAAATGTACAAAGTTTGCTATTGTGACTGAATAGTTAAACACACACATTGCATTTAGAGAGAGCTTTCATGTGTTTTGCAATGAAGAAAGGGTCTGCCACTCGGTGGAGGGCTGCAGTGACATTGTCCTTCTGGAACTTTGTCCCATCTCTGCACAGGATCTCTGGAGCTCAGGCAGAGTGACCAGCAGGTTCTTGTTCTCCTCTCTTACTAAGTCCTCTGTTACTATAAGATTTAAACAGTATGAATGTGAAGGCCATTGTTTCCATTCTGACCTCAGATCTGTTCCTTGCAATAATCCTGTCTCTGCAGGCCGTTCCTTGGACCTTGTGGCTTTTGCTTTCAAAGAAATGCAAGTCATCATAGTAAAAGTCAGTGATGTTCTCATGGAGACGAGCATCTTGTCCCCACAAGGAAATATATGTCTCCACAAGTGAGTGTGTGGTTAGATCGGAGTTGCTATAACGTGAATAATACCTGATCTCTGAGTCTCTGCTGGCGGGTGTTTTGTATCATCAGTACAGAACATCTGACTGTGCTGTCATGGCTGCTATATTAAGAGCTGGAGAATTCAGTGCAGCTCAGATACTCACCCGCGGGGCCAAAGGCTAAACTCCACAGTTTGTTTACCTGCAGGGCTCCACAGAGGACATTTGAGGAACCAATCAGTGTCCTTACATTGAGCTAGGGGACAGAGGATTCAAACTGTGTGAATGTGAAGCCCATTCTTTCCATTCTGACCTCAGAGACAGTTTATCTGTCTGTCTACTGGACTCCGATCACATAACTGCTCTCTTTATCGCTTTTATCACATCTTGGCTTGCAGTCTGTCCACTTTCTCTTGTTCATTATCTAATTTTAGCTGCGTCTCTGTCCGTTTCACTTTGTCTCTTCTTTCCCCCTTTTTTCCTTATCGTTTTTCTCAGTTTTGTAGATGTTTTAGTTTGTCCTGTCCAGGTCTTCTGACATCCCCTGTTTAACAACCTTTACATTTGCCAATAACACTCACAGAGAGCTTTCTTAATTTAAGATATTAAAAACTTTGTAATACTTGTGTAGACCTCCATTAGAACCAAAGTAAGTACCTATGGTAGTAGCATCTTATACAGGAGTCCACCTCCAACTAAAAGTTTTGCAATATACTGTATATAAGCACACATGTTTTTTATATAATAAAGGAATAAAATATTATATAATGTAAGAAGGAAATCTTCATGTGTGCGTGCCAATAACTTGGTTTCCAGAAGAGATACATTTTCCCATCTTGATCCCCATCCCCAGTTCTATATATAGACCCCCATCACAGTGCACCTGCTATTGGTCTGCTGGTCCTCAGCAACAGATACACTAATAACCAGGCAGCGTGAGACAAAGATGACAACTCTATCTAAGGACTATCAAACATACAGTATCTGCAACACCACAGCTGATCACCCTTTGACTTCTTCAATCACTAAGCTTGTGTTTAATTCGTTACTAAAGCTGTAGACGAGGATCACTTCAGTATCATTGCCATTTGCTAAAAATACCAAATATTATGAGTCTTTCTTGCATTTCTACATATTTAGAATGTCTATGGGTTTTTTATTGTTAATTTAATGAAACCAAAACTTGTAAAAGGCCATCTTTCAGAGTTTTTGTTTGTTGTTGTTCTTTTTACATTTTGAAAACAACCTAAACATAAGAAATGTATAATTTGTTTACATGATTTTTGTAAGCCATTGTAAGAAACCACATTGAAAAGACAAACAAACTGACACATGTCATGTTGTATGGACACTCATGTGAATACATGTGATAAATAAATCAATGCTCTGGGACCTGGTCTATATTTAGAGGGTCTCAGGCTCAGAGAGGGATCACTATGTGCCCATGATCAACACACTAGTCTTTACTGTATTACACTGAAATGCTTTGGAGAGAGGACAGGAGCTCTGCCATCCAGCTGGAAGTCCACAACGTGGGATTAGTTTACTCAGTCACTGGTGGTATGCAGGAATCTTGGGGGATAAGTGGTACAATGATCAGGTCTTGTTCAGCTGGATCAAGCAGCCATTAACTTTAGCTGTTGATTAACAGAAGGGATTTGGATTCAAGGAAGACACATACTGGTTTTGTTCTGTGTTGTGCAAAGCATCAACAGCTGAACTGGTCACCTTAGTATAGGTACATACGCATACTCATGCTTTTCTTTCCATTGTTGTGAGGACACAAAAAGCATTCCTGATCACACTAAACCCTAAACCCCAACCATCAATCCCTAACCCTAACATAAACTTAATTCCTTATGCTGAAAACCACCATTTAACCCAATTGTAAAGAACAACAAAAATTACATCACATTGGCCTAAAATTTGTCTGGACAGTGGAATAAACACAAACACACAGACATACACACACAGCTATATTCATGTTTTGTTCGTCAGCCAGCCAAAGTACAGTTTACAACAATAAGAACACAAACGTGGCAAATATTCAAGTTTGAGCAGCAAGGTGTTGGCAGTTTGTTTTTACATTTATCTCAATATTCCATTTAAATCAATTTTTAAAAATCTATTTGCTGTTTTTTTGGTTATTTGGTAAATAAGCCTTTCCAACGCTAACTTCTTATAACCAAGCAGTATTGTTCAATATGCATTACTACTCTAATACTGAGCTTGCAATAGAAACCATTCATTACGTTTTAAAATGTCTTATGACATATAATGATTTCACAGCTTTAATTTAAATTGTTCGTATGATAAAACAATGTTTGTTTCTCTACAGACTTACAAAACAGGACAACAACATTGTTGCAGCTTCTCCAATACAAACATTTTCTGCATTTCTTCAGTCATCATAAACTGAATATTTTATCATATTATGTGATAACAAATAAAAAACCAGTGTAGCCCTAGAACAATTTGAAAACGTTCTTGTTTCACAAAAGCTAATACATTTCAGTAATCATTAATGTCTTAACGCAAATAGCTACATTGGACATTAAATGTCATTTAAAATTTCCATTGCTGTTTATTTAACTATTTCATAAAATTATAGACAAACTGATTCTACCTTTTCTATATCATTGCAGATTCCAATAATATTTTAAATAATATTCATCCACTAAAGTGCTCTCTTTGTTCAAAATATAGTACAAAACAGAGTGATACTTAAGACCAAAAGTGAGTCTATGGTTATAACACTGTATGACACATGGGTTTAGCATTGCATGTCGAAAGCATTTTAAATTAGGGTATTTTTTTGTCAGCTTTTAGTAACTTTGCAATTTTTATGCTTGGCACCGTTACAAAAAATAAACTGCATTTTGTTACCTTTCTGTATTTCTGCAGATGTATAATTTTTATACTACTTGTTGCTTAAGGGGCATAAAATCACAAGCAAATCCCAAAGACACAGAACAAAACAAGCAGGATCATAAAGTTTCTCAGCAAAACGTTGTGCAGGCCTTTCTGTGGCAGTCACACTGGAAAACAAACCCTTGGTGAAACAAACGACCAGCTCAGTGTGACAGCTGGGTCAATAAACTGAGAAAGTAGCTCAGAAAAGCAACTTCACCATCAAAATGACAATCACTTCATATCATCGATACCAGCGCAAATGAACTGCACATTTAAAATCAGGCAGATTCAATGTTTTTCTTTTTGTTATTTTCCATTATCAGCTGAAGAGCAGCCACTAACAGCCCCGTATATAATCCAGTCATCACCTCTCACACAGATTCTCATTCATGCCCTCAGTGAGAGCTGCATCCCTTACCGTGCGGTAGACATCTTCACTGCTCTCCTCGTACTTCTGCTGTATCCTCTCCTCCAGGAAGTAGATGCGGAGCTTGAGGCTGAAGTTCTCCTTCTTCAGGTCATTCAGGTGCTGTGACAAAGTACGGTAACCGTTAGACATGACGGTCAAAGAGCACCGACACTGACTATCATGTCGTTCATAGGTCAGTATTGAACAGATGTCTTTGACTTCTCCATATTGTGGGGAAATACGGAGTCCATGTTTAAGTACAGCAACGGTCAAAGCATGTCCTTGTCCAGTAACTTCCTGCTCCCAAAGAGTACAATGCTGTACCTGAAAAGGTACACACTATTAACAAAGTCGTGTTCCAACCTCTAACAGGCCACTGAAGACCATCTACAAAACCAGACCTAACACATAAACTCTCTTTGTCTCGCTCACACACACACACACAAAGAAAAACACAAACACTAGATTCTAACAGGGCGTTTGCAGTGCAGAGTGTGACTCTGCAGCCCAGATGGTCAGAGACGCAACCATGTCAGCTCCATGGTGTTTTCTGATCTGGTAGAGGACAGGACAGGAGCTTATTTTACAGGAGGAGACATCCCTGGAATTTCAGACTGCCAGGGGAGATGGGTGGTAGGGGAGAAGAAGGGGAGGACTGATGGTGTGTGGGGGGGGTGGCAAAAGGCTCACAGCTCACACACACTTGTGATATGAAGGGAAATCTCAGCCCTCTGCAAACAGCCTTGCTGACTAGAGGGATATGAAGAGAAAAATAGGTTTATATGTGAGTCATTTTGGACATTGCTCCATTTCAGACCACACCTGGCCCTATCCTAACCACTACTATTTAGTCTCAAGATTTTTTTAATTCAGGTAGTTTGAGATGGTTCTAAGTCTACTGCATTTTATTTTGTCTATATTCCTTGGGATCCCTGTTGTTTTACTTATTAACTTATTTTTATGATTTTATTTTGTGTATGTGAAATACTCTGGTCAACAGGACGTTGGGTTTAAAGCGCTATGCAAATGAATGAGTTTCTATTGTAATAACTCACTAAGTAGGTCAATATATTTGCCACATTTATCAAGTTAGAAAATACAAATGTCATTTGAGGCTATGTTTCTATTTAAGGGGAGGCAATACATTTACACCTTACAGTGCGTATTCACTAACAGGCAAACACTGTCTCATTTCTACATTTCAGCATTTTCTATTACAATGAAAACTTTTAAAAAGTTTCTTGTACTGCTAAATTTAAATTTAATTCTTTCAACTAAACTTGGTAACAATGTTTAGTGTCCTAGATGAATACATTTTTAGTAGGCTATTACTTTCCAAACAGCCCTACATCTAAGCTAATGCCAATTCTGGGACTATATGTTTTTTATTACTTTCAACTGCATGTTTATACAAGAGTATGATTTGACCAAGCCCCACTCTGAATTTACCAATTATGTTTTACTTACATTATAATGTGCTCAAAATCAGACACTGAAAAAAAAAAAACAGCCTTGGGAAATGAAGCGGTGGAAGTGGGAAGTGGGAAGATGTTGGATGAAATAAGAGATAAGTGAGTTCCGAGCCACCGTGCTATTAATACTGAGGTGTGCTGAATCTCATAGAGTGGTGAATCCTCTCCCTCCATGATAGATAAGATAGAATGAAGCAAAAAAAAAGGACAGTCTATCAGATTGCACAATAAAAGCAACAACATTAGCCAAAATCAGATTTCCTGACCTATGCCCAGTGCAAGTGTCTGTAATTAACTCCTCACACACTGTTACGTCACTGTTAGTTCTTGATGCATTCAGTGAGTGTGCCCATTACAGTGTCACATTACATGGTGTTGCTAAATAA
Organism: Channa striata; assembly: GCA_033026295.1. NCBI lineage: Eukaryota > Metazoa > Chordata > Actinopteri > Anabantiformes > Channidae > Channa > Channa striata. The sequence continues at coordinate 7,833,391 of CM065185.1, read as the reverse complement.
TTCAGAGGCGCCAAGAGGAGTCTCCTAACATTAAAGATGACATCATGTCCATAGAGTATGTTTTTAACTCCACACATGCTACAACCCCACCCACTCGCACTGTTTTCAGCTCTTTATCACAGATAAATAAACAGCAGTGAGCATATGTCAAATATGTGCGTGCAGTGTGTGTGTTGGGATATGTTATTTCAGGTGTCAAAGTGACACGTTCAAGAGGTGGCAGCCGCAAAGGGACTCTGAGTTGGTGCTGGTCTGTTTATTAAAATGTGCTTCAGCTTTTGTGACCGTCTGGTGACACCTCCTGTTTATAGAGCCCTCAGCAGCACCTCCACAACAACATGAAAGTACGAACACTGGTGAGGAGTTATTAGTGACAGTTTCAGTTTGCCCGATGTTTTGTTCTGATCATGGTCTGAAACACTGGAAAGGAGCACAGAGGTGTGTACTGAGCGACAGTGTGTTATGTTTCAGAATCCATGTACATTATTACTGTATCACACAGTCTGGGTGTCTAAGAAGAACAAAAAGCACAGCTGCATGGGGCTATGCCAAGGAGTGGTGTTTGGGAGCTACTAATTATTGTATAGAGTTTGAGGTGGGACACAGTTTTGCATAATTACAGGCAAACAGAAAAAGGACATGTTTGATGGGGATTAACTGTACAGTAAGGCAACCAGTGGAGACACAACAGAGCACTGTTTCAATAGACAGATTGCTGTTTAGGACTTTTTTCTGTTTAAGGTTTGCTCAAACCATTGCTTCATATTATTGTTTTATGACACAAGATCGGTACCAAGCTTGTCGTCTGATCTAAGCATGATGTCAAAAATATGTGCACTTTAATCTTTTTTCATAAATGGCTGTTTTGTCTTATACACCAATTTGTTAATTAGCAGCTTTTTACGGAGAAAAGTATGGAGATGCTCACATGACCACAGGTTTTCACTGACCTTGTGTTTGCGAGTGTGTAAAGAAAAATTATGTATGGTGTGATTTCTTTGAAATGCATGTATGTTTCTAATGTTCATAATTCTTAATGGAGAGAAAATGGTGTGTGTTTGTTTGGTTTGTCTCTGGTCAGCATCTGCATGTGTGTTTGTGTGCATCAAATTTTATTGTAATGTTTGTTTTTAGGATAATGCTTTATTAATCCCAATGAGGAAAACTATGAAACATATAAGGTATTATTTTTTCTACAATGTTGAATGTAACCTCTTTTGCATCACAGAAACATACCATGTATTTAAACCGGATGGAGGTGACGGTATTTATAAAATTTAAATGAATACATTTATTCTGTAAATAACAACAATAAAAATCACTATGAACCCTGAACAGAACGGATATGTGCACAACCATTTTAAATAAAAAAGCCTCTAATAATAATGAAAAAATTATTGTTGACTTCAATTTACAGAAGCTGCAGAATTTATATTGCTGCTTTCTCTTTGTTTCACAAAATATTTTATTGTATTAATCCATGATTTTTAAATGTAAGTTTATGGTGAATGAGTAACATTGATCCTGCATTTCAAGTTCTGCAGTAAAAATAATGACATTCATATGTTTTTGAATTTGGCTCAGTAATGTTCTTATAACATCACATCACTGAACATCTTTGTTGTAAAGTGCTACTGGCACAATGCCCAATGACAATGCAACTGACTAATGGGAAACCCTAAAGTGAAGCCCTAAAGTGGGCCATGCTACAGCCAGAGGCTGATTCAAAAAATGCACCAGGAGGATTTGGGGTGTTTTCCCGAAGGTGATCTCCTTTTCTGTGCAGTATTTAACAGGTATCCCAGGTGGTTTGTTTACAACGACCAGACAGCACAGAGGCATTGCAGCATCAAAGGTGAAATGCCTTGATACAGGCCAATAATGTATCTTATAGCAAAACAAGGATCCACACGGTGGCAGTGCAGAGCTCAGGTTCTGGATCCCCAGAAGCCAGCAGGGCTGGAGGATATGGTTGTGTCATTCACGTTAAGCTCTTAATTCAAAATAAACACTCTCACCTGTTCAAACTGCTTGAGCGTATGGAGCTGGAGAGGAGGACAGTTGTCTGTTTCATCACTACACAGATCTAAACAGAAGAAAAACAGAAGCAACAAGGAATTCATTCAGGGATTAAGCCGTGTGAGCAGTTTTCACACAGTGAGTTATATGTACCGTACCGGTCATGTGATCTGAGGTCTTGGAAGAGATGTTGTCTTCTCCAGCACTGTCCAAAGACATGAAAAGGAAGCACTGTCAGCACATACAACACACAAGAAATGGAAAATTCATACACAAGTTTAATAAACAAGTACCTCTCTTCTTTAAAGGGCGACTTCAATTTTAACCTGCTTTCTATGGCTTTAGTTTAGAGTGTAAATGTACATTAATGTTTTTAAACTCCCCTTTGACTTAACAGTATTAGTAGAATATTTGTCTGCTTTTAGCTGAAAAACTCCTTTAGATGACATCACCCGGAGGACTTTTTCTTAATCTGACCTGAAAGTTCCTCCAAGTGATGTCATCTGGGGACATTTTTCGACTAAAAGTAAAGACATATTTTTAAATGAGAAATTCAAAGTGAATTTTAATTTCTTTTATGTAAATCTAGTACCCAAAGTAGGACCAAAAGAAGCAAATTCAAAAACAGTGAGGGCTTCCTTTAGCCTTTTATAGTCTTTTATGTTCTTCTTGCAATGACAAAGCCACTGTCACAAGCCTTTTGTTGTGGTTTCATTTGCACCTCTGTAGGAGACTGAGGGTCCATCAGCATGTCCAAGCAGAAGACAGGAAGAGCTACTGAGAGCTAGAGTTCACATTGACTCTTAAACTCCTGTCTCCTGTCTCACAGTTACAATCAGTGAAATACATCGCAGTGATTAACTGATTATAGTGCAAACACATTTCCACAAGACACTGTCAAGCTCACTAGACAACTGAACATGCATTAGACGCTGCATGTGCTCATGTCTGTGCTTCGTAAATTCCTTTGACAGCTGCTGGTTCAGAAAATGTAAAGACAGTTGCTGCATGCCAAAGGCTTAAACATCGCAAGTGGGAAATAGTCATTGAGATGAAATCATTGGTAATATTGAGAAGACCAGTGAATTATAGTCACAATACAATTCTGTTGATTTGTTAGTAAATATCAGTGGAGTGGTCAATTTATGATTTCAGTGAGCCTGTATGTGGGAGGGGAGGGATGATCCACTAACCTACATGTGGCACACTGCCTGGCGATTGTGAGGCTGAATGCATATGAAGCTGTTCTGCAATTAACAGATAATAATCATAGGCACAGCCGTTTTCTCCGTCATGCAATGACTCTAAATGATTTTGTCATGTTGCCTCAACACCTGACCGACTGTATGAAGGAATTTGAGCTTAGTTATTAATGCAGCATTTGTCATATTAGGAGCCTCCCAGGTCTTATTGTCCAAACAGACGATTGGGATCATTAAATATCTGATAGTGTATCGCAATTTATGTGCCTTTGTGCAAAGTAGGCCAGAATTAGCCTCCCACAACGCGTCCATACCCATAAACGCAACTAGAAAACCCCAATATTCGCGCAGTTTGAGAAAAATACAAACACTGAGACCAATTTGACAATCGAAGTCCAATTTTGACCGTGACCTGCACAGCTGTATCCTTCCACCGATCTATGAGACATGCAGGGGGCCGATGATACAACCGTGTCTTACGTGGACAGAAGGGGCCTTTACACCGGAGGATGTGCGACAGCTTCGTGACGGGTCGGACGGCTGCAAATTAACGGCACCGCCAACAAAGATGCTGCTTCGAGCACGGATCGGATTTAAAATGCCCAATTTTCCGCTGCGGTGTCTCCCCCCCTCCTCCCTCCTCCCTCCTCCTCCCCCGCACACACTGAAATGCCGCCTCACCCCTCAGACGCTCCCCAGATTTGCTCCGGCGACAATGAGCTCCAATCCATAAAGGCTCCTTCAGTCAGCGGTCGTCCGCGCCAGTAAAGCCGCTGCCTTCACACCAGCCGTCCATTATTCTACTGTGGAGACACCGCACAGGAACCTGTCATCTGCGCGGCCGACGCACCGCACGCAGCTCGGGTGTGGAGGGGGTGTGTGTGAGGATCCATCCCACGGAGCGGAGCCCCTGCTGTGCCGCCAGCCCACCACCAGATGAGCCGAGAGCAAGAACACGATGTGTCAAACACCTCCATCATTTCACGACTCAGAAATTATGGTCTGATCATAGAGTCGGTGTTTTAAAGCAAAACGTTGCTGCTTAACTAAAGGGTTAAACAGTCCCACTCTACAGTGACCTTTAGCCGATACACTTTTTGAAGAGATCAAAGGGCAAATTAACAGTAGATAAATACTTTTTTCAGATATGAACAGAAACAACAGTGATGAAGGATCTTTTCGTTTTGAAGCAGCAGAAAAAAGGTCTAAATATCAGTGTTTGTGTTTTATTAGATGTATCACATATTCACTGTATGCAGAAGAGTGACCTTTTACAATAACTGATTGTAGATGCACAGTTACTGTACATGTTCTGTAGTAAAGAAAAAAGTGAGCGCAGGTATAAACTAGGCAAATTGAACTGCTGAAGTACAGCAAACTTATACTTTGGTACATTTACTTAATAAAGAATAACTTAAAAGATGCGAAGCTGTCATCAGTGCAAACAGAAGAGCACTGTCCTGGTAAATAGACTTTAATAAAGCAGTAATTTTCATTTAATTGAAGTGAACATTTTCAACAAGGTTACGACACAATCAAGCATAAACTGGTGTTACTTGATACAGTATCCAGTTACTTTTTCTAAGTGAAAAGTTACTCTAAAGTTCACAGTCTGCTGATCATTTTATCTGTTCGAAGATAATGACATTAACTCTGTGGTCCAATGATGGAAGAGGTAGTGGGGGGGGGGGGTTAAGTAGACGATGGGGTCCAAATAAGATCATGTTTGCTTTAGCAGTCAGTTAAAGCAAGACAGGAAGTGCACAGAGGGTTACAGCTGTGGCAATCTTGTTAGAGGCCACAGAAAGTTACCCTCAAAATTTTACTCACAACTGTTTATTGAGTAGAGTGAAACCTTAGCCAAGACAAAACAAACGAAACAAAAAAAATAATGTATAACCTAAAATATCTTTAAACGACAAAAGACATTATGTTTCTTTATTGTTAGATGGCTTGTCACTTATAAAACCTCTTCAGGCCCTTCAGCCAGAAGTGATTTCAGTGATTTCTTCACTGTGTGAGATGGAGGCAAGTCATTTTTGGGGCCAGTCCACCACAGCGCCCTCCCCTGGGGTTTGGTTGCCATTTAGTCCATTTACAATGGTGGGCATATTCTGTGCAAGATGAAGGACCAGTGAGGTGTATGATCAGCTGGAGAACACTAACAGTCTGGTTTACAATAATCTCTTGTGTACAATGTGTACTGTGAACAAGCTCTTGTTATCCCTTCATCTAAACGTGATGGGAATTCCTGCTCTGGTCAAAGATTCGGCTCTTGTGGCCTATGCTCCCTTAAAAGAGCGGGCTCTTATGGCTCTCAAATGACTATTAATGCAATATCATTAATTTGAGCCTTATATTTTAGGCTAATTTAACACTCATGAACGGTTTGTGTGCTGGTAAGCAATTTTTTATTTATTGTTTTCATAAAAGCCTTATTTTTATGTTTCTTTTTTGCTACAAAAAATACACAGTTCCCATTGTTTAACATCTAATCAAACTTTTAAATGAACAACGGAACACAGAACTACACAAAACATAGCGAACAAATGAAGGCCAGCCTTGACATTATGACATGTCTACCCCCTTCCTTTTTTCACATAATGGTATGATCCAAGCCTCACATGTGATTGGCTGCGTGGACATGCCCATCAAAACAAAGTCCTGCCTCTACCTGCCACTATAGGCTGATGATTCGGCTCTCCCCGGCAGGAGTCGGCTCTTCTCGTTCACTGCTGGGAATCGGCCCTTAGGGCCGTTTGCGAACGACACATCACTAATGTCCTAACATGTCTCCCCATAGTCGGTCGTCGGTAAGTTCAAATACATAAATGACCAAAAACATTAAGTACTGACAATTTTTAACATTTCATTGGCTTTTTCAAAATGTATGATGAACAACTATATCTACAATGAAACTTTAAATTCTTCTTGTTTCTGTTTCTTGTTTAAATTGTAAATTATTTTATACAAAAAGACCACTATACAATACAAAGCTATAAAATAAGTTAATTAATTAGGTAATTAATCATTACACTATGATGTGCTGCTGCAGATCAGCTGCAGATGCCTCAGCGGACACCAGATGTCTCTATTATACTGCTCCAGCTTTCAGCCCCTACATACAGCTGGCCCTATTTTTATAGAATAAACTGTCACAACCACACAGCATGCAGAACACTCAGGAACAATTATCTTCTGTGATGTCACCTTCCTCATTCATTGTCTTCAGTAAGTCCTCTTCCCGAACATAACACGGGGTCCTGTCTTGCTGCCCCGTGGCTCCGTGGAGAGGATCCAGATGGCAGGGGCTTTCATGAAGTCCCTGTCCACTATCCTGTTCTCCTCGGCCCTTGCCATTGCCTCTAACTCAGGTGAGGTTTCTGGGCACCAGTCTGCCATGAATTTATCCTTGGCCTGACAGTAGTTCACCACCACTTCCTCGGGCTGCTCCCCAAACAACCAGTCTGGAACACAGAAAGACAAAATATCACTGTGATTGATTGTCTTTAACAGCGAAGAGGCATTTTTTGAAGAGCAGTGACAAACCTGCACAGTCATGGATGAGGTCTTTGATGAGGTGTCCAGTGATGGCATAAAGAACAGACAGCACGATGAAGACAGCCATGAGCAAGGTAGAGGACATAGGTAGGCAGGTGAACAGCATCCCGAGAGGGGGGTATGTACGACTCAAACAACACAGTCCCATCTTCCTCCTTGTGTCGAACGTTCAAGCTCTCCACTGGTGCAGCCATCGCTGAGTGCTAATCTTAAGAACTGTGCTGCCAGCCAGAAATCCTCTTACTATCTCAGCGTCAAATCTCCATTGAATTCATACACAGTTTTTTATTACCCAATTTAAACTTCATTATGTGGCCTTGGGATTTCTTCATAAAAAACCTCATTGCTTCACATATGGCAACAGACTGAACGTAAAAACCGAAGAGACGCAGACAAGAATTTACCAGGTGTTTTCTACACTGAGCAAGTGTGTTGTACAAGTTAAACAAATTGTGCAACTCAATTTCTCACCCTGATGAATTTTTCATGTTGTTTCCTGTACACATTCCATAGCTGTCTGCATGTGGTGCCACCCAGATGGAAACTAGATTAACTGCAGCCGCTTGAGGTACTCAAGGTCAGAGGAACAACTGTGCAAGCACATTGTCCCTGAGACTGGGCGAGTATTTACCTGACACATTACCTATCTATCAGTTTGTCTGTCTATCCATCCATCTATCCATCTATCTATCTGTCTATCTATCTATCTATCATCCCTGAGCTAATACCATTATCAAACAGTGCTAAATATGGCTGATGTCCTATAATCCTTGCCATTTACAAAGAAGGTCACTGCCCTTGACACAAACAGGTATTAGGTGGATTAATAAAATCAGACAGGACACAATGACACTGTTGTAATATTGAGTTGTTTACTGGGGAAGCTTTGTCCAACACCACAACAAGAAATCTGCATGAAACAGATTACAAGAGATTCACATTACAATAATGTGTGACATAATAATAATGTGACAATAATGTGTGAATTAACATTAAACAATCTTTTTAAACAGTAGAAAATACACAGAAAGGGCAATTCATAAGCATTATGACAACTCCTTATTGATAACTTTATGGAAGAACCTGACATTCCCATTAAAAAGTCTTTTTAAGGTCTATCAATCATAGATTCACTGTTAGTTTATTATTTATTATTTGTTATCATTTATTTAATGATCATTATATGTTTAATGTTTATAGCTGACCTTTACATGGGAAATTGTTTGGGCAAGAAATATTAATAATGTGCAATGTATGTTAAATTACTGAAAAATGGTCCATGTTTTTATACATTTTAGGAAGTAATAGAAGAAAGCATTTGATTCTTAGCAAAACAAGCACAAACTGTCACTACATTAAATAAAACAAAAACGCTTTAGCTCTAGCATGACTACAAATAGCAAAGAGAAACACTCATCATTGCACTGAAATAAGCTGACAAAAAATACTAATGCAAAAACTCAGAAGGAAGTGACATAAGGGGTCAGAGGGAAGGTAAAGGTGAAGCTATGGGAAGATTTTTTCTTTGGGGTGTGAGGAAGCTGTGCTGCTTCTCAGTGGAGGAGGAGGGGTGGATGGATGGCAGCATCCCCCATCGTTCTCCTTCTCCATCCTCAGCCTGTGTTTCTGTTTCAACTTTGATACAAACATTCAGTTGCTGGTCTTCTTCTATTTCTTCTCCCCCTTCCTCTGAATCATCCTCCACTGGTTTAGGGCCAAGAATCCAGTCTATAGGAGAAAAACCATAAGAGTGAAAAGACATCCAAAGCTTTCTAGAGGCTTGTGTGTTTTATTGTGGCAACCAACCAATTATTCAGCATTGATTTACCAGGCACATTCTATTGGTTTTGCACATTTCCATGGTTTTGCCTTTCAACTTTTTGAAAGTGTAGGTGTTTCTGTAGCAGCTTAAATTTCAACTCTTATACCATTTAATCATACACTGTAACAGTGGTGGTGGATAAACGAAGGACAAATGTGAAGGAGAGTCAACCAAAAGGGGGGGGGAGCAGGATAAAATGCTAATGCATCCTTAGCTTATTAGTTCAGAAAGAAAAAAAAGGGACCCAGGACACCACAAACATGGACACCAGAGCCAAAAACATGACGGAGAAGAGAGGACATCAGGATGTTCAGGATGTTTCCTCCTGGGGTTACCTGTCAGGTCATGCATCAGATCTTTAATCAGGTGTCCCACTATGGCATAAGTGGCCACTATAACCAACACCACCCCAGCCAGGACGTACACTACACTGCGTGGCAGTGTTATGGCGTCTTTCGCTGGCGGGACGTAGTTTACGAAATACACCTCCTCCTCCTTCTTTTTGGACAACTGGAGGAGCTGTCGCTGTTCAAACACACACCGTGTGAGTTTCAGGAGCACGGCTCCTCCTGAGGCATTCAGGGACATGAGTGGTTGTTGGTTGATGCTTTGGCAGCTTTAGTTTTGACAAGTAGACACTCTCTTTACAGGATAGTCAAAGAATGTGGTGAAACTTTGAGGCTGTTTCTGGGTGATGACAGATTTATCATCCCGTTGCAGATCCAAACTCTGCCATGACACTGTGAAAACTCTGAAAACAGGTGATAGATGTACATCAGAGTGGAGGAGGGAGAAAAAGTGAGCATTAGAAGACTAGTAACATTTTGTAAAACCATGAGGAGTGGAAGGATTGAATGACGGATGGAAACGTCAAGATGGTTCAAAAACAAAAAATATTTCTCAGGATTGACCGAAAAATGTAGTAGACAAGAACAACCTGATGCTGTGAGTATGCCAATTCTCCTAATCTTTTGTCTAGACTTAAATCCCAGCATTCCTCCTGCTAGTCTTGTGGAGAGGGGTCCTCCATCAAATTTCCAGCGCAGCGAAGTGGGTGAGACAGAGGAGAGGTGAATATAGGACAGACAGAGATAATAGGATTGAGTCTGTCAGGGTAATATCAGCTTTCCATCTGCAGGGATTAGAGATATGAGTGAGGAAAGGTGGACAGCAATATGCCAAAGAGGCTTATGGTCCTCCACAACCATGTTGCATATAAATATATATATGATCCATATATTACAATAAACCCCGGGTTCTTGGGGTTTGAACTAGAGGGACTTTATGGATATTCAGTGCTTGAAATTCATCTTAAGCAGAGCAGATCAGCTTTTTATTTTCTCTAAATATCCTGTCACATAATTCACCAATGTGACACTACATTTTCATGGCTCGTTTCCTGCTTCTCGACAGGGCAGGTGGTGATATTTCAAAATGCAATCTGAGTTTTGCGAGCAATAAATATCCCCATGGGTCGGAAAACTGCGCATCATCAAATGTAATTCATGAAAGACTTGTGATTACGAGAAAATGTTAGAGATGGAAAGCTACAAACGATGCAATGAATATGTTGAAGGTGTATAAGTGCAAAAAAATTCAACTCCTTACCTTGTAATCAAGACTTGAAACAGTTCCTCCGCTCATTTTTTTCAGTTGTCAGTGAAAGGACTTCTAAATTAGTGCATATTGTAAGCAGGCAAGTCTGGAAACAACCAGAAACACACATTAGAAGGTTAGGGTCATGAAAATAAAGGGCTTACCATAAACTGCAGCTGTATTACAGCAAAACAAGTAACCCACCATAACTATCAGGTCTTCTAAGCACACATTTCTTTGATTTAGATGTCTTTGAGTTTCTCTGATCTAACAGCTATTAGAAAACAATCTGCTTCTTCTAGGATGTAGCTCCATCTACTTTTGGCTGCTTGGAAAGGTGGATAAACTGAGTAATGAGGAACTTCCACTCCACAACAGTGACGGCTATATTAGCAAAGAGAATGAACCATGAGACCGGGTGCATCCCGTAGTAGAAGACATGCGCCATGGTGAGATGGTAAAGTTGTTTAAGAACGATGAGTTTAAATTAAAAAGAAAAGAGTGGATGCGAGGCCTCTGCATGTGTCTCAGGGTGAGGCTGTCTGGAAAGTAAGATAATCTGTGTCAGTATCAAGGCTTCTTTTGAAATCCTTGATAGGATTTGGTTGACACGTGCCCCCGTCACCACTTTTTCACTGAGTCAGCAGACAGCAAAACGGTTCATTTAGCATAATCTGCAGTATGTGATGTACCATAAATGTGGTGACGACTGAATGTCTCATTCACAAAGTGAGTCCCAAATATTGCAACAAGACAGTTGACAAATATTATCACATGCAGGTGTATGTGATTCTTGTGCAAAATGGTGGGGAAATCCCAGATTTACCTGTAAGAATGAATTCTTTCTCATCCGCTTGCAGCATCTATTCAGTTTTGATAACGGTGGGATTGCAAGAAGTCTTCAAGTGAAACAGGAAGCAGAAATTAGACTCCACAGAAGCACTACAAGCTGCACTAGTCCTACCAAAAGTAACACTCAGTTATTCAGTCACGCATGTCCATGTTGACTGAGACTCCCTCAGGCTGGGGTGACCACTTTCTTGGGTTTGTCTTCTGGCTCCATCAGCCACTTGAAGTAGGCATCGCTCAGGATGAAGGTCCAGTAGATGACGGTTAGAGAGGTGTTTACAGTCACAATGCCGATGATTAAAGGGTGCAGCATGGTGGCACACTGAATGGACTCTTTAAAAAACCTGTCACTTCAAAAAAACAATGTGTCTTCTGTGTGGGCGAAGGGTTGTCTGCGTGTCTGATTGAATCACCTCTCAGCCTGCGTTTACTCCTTGCATGCATTCCCCACCCCTCTCTCCTCTCTTTCCACTGGTCACTAAGTTTCTGTGGCAACACAGGCGTAATCCTCTTCAGCCGCTTTGATACACGAGATAATGCTGCATTAGATGCAGACCTGCTTTACAAATGTTGCACATCCATAAGATGCCGTGCTACGCACCTGTTCTTTCTTGACCACGCCACATGCAAAAATAAATGAACTAGAGCAACTGCACAAGTAAAGCAACAATCGTCACTGCTCTTTTTAACAACATCCCAAAGGAAGAAGATATTACAGCCTTTGTATAGAACTTTATGTTTGCTCTTAGATTTAATCCACAATCTAATCAAGACTAAAGACATCAGAGGGAGTTTAATCTTACACCAAACAGGACAGATGGCTCTTTAAACAAACCCCAGGGGCCACAGGAGCCGAGACAACACTTCAACATGTGCAGCACGACACATTTAATAAACTTCTCTCATCACAGATTCATCGAACGTACTTCAGCCTCCACCTATAACATACAGGAAAGGAAAAGAAAAGATGATGGAAACAAGCCACCGACCACCAGGTGGCAGTCAGTGCAGCCACACGCTGGGTGGCAAATGGCCATAGATTATATAATTGGAATGGTTTTCCAGTAAATGGCAAATAGTTTAATATCAGCACCTATGACTGCACGTTGTGATATGTTTCTGGCATGTTTTTTTCAGGGATCAGTGATTTGCATTTGGCACCACTCGGCCTTCAAAGTTCCACTCATCAGACGTGGGTCCTGAGTTGGACTTTGAGACCAGATAGCGGACGTCCTGCAGCAGCAGACGTCGTTTCAAAACCAAAAGGCAAACGGGTGACACTCCTTTCAATTGTCTTCCCTCGGTGGAGGCAGTGGAGCGACCTTGTCCCCTGCCATGGCCTGTAGACGTGATTAGATCGGAATATTTCTGTGTGTGAAGATCTTATTCATAGGAAAGAGGTGAAACGACACGTTCCTTTAACCATGAGGCCGCCGGTGGAATTCTCCGTGTTTCTTCTTTCTCTTCTGGCTCCTGCAGTTTTGTACAGCATCAACAACGTCCCTGCGCTTCAGGAGTAAGTGTGTGTGTGTGTGTGTGTGTGTGTGTGTGTGTGTGTGTGTGTGTGTGTGTGAGATTTGCTGTATGGAGGCACCGCACGCTGCTAAAGCCGCTGATATTAATAAGCTTATGAAGCGGCCCACAGCCTGAAGGAAAAGGAGGTTTAGTGAGGGCGTGATTATCCTGAGGTAACCTCGTTTAAAGTTACTGCTGAAGTTCCTTAAACCCACACACAAAACAAGATTCACTGAAGCTTTCAAATGTAAATAAAAGAATAAGTGGCTATAAAGAAAAAAAACTATAAACTTGGCAAAGTGATTTACTCGAGTTCAATGTAAAGGAGCCACATTTAACACTTTGGGTAAGTTGACTAAGAGGCAGAAAATGAGAGAATCCTTCAATCTGTGACCGACAGTGTTTGGATGAATGTTTGGATCTGCACAGAAAAGTCGATGATGAACTCTCACTGTCACCATGTCTGTTATTTCTCAGACCTCTACCCATCCTGGGAGTGGCGATGGTTTTCCTGGGATCTGTTCTTCTTCTCCTGTCCCTCTCCGTAGGATCCAAGATGAAAGTGGACCCTTTATTCTACGGTACCACCACACATCCATTGAGTGAGTTGAAGCCAGAAGCAGCAGTGTTTGTTTCATTCCTTTGCCTTTGTGTGTCTGTCCAGTGTTCGCAGGCTTTTCCTTCTCCAGCACAGCGGCACTGACTAATGCTTTAGAGCAGGATGGGTTCATCTCTGGCTTCATGAGCTTCTATGTAAAGATGGTAAGATCGACCTAAATTCACATACAACCTTTACCCTATTTCTTTATTCATTTAGGTCCAAAACATTTTTTTTCAGATGTTCATTATCGCGTGATGTTTTCTTTCCAGGGTGAGCCTCATCTGAGTACTGCTTATGCTGTAATGATGTCTTACTGGGAAGGGGTTGTCCACTTTGTTCTCTTCCTCACCATCGTCCATCGCATGTTCAGAGGGTAAGCTCTGGCATCAACACATAACTCCCTGTCTGCTGGATGTTCAGCAGACACCTGAACCTGCTGCTTTTCTTTTCTTCACACAGCAAGTCTTATCGCAGCCTGGGCCTGCTGTGGGCGGGCTCCTCCATCGCCCAACAAATGGTTCTCGTCCCAGGAGTGGTCATTGGTGGGAGCTGCCAGCATAAATACTGTATTTTCTTGTACCATTAGGGTTGTTGTGGCTGTAGATATTATATGTGTTCTTCTTTGTGCAGGTAAATATGGCTCTAACATTCGGCCAGCCTTTTGGAGGAACATCCCATTCTTTTTGGTACCTTTCTGGGCAGCATCCCAGCTCTTTAGCAGACCCAGAGGGATGCCAGTCATCACAGCGGACAAGGTATGTGTAGCAGTGGACCTGTGCACAGTATTTGTAATATTCTAAGAGCAGCGGTTCCCCAACATTTCTGCTTTTAACTTCACACTACAAAGCAGCGTGTACTTGCCAGCATGTTCACAGGGTGCCTATATTTGAGCTGAGAGCAGTCAATCAAAAAGGGAATTGTTTCTTTTGCATAGTTTAGACGCCAGGACCAGGTCATCTTTACAATACAACAGGAACAAGGCTAATAATAGACAAACATTGTTTGTTGCAGAAAATACTTAAAATAACATAAAGAAGAAATACTGTAGGTCCCATTTCCCATGTTGGAAAACCACTAGAAATTACCACAGATAATCATTTTTTGTTAAACTATTTCTACTTTCACGTGTAGGCTTAAACTGATGTTGGCCTATACATTGATAAATTGGTCAGTGTTTTTTTTACAATATAAACACATTGGACTTGACCCCTCAAATTAAGACATAAAAAATCTGTGATAAAGATCAAACACTAAGAAGCTAAGATATAATAACAATATCACAAATAAAAATAGAATATGTTAATCTTTTCTAATTGTCTACTATATATGCTGGTAAAAGAGGACATGTTGTTGGACAATATCTGCTCAGTCAATATAAATGAATTAGGCATTAAACAGGATTGAGGTACTAATGTAGGACAATAGACAGTAGCTGCAGTTACTGAGTGTTTCTGTGTTTAATAGATTGCGGCGGAGCAGAATAAAAGTTTGCTGTCCCGGCCGGTCGATCTGCTTCTGTCACTTCTCTTACTAGGAGCGATGGCCTTCTCTGTTTTCAGAGGCTTTGTGAGTAAAGCAGCATGGACGCTTGTGCATCTTTTCCAGTGTTTCTCTCTGTTAGGATGGAAGCAAAGATGTCTTACAATGACAGTGTGTCTCCCCTTCTCCTCTTGTCCAGGTGGTGCTGGACTGTCCCCTGGACATGAGTTTCACCTACATTTATCAGTATGAGCCATACCTCAAAGACCCAGTTGGCTTCCCCAGGGTCATGGTCAGTTTGCAGAAAACACACCAATCCACTGAATTAAATAAAATATACAGTTGTTCTGTATTCAGTTCTATTTTCTTGTTTATGACGATTACTGACTAGTGTCTCTTTTTATGCACAATTTTTCCAGATGCTGATGTATTTGTTCTACGCTCTGCCCCTCCTGGTTTTCTTTATATATGGTCTGAAAACACCTGGATGCAGCTGGATGTTGGACTGGACCGTCTTCTTTGCTGGAGCTATGACTCAGGTGCTTATTATGTCTGTGATGTTTTTCATAACCCTTGAAAAAGCAGAATGTTGCATGCTACAAGTCTGGTGTTATTTTCTTCCTGCTCTCTCCAGACCCAGTGGTGCCATATGGGCGCATCTCTGCACTCCCGCACTCCCTTCACATATCGAGTCCCAGCTGACAAATGGTTGCCTGTTATCACCCTCAATGTTCTGCTAGCTGCTGCTCCAGCTCTGCTGGTCCTGCGCTGTCACGCCAATCCAGCCTATTTTATGAAACCTGTCCCCGTGGGACAGACCAATGATGAGAAGAAGAAAAACTAGACTGCACATCAGCCACGGGCCGACGTGGAAAACTTCAAGGCTAATGTTCCCTGGGGAATCTCTTTTGCACACAAACTGCATCAAACACAAGATTTCTCAACCTTTAAAACCCAGAGGAAATCTTATAGTGTTGCTCTCTCATTCAACTGTTTGAAACCAGTCACCTCGTCCAGCACTCCCTGCATGGACTATTGGACTCTGATAAGAATGCTGTTGATGGATGTGAGGACTGTGATCAGCTCACAGAGTTTTCAGGTGACTCATGCAGATACGCAGTTACTATCTTCCAAACTAGGACTACAAACCTGAATATAAAGGTTGGTATCACACAGTTGGATAGTGACATTAATATACATCACTGTGTCCACAAATCGAAACCAAAACTCCACAGCTCTTTGGCTTCAAGCATAGTTTTACTTATAGAAAAATTACAGAAGCAACAAATGCTCCACAGACACTGAGATTAGACAATGTGTGGTATTTCAACTGATAATACGTGTTATCAGGTCAAAATAAGTGTTGCACAATTTATGTTTTTCTTGTCCCAAGTATTAAGGTTTTTCCATTACATTTATGATTCTCTTAGCTCAGGTCCATCTGTATTTTCAATCTGGAAAGAGCTATATATTAAGCATAAATCCACAGCTATTATTCACCAACCGAGTCGACTAATCTCCTCAGCTGTCAATATTGTCCCTGTCTGGTGATGTCTCTGTGCCCTATGTGTGATGAACCGCTGCAGTTGTCAAACTGATAAGATGTGAACCCTGGATTTAGGTGAGCTGTCACACACAGCTGCAGCACAAATGACCACATGACACATCAGACTATTTTTGTCTTGGGTGTCACAGCGACATTTTCAGGTAGTGAATGAAAACTGTCTTCACATGTCGAGTGTACAGAGGGTAGCTATTATCAGGAACAAAACAATTATTCAAAGCTAAACACATACATGGATATTCTACTGTTTTTAAGTGTAAAACCATGAAACATGCAATTGGACTTAAAGAAAGTGACAAATTCTATCTATCTATTTATTGTAATTGTAATAGTTGAAGGGAGTGGGGATTCAAAGGCTGCCTGGACTCAGGGTTGTATGTAGCATTGAGCTATAGACATGTCTTTAATTGTGGTCATATCTAAAGTTGAAAATTGGTATCAAATTAAAATCAAACTCTTAACACAAGAAAAATGACTCATCACTTGGATGCTGGTTGTTCTGTTGGTTTGTTATTTGTCATTGTATCCAGCTCATCCTTTATCGCTGACACTACCAAACTGAGAATATTACCTCATGTATCATGTACTGAGAATAAAAGACAAAATGAGAGCAGTTTAATTATGGGGGGCTCCAATATGATATGATAGGAACAATCTATGCATGACATAACTCACTAACTCATACATAGATTAGTCAAAAACTAATGAATTATATATGACATGTACAATAACTACGCAACCTTGTTAACACCTTTCTGCAACACTTTGAGCTAGATACACACACAGCTAGATTCACAATAACAACATAAAATTAAGCTGACATGTTTAGTTTAGTGTTGCAATATTTGATCATTTGCATAATGTAAGCAAGTTAGCTAAGTTAGCTAGATGATTATTGATAATGAAAAGGATGATTGTCATTAGTTTTGATATTTGATCCTTAAATAAAATATCAGACAACAA
Organism: Channa striata; assembly: GCA_033026295.1. Classification (NCBI taxonomy): domain Eukaryota; kingdom Metazoa; phylum Chordata; class Actinopteri; order Anabantiformes; family Channidae; genus Channa; species Channa striata. The sequence continues at coordinate 7,816,220 of CM065185.1, read as the reverse complement.
TTAATTTTGATGATGGAGGTAAATAAAAACATCTGGTCATTGTTTGCAGTTTATGCTATTTGTCTGTACATCTAATAGATTTGTCTGTACATCTAATAGATGTACAGACATGTTGTATAAAATCAAATCCATGATCCATTAGTGGTGGTGATAGAGGAAAAGTCAATAGATTAAAACATTCTTCAGCATACATCATCAAAGTTTTATTGCTAACCAATAGTAAATGCATTAGGTTTGTTGGGATAAATTAATAAACGTAAGATTGTTCATTTTTTCACTTTATTAAGAATGAAATACAACAGCAGGACAAAAAAGTCATAAGAACACCAAAAAAGTGGATGACTGATCAAATATCAAAGGGACCAAAAAATTGTGACATTTTACCCATTGTGTAAATATAATCGTGCAAAGGTTGAAAGTAAATCAGATACAATCAAGTAGTTATCTTGAAGTATTGTATAATCCCATCCAAGCTGTGTCGGTGGGACATATTCATTAGCTGAGAGTGCTCATGGGCATGGGGGGGTCTACTGGATTGGACAAGGTCCAGGTATCGATCAAGGATCAGCCAATAACAAACAGCACAATATTTACAATACAGAGATTAGAGGCAATCAAATGATTAATTTTGTTACTGTTTGATTGTTGGATTTATGTTCTGGTATAGAAAAATGATGTTACACCAGCTCTCCGAAGTATAAGTAAAAAAAGAATAGCATATCCACTAGCAAATGCTTCATAATAAATAGTAAAATTACACAAAAACATAGCAAATATTAGAAAAAAAGCATGTCAGTAGAATGAACCAGACCAGCTATTCAGGCGCTCTATGAAAAAGAAACCGCTACAGTACACATACAAAAAGCTCAGAGTTACCAGGGACTAAATGCTATACAGTGTGCTCTGTGAACAGAAAACTAGGGTGAGAGTCATTTCTCATGTAGGACAAGCAAACATTTAAAAAAGTGACTCAGCCTTTCTCTAAGATTCTCTCTGTACAGTACATGCATGCACACACACGCGCGCGTTCGCACACCGCCGTCTCCAAGAGAACGCGCGGAGCATCCACTGCAGTGACATGTTAGGGAGGGAGGGGGTTAATTATACTTAGCGCTCCAGTTAGTGTTCGCATGGACCTCGGTTAAAGGAAGCAGGGTGAGAACAAAACAAAGCTTCGAAACACCCAACCTCAGTGACGGAGTTACAGTATGGAGGGAAACTGTATGTGTTAGAGTGAGAAACCCTTATTCATCATGAGGACTTGGTGCTAAACAGACAGCAAGGTTTTAAAGCAGGGGAGGAGATGAGAGTGGTGTGAAGTACTGTCATTCTTCGTGGGCCGTGATTAGCACCTTGGCCTTCGCCGTTTTATTTGGTTCAGTAATAGCTGTGTTCATCCTCTCTGGCCCTGTGTCCCTCTCCTCCATGTCTCCTGTGTCTGCGGCGCTCGTGGTGCTGATTGCGGTGGTGGCGTCTGTACCGGTGTGATCGCCGAGCTAAACACGGAGGGAAAGAGACGCATTTATTTGATTAGTGTTGGACATCAAACTTGTTTTCACCCATTTAATTAAATCAGTTTATATTTGACATTTGATATTTAATCATCCTCTGGTTCTTAATGTCACTTCCCTTGACAAGGGGACACACAGGGATGTTTGCACCATAGAATCAGTGTTTTCTCATGAACCTATAACTAAAAACACATTTAATAAGAATTTGTTAAATTAAATGTGTTAATCATGCAAAGTACCAATAATACGGTAGGTGCGATAATATAATAAGGAGGATTAACTGATAAAGAAAATATTTATCAAGTGTGTCAAAATAATACAGAACATTAATACAATAAATAACGATGTTAAATAATTAAATTAGGGTGTGAAAAGAAATATTACTTTTCCTGTGACACCAGCCAGCTACTAAAAAATACATAAAACATGAGACATAAATCAAAAACTCACACTTTGTGCAGATGAGTCTGGGTCTCTCCCAGCTCCCGTCAGCCCGGCAGTGAGTGGTGGGAATGTGACGCTGGTAGAAGCCTTCGGAGCACTGGTAACGCACCACCGAATGGATGTCATAGTGTGACCTCCTGCGACCTATCAAATGGGCGTTCTCCACTGCGGGCGGGGTCCCACACAGCACTGCCGTCACACAATTAAACAGTATAAATCCCACAGACACAGGTTGGTTTATGAAGAATGTTTGTTTCACATCAACCAGACTTGTATTTGGTGCCAACAGTGCACAACTTCAAATAAGGGCATAAAATACAAAAAAATCAGTGCAACATCCTGTACTTTAGTTACTGGATCTATTAGGTTATTTATACACATTTTTCAGTTTTTGGAAAATTTTGTAAAAAACTTAATTTGAAGGCACATAGTTGCAAAGAGTGTTTTGCCTCTAGATGGCACCATTTGTGCTGCTGCCTCTGATTGTGGAGGTGAGCAGTGTCGAGACCAGAGGAAGGTAATGAGTCTCTGCAGTAGACGAGGACGCCATGAGACCACAGCCAGACAAATAAACACTCAAACGACTCGCTCCTCCATTCTTTGCCTTCATTTTCTAATTCCTCGTGACCGTCCTCAGAGTCCTCAGCGCATCCCTGTCTCAAGCTTTTTTCTGTCCCACAAGGGCTCCCTGCATTCACATTTATCTGCCTGAGTTGGGTCACAGAGGGAAGCTGTGGGTGAGTGTTGGAGAAACCTGACGGCTCAGATAAATTTAAGGTTATCGGTAATTGGCAATAACTGTGAACACAGTTCTGCTGTCTGGACAAGTGTAAGTGAGCCCTGAGGAGAAAGAGATGGCAATAAGAAGAAGATTGAGATTGGTATTTCTCTCAAAAATCAATACAAGTTTCTGACTTAATCCTAAACTTCACTTAAGTTTGTATCTGTAGTCAATTTGTGGAGCATCTGCTGTTGTGACTTTAATTGGAGAAAAAGTGTGAGTGACTTGAAGCAAGTCTTGATGCTTTGAGAGAGAGAATTCCTTTCTTCACAAACATTACAGATGACTAAAAATCCGTTCAGGAAATGGTTATTAAGCTCTAAAATGTTGAGAAAGAGTAATCCTGGACCACGGCTATTATTCCTAGACTCGTTTTTAATTAAAGGAATAAAAAGGAAAGGTTTTACTGATTTGTTAGTCACTACTGTACGCTGCTGGGTTACATTCAGTCCAACAGTATTACTGCACTGTACCTGTGCCTTTCTTGCAGATGTAGGGCAGGTTGTAGTTGCAGGGCACGTCGTTCCACTTGCCATCCTCATGAGCAATGGTCACCACACAGTCCTCGCCACCTGCGAAGAAGTTATCCGGCTGGCTCTCCCTCCAGTTCTCATATATCTGCACACCAGCAAACAACACAGTTTACCTCCATTTGCTTTTTTTGACACTACTGTCCAGGCTGGTCCAAACTTTTCACCAGCTTTCTTTTTTAAAAGTGAAGGTGAACTCTAGTATTTTCACACTAAAGCTGTTGTTAATACAAATTTCTCAGCCAAAGAAACATTTTTGCCTTTTGCATGACACAACTTTAATTGCTGCTTGTTATGAATGACAAAAAGATTGTCCTGAATTTACCTCCAGCTAACCTAAAAAATGGAATTAGTTATTCATAGATGGCAGCACAAGTGAACACTTACCAGATCATTTCCATCAGTCCACTGAAAGTCCTCCTCCACTGTGCGATCATTCAGTCCGATCCATGCATTGTCATGACCCAGACCTGGAAAAGACATTATTTTATCTAGTTACTCGACCAAACGTTACACTTAAACACTGTACAACCCTGTGTTACACACACAGTTTTATTCTGTCCTCTTCCATCTTGTAGGTGATGAAAGAACTAGACATACCATTGATAAACTCCTGTTCAGTAGTCGAAATGATGCTGCTGAGGTGGGCGCTGTGCTCTCTGCAGTCTTTCTCTGCGTCCTCCCAGGTGTGTCTGTGGGTAAAGTACCTGCGGGAGAGCGCAGTGAAAGTGGATTTAAAAATACATATTTCATATGTTGTGCAGCAAGACAAGTTTAAATGGTGCAGAGAGCAGCAGTAAGTATGTCACAGATAACTCGAGGGTATAAAGGAGTAATGCAGATAGATTAGGCACCTGTGAAGGTAAACATGTTGTGACTCCATTTATTTTCACTGTACAGCCACTTTGTCATTATTCCTACCTGTAGCAGTGGCCGTGGAACTTCTTCCACCCATGCTCGCAACCTTCTATGTCTGCAAAGATGAAACAAAAGCAGGAGGGGAAATAAGAAAGGCTAAATTTATTCCTCGAAGGACATGAGAATGAGCACGTAAGTGCAGGGACACAGTATGTATAAGAACAAAGGAGACAGGAAACAGCTTTCTTTTAACTTTTCTTACGTAATATTCTATCTCATCTGAAAAATATTGAGCAAAATTTATGACTTTGGCATCTCTAAGAGGCTAAATACATGAACTGTAATTATACAGGCTGATTTTCAATTCACAGCACATGTGGCCCTCTCTCTGCACTATTAGTATTCATTAATAGCACCAAGCCTGTCGATTCATTTATAACTGCAAAGGTTAGATATTCATTAATCCTCATTACTAGTAGTGCACAACACATACACTCACCCGCGCACACACAAACACACACACACACACGAACACTCATAAGGAGGACAGAACTGGAGCTGTTAGAGGTAGCTAGAGCCAGTGAGGAGATGCATCAGTGTGTGGCTATGCACGTGGGTTTAAAGGTGTAGTATGGAGGGTGATTAGTGGCACATACAACAGAATCTAACTGTGTGTTTGTTAGTCCCACTGTGTGTATTCCAAAGTCTCGCCTTTCTTCTTTGTGTTGCATTCTGGACTGCCAATCCTGTGTTAGTGGGTTGACTGCTGACAAAACCTTTTTACCAAACACCTGATATTGATTTGCCTACTGTATTTCACTATCTGAGCACCTGCATCAAAGCATTTTACACTCAGCCACTCCACTGCGAGCAAGAATTACATCTTCATGCCTCAGTATCTCGGTAAGTCTTGGCAAGAAAGTGAATAGGAGTATTTCCCTGAAACCATTCCTCCTATAAAAATCATCCTAAAAACCATTTCTTTGTTTTTTTCTGCTTGTTTTAAATATTCATATATTGATTTACATTTTGGTATTATCAGTAAAGTTACCCTTTAAACTAGTTAATCTCAATTTGGACTATGATACAATGTTCTTCCACAGGAATTTTTCATTTTAATTTAATTATATACAGCCACTTGTGTGACGATTTATTGCTTCTGCCAGTCTTATACCATTACGCTGATCAACAAGTGGCAGCAGTAAAGTGAAGTTCTTTAAGTCAAGAATCATTGATCCAAACAAACCAGATTTTAAAATATTTAAAACCAGCCATTTATAAAATGTTTTATGTGAATGTAAATGCAGATTTTAAAATAGCGTAAAAAGGACACAAACACAGCTTTTGGTAAATAAACACTGAATGTAACTTCACAAGAAAGCTTTAATCTCCTTATATGTGGAGATGCTGATTAAAAGATGGGCAAAGAGACACTGATGCTTGGAAAAAAGTGTGAATAGTATCGTGCACACTGGAGATTCACTCACTGTGCAACACCCTGCAGCCTTGTGACACAGATACATTGTCTGATATCTGCAGCGGGATGTATCTTTGTGATATTGTGTTATGACATCCAGCTGTATTAGACAGTGTACACTGATCAGGATTATTTCCACCACCACAGTTAGCAGCAAACATTTTATTGCTGTTATCAGACAGCTGGGAATCTTATTAAATTCACCACTGTGGATGCACTCACAGCAATGTCACGAATTTGTTGGTGCTACACACTCCAGCGACAAAACACATAATAATTCCCCTCACATAGCAGCTTGAAGTAATTTGTTCTTTATCCATGTGTACATGTGCAGTATTCTGCCTCACACCTTTCTCACACATGTCTCCTCCATAGCTGGGCAGGCAAAGGCAGAGGAATGAATCAATCTTGTCGATGCAGGTGCCTCCATTTTCACATGGCTCGGACTGGCAGTCATCAACGTCTGTGAGACAGAAAAAAAAAGCAGCGAGAAAAGACAGGCTGCAGATCTCATTAGGGTTCAAATTAAAAGCATGCTGAAGAGATGCTGTTCATGAAGAAAGCAAAAAATTGTGTGGGCGTTTGCTGCCATTCAAGTACTGACACAACATGAGCTGGTCATTAGTCCTGGTAAACAGTAAAATGTGTCCGTGTTGGTGAGCACAGTATCATTATTTAAACAGACTGTGAGGAGACTGCAGACACTTTAATCCCTAATTTTAATTTCCTATTTATCCTCATTCTCTCAGGATGATGAAAACACTTTAAATCCTTTCAAGTAATATCACATCCTTCTTTATGTATTTACAGAGCTTAACTTGATGTATCTTTAATCTCTTCTTTTCTCCTTGCTGCATTGTCTTTGTTAGAAATCAGTGCTTGAGGAACACCACTCTGCACATGGCATTGCATTTCCTTTAAAGGAGTTAAAGTGTGGACATAAATGTGGTGGCCCAGTCAGCAGAGAGGCTCATCCTGACCACAGGATCCGTGTCCAAGCCCCCATTTTGGCAGACTTCCACCCTGCTGAAGAGACCTTAAGCAACAATAAAAACCTTACCAGCTCCCGAGCTGCTGCTCTGCAGTAAACTGCGCTCTTTAGCATCTCTATGGCACAAGAAAGCAACTCTTCTCTACAGGGATCAATAAAGCATCACTTTATCATTGTAAATAGGGGGCATGTAATTTTCTTTCACCACTGTGGGGGTTTTTAGAACTCGGAATAACAGATATACCTCAGGACTGCAGAAATCTATGAAAACTCACAGTGAGAGTGCAAAAAGAAAGCTGCTTACACGCTCCAACTGACTTCAAAGTGTTTCCTCAGATCTTAACAGTTACTTAGTTCCAAGGAAAAACGTGAACACTGAAAAGAATCAGCGGCAATGAGGAGCCAAATGTGTCAGATAGATCAAACTAGATTGACCTTTAGCCACACACAAGATGTTCATTTTGCAGACCGCCTTAAACTGTGGTTTGTCAGTAAATGATAACGCAGTAATACTGTTTCTGAATCTTTTTTCTTTGCTTTAATTTGGTTTTTGCTGTGGCATCAAATGATTTAAGATCTGATCTTACTTTAATCTGACAGCAGACTGTTTATCTGTTTATATAAATGGCAGCACTTTTAAGATAGATGAAGGAAAATTAGGCTTTTTCTTAAAGAAAGAAATAGAGACTGAAAGCAGAGATTTATCCCAATGTGTTTTGCTGTAAGATTTCTTACTGTCCCAACAGGCTCAATGCTGCGATCAATCAAACAATGTTGTTTGCCTGTATGATCACATAGCAATTTAAGAGCATGAGTAGTTTGACTTTTTTAAATGTCACTTTAAGTATTAAAAAAAACGTCTTCGCCAACTTGGTTGATTGGTTTATCAATTAAAACCACAATGAACACGATATCTGCTGAAACTCCTGAAGAAAATTACAATAAATAAGTTATTATACTGATCCACAAATAATAATACCAATTATGGATTAATACTTTAAATTTTAATGGTATTAAACTCAGATTGTCATTCATTAGAGATTAATTTAAGATGTGGGTGCAAATAATGCCTTGAATAAAATCAAGAAATAATCTCAAATGTCTGAACCTTTGGTGAGTTAGACCTCAGACACCGGATAAGAATAATATTAAACTATTAAAATAACACCAAAAAGTAACATATAATAATTAATATGTATATATATCATAAATATTAAACACCACCCATTTCAGCCAGATTATTAATGACCTTGAAGACCTTGAGATGTGCTAGTTCAACATGCAGCTTTACACACAATGCTAAACTCAGTCCAGGTCTTTGTTGTACAGTCTAAAAAGTTTGACGCCCTCGTCCCTCTCATCCATTATGCACATGGAGGCTGCTCCTCAGAGAGATAATACTGCAAATTCTGCAAATCCACAACAAAGCCTCCCAGCATACCCCTGCATCAGCTGCTGGCTGTCAGTTTGACTGTCTTTTTGTCCATCCCTGCTACTATCTGTGACACAGAGCAACAACAAAACTTGGCACTGAGTAAGTATTAAGGTGTTCAAAGCAAAAATGGGTCTTTAAGGCAAAAACCCCTGAGAGAAAATGTCACAGCAATGCCACGAAAGGAAGTTCTGTGTGTGTGCTCTGGAACATGGGGAACTACACTAATGTTAAAATCCGCTTCTTAAGTCTGTTTTTGGGAACCAGTTAATTAAAGATATGAGAGATTGGGATGGATTACAGTACACGTCAGTCTTCAATATGACACACTGACATTTCACAAACCTAACTGAGAAATCTTTCTACATGTTTTGCTAATACTATGAAATGATGTAAAGGACGGGGTAGAGGTCAGTTTATTCTGACTCAGGTACATTTGTTTGAGCAAATAAACTAAAATAATTAAAAATGGATCATAATTTTCGACAAATATAATGTGATCTACATCTCTTTGTTTAAAAACAAGTCTCATTAAATGGTCTCTTTTCCCCTCTGCTAGTCCCCAGATCTGTTTTAGCATATGTGACTTTGCATTCTTTTCCTTTTTTTGTTTGACTGCAATTCATGAGAATGTAATTCTATTCTGTCTGCATTTACTTTGCATGCACTGTACCCTCAGTGTGTACTGTAGTATGGATTTGGTGCATGGTGATAAAGTCCTTAGTGAACAGATATGTTGCAGTGGAGTTTTTTCGGTGTTAATCAAAATCCAAGATTTCCGGCATTAGGCAATTCTTTTAGCCGCAAGCAAACCAAGAGAGGCCTTGACTTGATTCAAAAACCTATTAGTATTTTTACTGGGGACAAGAAATCAATTCAGTTTAAAAATTCAAGAGACCATAATGATGTCTTTGGGTGTAACAGCAAGTTAGAAAGTGGCTGAGCATTGCCAGAGAGCTCTGGTCAGGGTGCCTCAGATCTATTTGTTGATGAAATCAGCACATTCCCTGCATTATACTACTTTAGCCAAGAAAAAAACCCACAATGAAAGAAAGCTACGAATAGTTCAACCTTGAGGGACCATTACAATCACCCTGCTCTGACAGTCTGCACCTAACATTTGACCCAAGGCTCTATGCAACCTCTTCTCTCAATGCAAAGACAGCTCGGCCTTTGACCTGCCACTGGAGAGCCTGACGTCAATATGTACCGACTGATGCAGAGCTGATTTAATGCCAGTGTTTGTGTGGGATGTGAGAGTGTGTGTGTGAGCATCACTCACCAATCTCACAGTTCTCTCCAGCGAATCCTTGTGGGCAGTAGCAGCTGTAGCCTGTTCCCTGAGGAAGGCACTTTCCTCCATGCAAACATGGGTTTGTCACACAGGGCTCCACCTTAACTAAAAGAGACAGACGGATCGGGGTGGAGGGGGAATTTGGATATTCCAAAAAGTGAGTCAATTAGTGATACTGTAAAAAAGAATGTTTTTACGTGTGTAATAAGATTTAGTTACCATATCTTGAATTTTGGGCAAAAATTAAATTTGACTAAGGAGAAACAGCACAACACCCAAATTTTCCTTCGTAGCAGCTCAGCCAAAATGCAGCGGTTACAACACACGCATATCCATTTCACACTCTGTCTGCTTTCAAAGGGATCAGAAGCCAGAGAGCTTCAACCTTGCCATCCACTCACAGCCACAGTTGTCATGGTTACCATATGGAAAGCAAGCCTTGGCTCACTCCACCGAGCGTAATGGGCAGCCTGAGAACTTCAGACATTAGCCATACTCAAAATAAATGAGCAGACCTCCCGCAGAGCGCCTCGGCCCCACCATTCACCCCCTAAATGTGTGCATGTGTGGTCTCCTTCCACTATTTCAAATTTCCATATCAATTAACACACCACCACATGTTTCTCTCCTGAGCTGCTCATTATAGCAACTTAAGGTCTTTGAAAACCACCACTCGTTCATCCCGGCTGCAAAACCTGGACTGTGGAAGTCTTTGTTCTGCCAGCTCCCTTTGACACTTAGGACTTCCAAGGAGGGGGTGGTGTGTGAGGTTAACAGTGTGTGTGTGTGTGTGTGTGTGTGTGTGTGTGTTTGTGTTTACATGGTACAATGAGTGAAAATCAATAACTTAGCTATGATTGGTCCTGAGGCTGATCCTGCCGAAGAATTTACCAGATGTCTCAAGCTCACATGCTCTAAATTATTATCATGCTGACTGCTGTGCCAGACAAAGTAAATATTCAGGAACAAAAAAAAACAATTCAATAGCTTCAGCTCTATAGATTTATGATTAGTTTTGCGAGCTAATCCTCTCTGCTTGTGATTTGAATTCTGCTGAAGTCAGGTGCTAAAACCAGCCGTGCATTTCATTTAATGTACAGCAGTCCAGCCCAGCGCACACTTTTACCCTGTGCTTCAGTCAAGGTCATGGCACCGTAGCACGCCTTGACAAATATCAACTGTTATGACAAGCAGATTTACTGCAATGTGTATGTGTGTGTGGCCGTCTGTGTTTGTGAAAGGTAAACCTTGTGTGATTAGACGTTCATTAAAGCGAATGGTGCAGAAAAATCAATAGTCGGAAGAAGGAGCTGACAGAGTGGACTGTCCCTCGCTCTGCACAGGGGCTGACACCAGCACAAACAACAACAATGAAGGGATGGCAACAGCTACTGCGTTTACAGGCACAGGGCAAGTAATTATAGTTTGCAGCAGTAACACTGGGATAGTTAAAGGTATGAATTTATGAAAAATTTTAGTTTTTAGACTCAAGAGTCTCACAAGTGCCATTTCTGTTGAAGACAGGAGTCAAAGACACTGACTGCAACCTAAATGCTACACAAAAATGTAAGATCTGTTTAAAATATCAGACAATGCAAATAACTACTTGATGGTGCATGTACAGTAGTCAGCGTGATCACATCTGTGTGTTTAAGTCTTTGCTGCTGAAGGTCCTTGAAACCAATACGATGCACCTTTTTATCTCTTCCCACTCATCGACTAAACTGACTGATGAGGTGCTCTGTGATCCAGGCAAGAGAGTGAATACTGACCACCACCGTGAAACCTAACCACCAGAGACTAAACTGGGGCTGAGAGTGTGTATGTCAGGGAGAAAGATACACACTGAAAGCCTTTATCCTGGTTCAGTCTGCAGCAAGTGCATCTATCCACCTCCTCTGTTTGGGTAGCAAAGACATTAGTGTGTGTTTTTGTGTGTTTGTGGCCTTCTACTTGCATGAATCCAAGGTCTTTTAGTCAATCAATCAACCCTAAATCTGTACACCAGCAGTCCAGATGGTTGCCCTTGGCTTCTAGCAGATACAGTTTACAGCTGTTATAGCTGTTTTCCATCCACAGACTCCTTCCTCCCTGAGCAGGCAGCTCAGCAATGTCTTCCACAGACATGAACGGCATTCAAAGGGAGCACAATAAATCACCACAGACATATGTGATAGCATGATGCCCACAGAGTATACAATGTTTCCTGTATGTGCTCCCATTAGCAGTAAACCAGGTGGCTTGGATGCACTTTCACTAAGGTTTACAGTTATACCTGGATGTTATCTCTGCTCCTGGTGGGAATAAAAGGATGTGGCTGGGGAATACACACTAAAGCTGTGGAGTATAAAAGCTAGAGCATGGCCTGGTCAAAGGACAGAAAATGAAAGAAGCATGATAACACTGTAGTGAGACACACGCTGCTTTCGAGAAGTAGTGACCCTGGTAAAACATGAAAAGTTTTTTAATAGTTTGGTTTTGAGATACCATGTAGTAATTAATAAGCTCAACAATATTGGTGTCTTAATTAATGAGCAATAATTAATGTTACAAAATACAATATGTAACACTTTGAAATAGACATAACCTTTGAATCTTACCTGTTGGACTGAGCGTTACTGAGCTGATGTTTGATCCTTTGCTACTCTCCTCCTCCATATTGCCAGGTAACATGGCCCCTGAACCGACAGCATGAGACCAAGTGGGCTCCTCCTCATCCGGGGGCCCTGACAGTAGTGAAGGGTAATCCAGAGAGCTATTCAGAACTGCTTTCTCCACTGGGGCCCAGGGAAGGGATGTAAAGAGGCTAGTGGTGCTGTCCTCATTGTCTGAGTTAGGAGATGGAGTCGGGTCACCTGATTCAATTGTCTGAGTCTGTGATGGGGGATGTGTAGGGGGTGATGATGGTGTAGAAGTTTGGGGAGATGTGAAAAAGAAGGACGGGGGTATAGATGGGGAGGGTAAGGGAGTTCGGGACTCTATTAGGGATTGAGATGGGGATGACTCCGAAAAGGACATGATTCCTGAGACAGACAGGGATACTGACGCTGATTGTGACGGCGACATGGATGGAGTTTCATATAGATCTACTGATAGAGTCTGTGATGGTGACGGTGATATGGATAGTGTTTCATAAAGGCCTGGTGAGATAGATGGTGATGTTGATGGTAAAATTGACGATGATGGTGACAGTGATGACAGAGATGATAGTGTTGGTGGTGGTGACGGTGAGTGTGACAGTGGAGGTAATGATGATGGCGATGGTGATGATGATAATGGTAAGGGATTCAGTGATGGTGTTGATGATGGTGATGGTGATGATGATGGTGAAGTTGACAGTGACGGCAACGATGACGGTGATGGTAAAGATGATGAGGATGGTGAAGGAGACATTGATGGAGCAGATGACAATGACGGTGAGGCTGATAAAAATGGTATTTCATAAATGTCTGGTGAGACTGACTGTGATGCATTTTCTGCAGTTAAAGTGGACAAAGATATGGATGTAGGACCATCAATACTCTGCGACCCGGTTGTGGTCATCACTGTGGCCTCTGCAGGACTGGCAGTGGTTGGAGTGGTGGTACTAGCGGCAGAAGTTATGGTAGTGGTTGTGGACTGTCCCTTCCTGTGACCCCTCTCTCTAGATCTTTCTCTGGATCTCTCTCTGGGTTTACTTGTTCCAACTGGTCGCCGTGAGACTTGTATCTCCCCTTTTGCTTCTGCACCAGTGATTTCTCCACTCCCCTCATCTTCAGCTTTGTCTTTTTCCCCTCTGTTCCTGTCCTCCCCTCTGTTCTTCTTCCCCCTTCCTCTCCCTCCTCTTCCACTGGTTTTTATGGACACTGTCTCTTCCCTCTTGTCAACCAGCTGGGTTGTGGTGTCCGCTTCGACACGGACCCATGTCTCCCCGCTAGATGAGGTGATTTCAGCTGTAGAGCTGGAGGCGGTGGATGTGTATGTTTCTGAATTCTCCCAACTCTTGGCGCTTTCTGTAGTCACAGTAGGAATATTGGAGGCAGCCAAGGTAGATGCAAGATGCGTGGGTGAGTCTTCACTGGCTGGTGTAGACTTCTCACTCAAGGGACTGGTAAACCGTGAAATCAAACCTGCAGAGGGCAAAAAACACACAAGAAGAAAAGAACAAGAGAAGTCAGAAGTGCAGACATAGAAAAAAGTGCAAAAGGCAAATCCAGGAGTGACGAAGAAAGTGAAAATTATCTCATGGATTCTCTCTGCTTTGCTGAGGGAAACAAAACAAACACTTTAGGCTGTCGGAGCTATCCATCAGCTCGTTTTCTCCTCCACTTTACTGGCACCATCTACACTTCAATATTATCAACACCAGCTGGCAAAGCTCTGTGGACACTGTGAGGAAAAAGTGTTAATATGCCTCTACAGTATGATAAATATTATTGTCACTGGGATAAATAAAACTATATATGAGGGATGGATAAACTAATAAAAGCTATTTCACTGACAAAGACTTTTATACAGGTGAGCTACACAAAATTGTTTGCTAATTAGAGGGCGACATTTGATTGAAAGGTCTTTCAACACTGAATGAAAATGTGAGTGTTCCAAATAAAGCTATGCTGTGTTTGTGTCATGCGAGAGTTACAATAATTACCAGTTTGTGATTTGCAAATGCCATTTCAGTCAATATCCAAGTCATAATTGCAACTAACAAACCAGGATTTTGGGGGAATTCAATAGCTGAATAGGCAAATAAATATGCATGCCTCATATTAATCAAAGTAATTATGCCCAAAATTAATGAACACACTGTTGAATTGTCAAGGATGTGACCTACTCTTCAATCACCAACTTCTTTCTTAACTTGTAAACATCCCTGCCATCCCTGCACTCAACAGTGCTGCTGAGCTGCAAAGAAATCAGTCTGAAAACCATAAAATTAGCTGAGATGAGCAATTTGAAGCTAATACAATTAAATAAAACATACATGTTATGGCCTAAAACTTATCACACACACACACAAACACACACAGTAGCAGGCCAGTTCCACAAACTGCATCAGAATTAAATCATTTGAAAACCACTTTCAGCGATTCCCAGCACAAAAAGACCCGGGTAAAGCTACTAGGTGTGGATGGATGTAAGAAAGAGGTGCTGAGTTTATCCACCTGTGGCCATGTTTGAAGAAAATATGACAGTTCCCTGATGCTGTTTCTGTGACTCACGGGCATCCAGCTCAAGAGAGGCATTTGTAGACATTTTTAAAGATTTGTTTTACGGTTATTCTTTACACAATTATAACAGGAGGGGCTGGAGTCCATCCCAGCTGTCACTGGGTGAGGGGTGGGGTACACCCTGGACAGGTCACAAGTCTGACCATGATCTTGTACATTTATCAAAATCAATTAAAGGATTGGTAAGAATTATAGACACTACATCTGTCACCTGTTATGGACAAAATTTAGACATTAAAATGTCATTTTGATGCTTTGATAAACATTGCCTGCCAAATGCTAATTGAAAATAGGAAGTACATGTAGACTAAATCGCCACACCTTTTTTTTATTACACGGAGAGTGACCTTTCTTATAAATTCTTCCCAAACACATAATGGACAAGTAAAGGTCACAGGAACAATAAACTGTTTTAGCTATTTAGATCCAACTCCAATGTCATGGAAGGAAACAGCTGAAATGTGTCACACCTGGGGTCAGTTACTGGTCTTTAGTGACCTACAGGAGACGCAGCCTGAGCTACACACAAAGGTCAGCGTAACTGCAGTTTGACTCCAAAATTCGAGCTTTTGTTGGCTCCAAGGGAACAAAATGCATCTGTTCCAGAACTTTCCTCCTTTTATATCTTTGTACGCCTCGAATGAACTGTGTTACATGAACTTATTCATATTGTAATCCTGATCTTCCTACTGCTCTGTTGTGTTGCCCAAGTCATGTTTCCCCAACTTCACAGACTGAACCTTCGTCATGTTGTTGCTGCGGCCCTGTGCTGTTCTATTAGCACGTACCCTAGTATAATAACACTAAAAACACTGATTCAGTAACATCAAGCGCTGTAACAGATTTCAGCTAATTGGCCTGTCTATTTACTCATCAAAAGTAATAATAATCCATTCACCCGGTGATGATGCTGTGCTGGATGGATTGGACTCTTCATCAGTCTTTGTTACAGCTGTCTCCTCCTCTGCCACCTCTCCACTTGGCACTTGGGTTCCCTCCTCATCTCCAGTCCCCACAAGGTAGTTCCAAGGCTTCCAAACTGATTTTACAATTTTTGAGATCACCTGAGATAAAAAGTGACATTAAGCTGAATGAGTGATGGAGTATTCTTCAAACGTAATACTTAAAGCTTAAAAACAGAGCAACCTTCTTCTGCAAAGGAGTAGGGTGAACCGGGGGTCGGAAAAACTCCTCCGAGTCAGGCCCAGGCTCCTGTGGCTCTCCCCAGTCAGGTAGTTCTGACCTGGGTTTAGCTGGAGGATCACGTAGGACCCTGAGGACTCAGAAGACCAGGGGTCTGCAGCTGTGGAGGTAAATGGATGAATGAGAATCTGTGGTGTCTTTGGTCAACACAAACAGTTTTTTTTTTACAGCCATCAATATTAGTCTCACAAGGATCAGTGCTGTGAAGTGCATCCTCCTCTTCTAGGTCAACTAATCCTGTCCAGTTGGAAGGTGAACCAGGACTGACATCTGTGGACCCTGCAGGGGTGATCATGTAAAGAACATGATAATTACTGTCAGATGTATGTATTTTTACTATGTTTATCTATTTGTTTATCAGATTAATCAGCTTCATGCTGCTACATATCTGCTACCTTTCGTAACGGCAGTTTGCTCTGTAGTCAAGCCTGTCCCTGCAGAGTCAGCATCACCTAGGCCTGTGAGGTAGCTCCAGGGCTTCCACAGAGA